>VYXD01008392.1:18027-29604 GCA_013397195.1 Hylia prasina
CGCTGCCGTGGGCGGCGGTCGGGAGCGGAGCGGGGTTAATCGGCTTTGGGAGACTCAACCTGGATGCGGGCGCCGAGGGGGCTGGGCTGGGCTGGGCGGGCGGCGAAGCGGCGTCCCGGCTGCGGACGGGGCTGGAGCGCGGACGGACCGAGCGCAGCCTTCCCCAGAGTTTGCCGAAAGCGGGGGCAGCGCTCCAGGGCATCGCCTCCGGTCCGGGGCTGCCTATTGCAGGCGTGTGGTGGTTACGGTCGGGTTTCTGGAAGCGCCCTCCTTCTCCCGACACACTCCGTAGCGTCCCTGCTCTCCTTCGGAGTGCAGCGCTTCTGTGCCCGGGCTGGAATCGCCCACCCGCGGGTGGGTGCTCCCCGGGTTACCCGGACATGTGCGGGCATCCCATCCCGCCCGTGGGATCTGACTGGTGCGCATCGATCCAGGTCCCGACAGGAGGCTTCTCCCTTTGATTGCTTTCTCATTACTGTCTCTCGTGATGAATTAGAGCCGTAAGCAGAAGCACGGGTGTGATAAGGCTCTCTTGGGTTGTTTTAAAGAGGGGTGAGGAGCTCTGTGGGTTCGCTGGTGGAGGAGTGATGAATTTAAGGAAGGAAATACCCTTAGTAGAAGTTACTGCTTGTCATGGAAGAGATGTGCTGATGGTTCATAGCAGAAGTTCTTACATTTGTGCTCTCTTCTGCCTATTCCATGGCCATGTGAAAGTTCTTGTTACCAAATCTGTTTCCACAGGGGAAGGGAAGAGATGCATAAAGGGAAGAACACGCTCTGTCATCTACTCTGTTAATTTGCTGAATTGCCATTATAATGTCTCATAACATCAAACAGTGGGAAATGCTTACGTTTCATATTATTGGAAACTGATTTATGGTTTTCATAAATCTTGCTGCAAAAAGGCTTTAATGTCTCAAACAGATGTTTCAGAGGTGGCCTGTGAGAATTTTGAGTGATTATCTCTAAGCCCATAGGATGGGATTGCTCAGGTGGTGTTTAGTCACTGGAATAATGGGGTTTTTTTTGACGTGGGAGATGACATCTTTTAGCCTGGAATTGGGAGAGTCTGACTTCTGGAATTTATCAGCTCTTTATTTATCAGATGTCATACTGACATCTTTATGTGGCCAGATGTGTAAGACATGCACCTTTGTGCTTCAGGAGTTTCCATTCTCTGAAGGCAGGTTTTAGGTTGTTGAGGAATCAGTGTGATTGTTCCCTGAGCTGGGGCGGTCTTTTATTACAGTTCTAGCTGACATCTTTTCACCCACAGTTGGCTGCTGGCCTTTGTGTCAGCATAAATTCAGTGCTGCCTCTTGATTTGGGTCAAGTGTGAGACCTCCCTGCTCTGCTTCTGGACTGCATACGAACCATAGGTCTGGGCTGGACAAGCAGATAGGATAGTTTAAGATTATTCTGTATGTATTATTATTGGAAATGATGGTATGTCACTGAGATTTAGGTCAATCCTGAAACAAAATTTTCAACTAAAAGTCTTCTTGTTACTAACTAAGGTGTCTGTATCCATAAAGCTGAAATTCTGATGGTAGTTAGATATTATCTGTCCAATCACTGTCATGTGCACTGAGGTGGATTAACTCCAGGCGTAAGATTTTTGCTGGGCCTTTCTGATCCGTGATCTTTAGTGGTACTGTGATGTGACACCTAGCATGTAAAAGCTGTAAAAGGTTTTCAGCAGTTAATATAAGATTGTGCATAAAAGTATATCTGTAAAGATAGTGTGAAGGAGTACTTGGTATTTGCTCTAGTGTTGTTCAGAAATGTGTGGTTGAGGTGAGGCAGATCTATTTAATTCTAACAAGAGTCAAATACGTTTAAGCATATGTTGTACAAAATTGGAGAGGGTTATAATTGCTGAGTATTTTTTTTTCTGGCAAGGCTTCTTCATGTCAACACACTTTGAAAAAGTGCCAGACAACTACCTAAGAATTCTTACAAGTTTTTCTTGCCTTTTCCCGTGCCTCTTACAAGAACTCTCAGACTGTTCTGTGTCTTCTTTTGATTACTTAGTACAAAACCAGTAACAGGCAATTTTTGTCAAAAGACAGTTTGTGCCTACACAAACCTAGCATGCTTGTGCACTTATCTGTATACAGAGCAGTTTAGAACTATATTGAATAAACTCTTCCATTGCAGTTCTGCATTTCATGGCTTCTTTTTTTTAATGTAAATTCAAGTTCTGGTTCTGCTGAGCCAGATTTATATTTTATGTGTCTTACCCTTGTTGTTCAAGTCCTAAATATTATAAAGCAGTATATTACATTTTACAGTATGGGCAGGTTGTGTGGGTACAGTGTAGAGTGACAACCAGTATATTTAGTTTGTCTATGGTACCTTTTGGGGATGATCTCCCAAGAGGACATCCTGTCTGTGTTGGTTGGTACTTTTGTATAGACTGCATTAGTTCAGTGATCTGTATCCTAGTGTTCATACCACTGTTAGCAGAGCTCTTTCTGCAGTAATGTGTCCTAGTGTTGTATTGCCTTTCAGCTTCCTTAAAATTCTTTCCTCCGTATCACCATTCACATGCTTCCTTGTGCTGTAGTAAGTCTTAATTACAAGACTGGAGATTGTGGAAAGGCACTGAAAATACCTTTGCCCTTAAGTGTTTTAGCCACTGTCCTTGTTGCAAAATGGATGAGGTTAAAATTGTGTGGTCTACATTTAAAAATTATTTTTAAAATCTTTGCAGTAAAAGTAGAACTTGGTCTTTACCCCCATCCATGAGTAAAACTGCATTCAAAGTCTTACTTGACTGAACTATATGGGATTTTTATACGTGGTTGAGGAGAGATAAAGTAACCTGGGCTAACTGCAAGGAAGATGTGCCCCATGCTATACTCACAGATTGCATCTAGTACTTCTGAGGTCTGCTTCTGTTGTCTAGAATCCAGGAAGCACTTGCCAGCAGTTAAAAGGCATCAAGTCTTTGAGTAGCTGAAGCAAAGAGAAGATAGAAAGTACATTTGTAGCTTAAAAGCTATGAAAAGCCTCCAAGATGCCAGTCTCAGACATACGCAAGGAAGTTGTAATGGTAGTAGTACTTGTTTTCAGTGTTTCTTCTAGAAAGTGGTTGATGATGTTGGCACAACCTGAAAAAGTGTGATGATATTTTAAAACTGTGCTAATCAAAATCTTTATGTTTTGGGTGTTTGTCTATGCATTCCCTTCTCTGTCTGCCAGCTCAGCGTCTTGCATACAGGGTCTGTCACTGAATGTCTTCAGTGATTGTTTCAGCCCCCCAGCACTCACATCAAATGCATAGTTTGGGTTAGATGTTGATTGCGTGATGTAACAGTGTGTCCTGCAAGAGAACTGCTTATCTTACAATGCACATTCTTGTTTTGTTTTTGAAAGGATTAAGACATGTGGAGTCACGCTGAATGTCTGGCTATTGTCCTTTTCCCGACTGCCTCCTCTCCAAGGGCACTCTCACAGGCACCCTTTTTGCCCATTTGTGTCACATTTCACAGGGGTGAAGATGTTTCAGAGGTACTAGAGTTCAAACAAGCATGTGTGGGAGAAGGCATCTTAGGGGAAACAGACTCTGGAGATGCCCAGCTGAGGGAAGGTTGAAGTGCACCTACCTTGAGTGTCATAGAAGAGAGGCTTTATAAAAACTCCCAATTGCAGGAAGATTTCCTAGCTAACTGTGAAAGAGGTGTGCATGTATGGGCTTTCTTACTGCTTCAGGAATTGTTAGTTTACAATAGGGTTTCAAACCTGATTGTGAAATCTGCACGTAATGTAAATTAATGTTTGCCAGAGTCTGCAGCCAACCAGCAATGGCTGTGATCTACTCAGTCCTGTTCCTTCTAATTGCACTGTCTCCTCTGAAGCACAAATTATAACACTTAAACATTAATTGATGACCAGGTTAACAGATTCCACAGGAAAGTATATAGAGGACCCATGCTGGAAGAAACCCATGCTGGAGAATGGATTTACAGTAAGGAAAGAAAAGTTATGGGAAAACAGCTTCCAAATGAGGAGGTGACGGAAAAAAACCAGCAGAGAAGGAAAGGACTAAAGTAACACAGAGGAAACTGCAGTGTTGTGGCGTTCCTTCATCCAGCTGTCTGACTTGCTCATGTAGCACAGTTGGCAAGAAGGAACATGTGTGTGTCTCAGCCCCTGCATTTCACTCTGGCATGATGACCTGGGTCTGCCGTGCTCCGTGGACTGGAGTGTTCAGGCTCGTGTTCTGTTGTGGTGGCTCTGTTGCAAGCTCAGGAGGTTTTGGAGAAGTGTTTTTTAGCCAGCTGGGGTAGGAGCTTACGCCACAGTGGGGAGGTTCACTCCTCTGTTGGAGTTCTTATCAGGAGATAAACATGACACTAAGATTCAAGCATTTGCCATCATCATTTTTCTAGCTCTAATATGCTACAGTATGGTAATAAAATATGAATATTTCTATTTAGTCTTTAGAATGATGGATTTGTGGCACTGTTTAATATAGACAAATTTGTTTTCAATTTTCATCAAAATAGGAATTTGATTCTAACATAAAACAGTTGCCAAATATGAAACACAAAGAAAAAATTCTCAAAGTTATGTAGTTGTAAAGCAGTATTTATAACAGCACAGGGAGTTATTTAGTTGACATATTACTTATTTGGATGATTTTATTTATGTAAGTGTTCCATTTTCTTTTTACCCACTCACTTGTGTATATTCATCTTGCACGTTCTAAGCACAAAGAAACAATAAAATATGAATTTGGACTTTAGTCTTGGCAGCAGGAATTTTAGCTGTGTCAGTGGGAACAACTGATCTCATTACTAGACAACATTTCAATATTTAGATTGGTCAGTTATTTAGGTTTTGTATTTACTTTTTACATTCCTGAAGCAACTAATTTGCATTAAAACTTCTAGGCATGATTCTGTAAAAATGTGGCAAAAGGGTCTTTTCTTTTCAAATTTCTTGAGGGGAAGAGGTGTATAAAAGCCCTGTGTAAGGCATAACTTTTGTTTTCATAGCTTAGGAAGATTGCCAAAGTAAAATGCTTTTAACAAATGGTTTATTTCAGTAAGATCTATCTGATCTTTCAGTTGAGAAAAAAAAGAATCTAGATCTTTTCTGCAGTGTAAAACAAGAAGGTTGTATTAACTTGAGTAGACTAAAATAAACATTTTTACCATCTTTTATAAACTCAAATTCTTCTTATGATTCCATGAAAATGGGAAGTTATAAAAGCAATTTGTTTGTTTTCTGGAAGTGGGATTATGTAATAAAAGCATATGAAACACACCGCAGGATGCAGTTTATCAAAAACAACGATTGAGCAAATGTGTTTTCCCCACTCACCCTGCATTTTGGGTAGTTACGTGAGTCTAATTTTTCTGAAATATTTCCTTTCACTTCAGTATTCAAAAGGATACGCCATCTACACTTGTCATATACAAGGAAGTGCAACTATATCTGGTTGCTGTGAAGGAAAATACATTGTAAATGTTCAGTGGGCCTTGAAGAGATGGGTTTGGTAGACATACCAGATGTGAAGAGGAGTTAATTTTGTGCTTTGGTGTAATTTTCCTTACACAGACAGACGTGTTCTTACTTCATACTCAAAAAATCTTTTGTCTTAGCTGCACATGATAAGAGTATGCTGGACTATGTCTTAGGTTAATAACACTATTTGGAAGTATTTAAAAAGCATTAACTGAAACTATCCAAATATTTCATCTATTAATAATGCATGTTCTTTTGCAACGAAATGAACAACAAGGATTATTGAATCCTACTCATATTTCACTGCTACTTCCTGGCTAGAAACAGTATCAAAAGAATTGTGTTTCAGTTTTGGTTGCAATTGAAGCAACAAATACAAGCTGATTTAAGATAGCTGCTCTCTTTGCTCTGAACCCTGATTCATATGAATACAGAAATGTATGAATTCACATATCCTGATGAAACGTAACTGTAAGAGTAGAGTTCTGCATTTCTTCTTTAACAGAGAATTCCTTCAGTCACAGTGCATATAATTAGTACATTGGGCTGTGAAATTCTGTATATCTTCATTAGTGGCACAGAAAAGGAAGAATCATCTAGTAGATTAAAGAAAAGGAGTGAAAGCACTTGTGAATACTTCTGTACTGAGACTTATTTTTGCAAATTATAAATAACTCCATTAATTTTGCACTTGTTCAGGAACACTGTTATTCCTGAATACTAAGTTTCTTTTTTACTTATGCTCTTCTGGCACTAGAAAGAGTAATAGTTCTGTGTTGTGTGGTGGTGTTGCTCATTTACCTGTAGCTAAGGTCATGTTTGAAAAATTTGGCTTACATATACTCATGCAACATGGTTTAGTTATTTGAGTCACCTTTAATCAATGCTGTTCTTTGCTTCTTGAGTGATGTGGAGAGCACTGTAGGGAAGGATCTGGCTTAGGGCATATCTGAAGGGAGAAATGGATCTTCAAGATGCTGGTGACAAATGTAAGTTTGCAGACAAGAAATTAGTTTTAAAGGTGAAAATCTGATTTTACTCAGGAAATTTACAGCTTAGTCAAACTAGAGAGTAAAGCTGTTAAACAACTGAAAAGATGACCCACCAAGCTGTCAAGTGATATTTATTCTGGAAAGGAGTAGATGAACCCCCCCTATCCCAGGCCAGTAAGATGTGTAAGCTTCCAAGCACGTTAGGCTGGTTATGAACCAAGCCTTTGTAAGGGAAACTCTGCCTGCTAGGTTGGATGCTAATGACAAGGTAGGACATTTTAGAACTGCAATTGTTTGCCTGCTTGCTGACATGTTTTTAGACAGTATTTTAATGTAGGGTGGCATCCCAATTTACCATGCTTTGGTTTGCATTTTGGGAGCAGTCTTAGAATGCACAAGTTAGATGGCTTTTGGAGGAAACTACATCAGACAACACAGCTCAGCTGCAGCTGGTGTTCAGTCACAAAACCAGCCTATAACTAATCTGGCAGGAATGCTCTGAAACCCAAGGTGTGTATGTCGGATCCTGAGCACCATCTGATTTGTTTTACAGATTGGCTCCAGTTATCCCTGTGTCAGCTGTTGGTGTGTCTCAGGAGGACTAGTTCGACATGTAACACCACAACAGTGGCCTCTGAGGCTGTGAGAAAAGGCCATAATAAATGGCATTTAGTGATACTGTTTCAGCAAGTGAAAAACAAAATAAACAAATGCATCTGCATCTGTCTGTGCTTTGGTTTTTTCCGCCCTTTTTCATTGACATGTATGGCATCTGTGGGCTTTTTAGTTTATTTTAGAAATTTGGGATGATGTATATTTGTAAAACATGAAAATCAGGAAAATACAACTGTACACATTTTGAAGATAATACACCTTTCTATTCCACTGTATTTCCTGGGCTTTGATTCCACTAAACAAATAAAACCCTCATCTAGTTAGTGTTAAATGTGCTGATTTGTACAAAACCTGAGACCTTTTAAAAATAAAAGTTGAGAAACTAAATTAAGAGACTTCATGGCAAACACAGATTCTTATCCCTTCATTAAATTAGCATTTAAGGCTAAATTTATAAATCAAATAGTATACCTTTTTTCTTTAACTTGATGGAGAAGATAAAGCAATTAATGTTGAACTGATAACATAAATAAAGGTTATATGACTTAGCATTTTGGGGGATGAAATCTGCAGTAGTTCAGTTTTACGCCTAACTTTCATTAGTTTTGTGAAGATTTTTCTGTAACCCTTGATAGTTCAATGTTGTTTCCAAGATAAGGAACAAATGAAAAGCAGATCTTGATTTCATATTGTGTTCTTGTAAACACACCCTTGCTGATGAACTTTCCACTTTGTGAGGCTGTATTTCATCAACTATGAGAGTGTTCTCTATGCCTGTGCTGTTATCTCTGTGCTGGAAGGCGGTTAATGTAAGGCAGTGTTTGGTTGTTAAAACACTGATACAGTGCAAAAAGTGGTAAATCCCAGTACTATTGCAATATGATCATCTTCTTGGACTTCTGCTGTGCCTCTGTTGCTTTTCATTTCTGGATAATGGCCATGTGTGCTTCCTCTCAGAATGGTAAGGGAAATTGGAGGTGGATGTGCTGACCTAACTTAATGATGTTCCTTTCTGTCCCCTGTGTAATATCAAAGCCAGCTTGCAGTGTGGAGACTGAACACCTGTTGTATGTTTTATTAAGTGAGCCCCCCAAAAAAGAGAGTTTTATTTGGGGATTTTCCCTGGGGGTCCCAGTCAAGTGGCAGAGGAATAAATTCTCTTACTCCAGAGCACACAGCAACACCCTGAAATTTCCCAAGACCAGTAACTCCAGCTTGGCTGATGGAAAGAGAGGCACTCTCCCTTTTGCCTGAAACCTCTTCTTTCCTCATGTCCAGGAGATGATACAGTACCATAATAGTTGGTGGTGCTGCAGTGCTCCCCCCTGCATCTGTCTTTGCATAATGGAAGAGTCAGCTGGGACTGATAATGTGGTCTGTAATCATGGCTGGGAAACACTTTGAAGCAAGGGATAGTTAGGTTTTAAAATAGCTTTTATGGGTCAGTTGTGAACATGCATTTTAGTGTACTGTTCCTGTGTTTCTGCTCTTTGCAACCAGTACACTGTGCATAGTATAAATGATTACTTTGGAGGGAGACATAGCATCCTTTATGACTGACAAAAAGAGAGCTGTAAAGGGAAGTCAGAGTAGCTTGAGGGGTTTTATATTGGTGTAAAACATCCATGCTGGTTTGTACTGACATTCATAAAGAACTGCATTTAAACATGATAATGCCATTTGAAGTCATGTGAAAGTCTGAGCTTTGAATGAAGCATCTTTGAATAATCAGAAAACTGATTGATCTTGTAGTATCTCAGCATGTCTTTCTTATTGCCAAGTCGGATCTTTGTTGTGCTAGAAAACTAAATACAGTGTTCAGGTCTGTACAAACAGAAACATCAATGTTTATATCATAATATTTTGCTTTCAAAGATGGAATAAAGCAGCTACTCCACCCTAGCTTCGAAAAGAGAAAGAATTTCCTAAACCTGCTCTTGAATTTATTTTTAAAGAAGTAGAGATTTTAACAATAGCATTAAAAGGCTCCCACAGTTCCTTCTTTTTTCTAGTTTATTTGTAATACCTTGACAGAGCTTGTGGGTGCATTTAAATAAGGCTGCAAAACTAAATTTCAGAGTCACAGAGTGCTTTAATCTTAAATGAGGGTTTATACCCCCTTTCCTCACCACTATAATCTCCATTTGAGAACACCTCCTAAAGTAATAAGCCCTGCAGCTAAATCCCTAGTAAAGGAGAGGCTTATCAAACTGGGTAATTGGAGGGGATGTGACTGATGAAAGCAGCTGGGGCTGTGCTGTCAATGGAGCAGAGCTTTCGTGCGTCAAGCATGGAGTTTTCCTGTCCTTTGCCCTATTCTGGTTAAAGTTGCTACCTCCTAATGGGCCTTTGAGCACGTGCTTCCAGTTTCAGAACTGCTGAGGTAGTTTGTGTGAAGTTCTGCAGTACCACGGTGGTACCATGGCAGATGTCCCATCATCTCATTTTAGTTGTATACCTTTTGATACAGTTCCAATATTCATTCTGTTCCACTACTCCCTGTCTGTAATTAATCTGTGCAATCCCGTGTGCTGTTTTTAGTGTAGTCCAAGATTTAATTTATTTGTTGTAATATCCTACATAACTATATAGGCTATTTGCTGTATCTCTGGTGTGAAGAATGAACTTGTTGGGATGGAGTTGCACCTGGTTTTAAGGTTCTTTGCTGTATATTATGCTCTATTTTAGCTGCATGTATAACTGCTGGAATATTCATGCTCATGTATTAGTCTCATTGAGGATATAGATAGATAGATATGGATATATAGATATCAGTTTTGTTCAATGCAAAAGGTTGTATACATCTCCATTTCTCTAGAAGCAGTCAGTGTAAGAGCTCAACCAAGGCTAGGGTTTTTTGTTTTCTGAATTTTCCAGAACACAAGTTTTTCCATCTCTAAATAAAAAAGAAAACAACACTTTTCTTTGAAACCCAATGTTTACTGCACCAGTTCAGTCAACAGCCACAGAGTAACCAAAGTAACATTCTCTGACTTCTTTTTGAGGACCCGACCCAACAGATCTTTTGGGCAAAGGCTGCAGCATTTGTAGTGCACACCATCACTACCTGTACTGCATTTGCTTTTAGTTTTACAAAGTTCAAGGTGCAAAGCACTTTGAACAACTTACATTTTCAGTGTGAAACAGACCTATGAACAATCTGCATCTCTTAACTTTTTACAGTATGACAGTTGCAGTTGTTAGAAGGAGCACACCAGCTGGCCTGGTATTGCCTGCTTTGCATCCTGTATCAGTGCAAGTGTTGTAATGCGACTCTGGAAATAAAAAGTACAGGACATCAAAACAGTGTAATTGCATGAAAATACATGACAATTCTATAACTTTGAGATGCTTTTGAACAGCACATATTTGGAAACATCTCTAAGGTAACTTCTAGTTGTAATCAGGTGTTTTGCAGGGTTTTTATATGGGTGGTTAGTTGGTTTTGATTGTTTATCCTTGCTGAAAAGCTTTTTTTTCCTTAGCTACTTTCACTGTTGCCACACTAATATTTTGCTGCTTTTGATTTTGTTCTAGGGCGCCAATGCCTCAGCTTTGGAGAAAGAGATTGGTCCGGAACAATTTCCAGTCAATGAGCACTATTTTGGTTTGGTTAATGTGAGTTTCAGACCGTAACTTACTGCTTTGAAGGGACAGGAATGGGTTGGTTAAACTAGAAGACTGGGATGAGTGAATACTAAAAATTCTGAAATATGTAATCACTGAATATTTATACTGTTGAAATGTGTTTCGGTATTTAGTGTATTTGTTGAAATGTGCTACTGAATTGTTGAAGTGGTCTCTCTATTGAATACTTTTATTTCATTTTATTAGTTGGGTAATTTTTACATCACTTTCATGTTATTAAAATGTGTAAGTCTGAAAGAAGGCTATTTAAAATATGTAGCTTCTTCTTGTTGTTGTCATAATATGACAATAAAGTAAAATAAATGCATGAAAAGAAAAAATCTTCTGAAAGACTATGATGCTATGTAGCATTTATATCTGATATTTATATTAAGATTAAAAAAAAATACAGCCCAAAGAGGAATGAAGAAAAAAAATATTGGATTGTTTGAATCAATAATTAATTTTAAGCAATGATTTAAACTTTAATTTCTGACATTACTGATGGAAAGTACATCTTGTTAGAAATTGCATTATACTGACGTGAAATGTTAATTTATTCTCTTTATTTGGCTTTAGAAACGACATAGATAAAGCAGGTTGATTTAACAAGAGCTATTGTCTTGCTTTTCTTAATGAGACTGATTATTTAAATGTTGTCCTGGTGCTGTAACATGTCTCTACCTCCAGGTGCCTTAGCACTGAGCTGGTTCAAGAGTCTGCAGTCTGAGCCTGCACTGTGGAGTCAGTAAACACTGATAACCTGACTTCCATGCATCTCAAAACACCACCACTTAAATTCAAGTGATTTCTTTTCTTTTCTCATGAAAGCTGAAATACCTTCTGAATGCCACACCCTCCAAAT
>VYXD01008393.1:0-40348 GCA_013397195.1 Hylia prasina
TGTCCGACTGCATCAGATGGCCACTATTAGGTCATCCCAGAGCCTGCTCTTTTCCTGCCTGAACAATCCCAATTCTCTCAGCCTTTCCCGTCAGCAGAGCTGCTCCATCCCTCTGATCACCTTGGTGCATCCTCTGGCCTGGCTCTGGCAGGTCCCTGTCCTTCCTGTGCTGGGAGCCCAGAGCTGGATGTGGCACTCCAGTAAGATGTAAGGCAGCAGCAACAACATCCAACATAATCCCTCAAAGGGGTAGAAGTGAAGCAGGAGACTTAATGCAGGAACAAAGTCTGGAATAAAAGCCACTGAAAGTTTTAAATAAACAAAGGCACCCTTTGCAGTAAGTCCTGTGCTATTTGATAGACAGTGCGAGGATGGGGATAAGCTAACAGGAGGCAGGATGTGCTCTGGGCCCTGTCGCAGTTACCCTTACACTGAGAATCATTAAAATGTTGGTATTGAGTGGGATCTGTATAGAACTGTGACACAACCATCTTGTGCAGGAAAATTATTTGAGCAAAGGACTTTTAAGTGTTAAAAAAGCCAATAATTCTATTTGCTTCCTTTCTTAAATGTGTTAAGCTAGATAATAGGCCAGTTAATAAATCATATTATATCTAAGGTAGCACTGTAATCTCTGAGCTGCATGGTGTATCCCTTTGTAAATAGCCAGGAAAAAGTTCCAAGCATGGCTAGGCAGAAAGCAACTTAATCTAAATCCATTGCTGATATGACACTGCCAATTACAGTTCAGAAAGACCAGTGTTTGGCGAGTGAGAAACCACATAGCCCAGCGTTCTGTTGTCCCTAAATGGAAAGAAGGGTAGGAATGCATAAATACACACAGCATCATCAAATTATTGCCCAATTAAAAGATTGTTGGAACCATTACTTGCTTGTGCTCTATAGTAAGTATTCTTAAACCAGAAATATCCTCAAAGCACCACAGCAGGCTAAATAAAATTGTTGCTCATAAACAAACAGCAAAGGTCATCAAAATAAATTACCAAATGTGATTTATGTTAAACACCATCCACCCCAAAAAGGCTTTAAAATGAAGTTCTTCCACTGAACAGTGTCAATTGGATCCATGAAGAGATACTGTTACACAATTCATTAAATTCTTAAACAACACAGTGTAACATATTAGTAGATTTTTCCTAAAGCCCAGGCAGCTCTATTTGTAAAAAAATGATAGAAACAGTTCTCAGTCTTATTCTGTATATTGTGCATGGAGAAGCCAAAGACGTGTCAGACACAATTAATATAAAAATGAATTAAATTAACTTGATCAAATAAATTGAAATTTGCTGTTCATGTTTTTTTATGAGAAAAACGTGTTATGCTGGAATTCAAATACCTATTGACAAAGTAGAAGTATCCTTATATGATTGATTTTTTCCTTTACCATAAGTCTAGAGTGATTCCAAATCACAGGATCTTTTTATCTGGTCATTGAGCTAGTTATGTGAAATTCATCAATTTTTTTTTCATTTTTTTTTCAATTTTTAATGATCTTGTACTATTAAATTGTTATATTTAATTAAAAATAACTAAATAAACTGCTATGTTTATAAATTCACAGATAAATCTCTTGCAGGTAGCTAGCAGCTATAGTGAAAAACCATGGGGAAAAAATTATTATTTTTTTAGAAAGTGTAAAGCACCAGTGTTTATATACAGTTAAAGAGAAGGGACAGAACTCTAACCTGACAAGGGACATGACAGCAGAGAACAGACACACAGCTAGGCTTTAGGCAGAAAAAGACATTCACTATCTATGAAAGTTTCCACCCAGCTTTCTCCTGTGTCACTAACAGCAGAAAGCTGGGGGAAATGAAACTGTGCTCTTGTGGTTTGACCCTGCAGGCAGCTCAGAACCCTGTGCTCACTCCCTACAGCATGAGTGGGAGAGAATCAGGAAAATAAGGTAACTAGGACAGAACAGGAAGAGAAAATAATAGTAATGCTAAAGGAATATACAAACTACACAGTGCACAATGCAATTGCTCCCCACTGGGAGCTTGATGCCCAGCCCTTCCCAGTGCAGTGAGCTGCCACCCCCTGCCAGCCTCTCCAGATGTGTTGCTTGGCATGATGCCATGTGGTATGGGTATATCCCTTTGGACTATATGGCTCTGCTTCCTCCCAGCTTTTTCTGTTTTGTAGCAAAATCAGCTTCCAGAAGAATTTTGACTCCTTCCCTTTTTCAAAAACTTCTGCTATGTTGACACATGCAGTGTTATAAATCAGGTGTTCTTGATGTTCATCCTGTTCATCCTGTTTCACTGCAGACTGGACAGTCCATGGGTGGTGATGGGGCTGTTTCTACCCCTGGGGCAGTCAATTGCAGGTATAATGCCCTTTTGAGTCCTTGAAGCACCCTCTCTTCAGGTAGTCTCCACCAACACTACACAGTCTCCGGGTCAGTCACTGTAGGATGTTTCATCCATTCATTTATGCTCAGGCTGATTTCAATCTGCAGCAGAGTCTACTCTTCCTTTCATTGCAGAAATACAGTTGGGTCCTGCCCCTGCACAGCTTGATCTCCGTAGTACTCACTAGAGCCTTATGTTCCTGTGGGTCTAATGTGCCAGGCCACTGGACTCACACAGTCCAGGAAACACAGTTGCCCTCTTTCTCAGTTGACTGAAGCAGGACCCCTCTAGTCCTGGTCATAACGTGTTACTCACTTCTTATAAATACTAATAAGTCCCTTTACTAGGAGCAGAAGTAAAATCAGCTCTTCTGCTCTGGGAAACTGTCCACAGACTGTCCACAGTGATCTGAAGCAGCATTTTTCCTGGAAGAGCCCCTTTTGTGATCATTTTTGTTTGCAACTCACATGCAGGTGACTCTAAGATTGAGTTAGGTTTTCCACCCCACTTCCTCATCTTCTTTTTGTGGTCACACAGGTAAAACCACAGGCTCAGTAGGCCTGAGCCAAGTATCAGCATTTTGCAGAAATATTTGTTTCTGGAATTGACAGGGTGACAGCATTTTTTTAAAAAAAAAAGTTGTTTTTTCCGAATTCTGCATTTGTTCGGGGATGGCATTTCAAAACACTGGAGGTACCCACTGTTGTAACACCCTATCCATACTGTACTGGATGTTATTGTTTAACCTTAAACAAGACCTGATACACATTCAGGAGACATAGCAATAGGAACATTCCAAGGATATTCAAAATTCTCAATAGAGAATTTATTTTAACTAGCTTGAAGGAGAAGGAGAAGGGGAAGAAGAAGAAGAAGCAGCAGGAAGTGTCCCTCCTTTTCTCCCTTATAAATTGGTTGCTGAATTAGAGGGATGGCATCAATCCTGAGTATAAATACTAAATTAGTCTCATAACTTGTAATTTTATCACACCCTCAAGCCAGTGTTACACACACGGTAGAAAAAAACGATAACTCTAATCTAGCCCCTGGAGGTGAGAAAAAGTAAGGTCTTAGATAACATGATTCTGAGAACAAGCATAACTCTGGGAGCAAATAAATTAACATCATGACCACAGACTATGGTCTGTGTCAGCATATAATGAATGCTTATATCAAATTTGTTCTAACATGTTCTCAGACGATCTGTCATTATCTCTACCCTTTGTGCTGCATGTTGGGTGCCACAAAGGGCTGTCTTGTTTAAACACTTCACAACCATTTGTTCACTCTCCCCAGTGCGATGGAGCAGAAAACACAATTTCATGGGCTGTGGTAAAGACAGCTAAGAAAGGGAAAATAATAGTAATGATAAAAGAATATACAAATCAATTGATGTTGTCCTAGCGTGACTTTGTGACATCTGTTCTGTCTGTGTTGGATATTGTGTCCTGTACCTTTCAGACTGGTTCCAAGAGCGAAGCAGGGAGAAGGAGAAGTGCAGAGTTTGTTTTGAGACACAGCATTCACTCCTCTGCATTTCTGCTCCTGGACTGTGTTTGTCTGAAACACAAGACAGACAGCGGGACAGAGATATTTTTNTGCCCTAAACCAGGACAGATGCCCAGTGAAATCAATCACTGCCCACTGACTGATGCTCAGCCTGTCTCCAGGCAGTGAGTCAGCGCCCCTCAGCCAGCTTTCTACTGTGTTATTATTCAGCATGCTGCTATAAGGTCTGGGATAACCCTTTGGTCACCTGGGATTAGCTGTCCCAGCTGTGTCCCCTCACAACTCCTTGTGAACCCTGTGCCCACCCACTGAGAGGGCGGTAAAAAACAAAAAGTCCTTGACTTGGGGTAGACTCTGTTCCTCAGCAACAGGAGCATCGAGGTGTAATCAAAAATCATCCTCATCTTAAATCAAAGCCACTGCACTGCTGCAGACCCTAGGAAGAAAACAATGCTATCCAAGCTGAAAACAAGACTGTTGTGAAGATTTGTTTAATACTATTTTATTTTTACCCATTTAATTAGCAATTTTATTTCAATAAGTCCATTTCTTTAGCTTATGTTTAGGTAAAGATAGATTTTCAAATTAAAAATATTTGGAGGGGCATTGTCATTAAGGGGAAAATGCCAGTCTCAGCTTAGGCTCCTGTCACTCCTTAACTTGAAATATATAGAGCTATGGCGTTTTAAGAAGTGTATACAAATGGCACCTATTTACTTCAAATGAATTAGTTTCGTGAATTCTATCACCAAAAATAAAGCCTCCAGGCAAATTTAGAAAATCATTACATACCCAGAAAAAAAGTGTATTATTTACAAAAACAAGAGTGTTATAGAAAAAAATGGGAATAAACAGGTTGTACTGTCACAGTTTAGTCTGTCTCATATTTCAAAGGCAAAACACCATCAATATTAGTTAAAAAAAAAAAAAAAAAAAAAAAAAAAAAAGAGAGGCTTCACTATTACAAGTTAAGCTGTGAATGGATCAGTTATCAGATGCCTGGTAACACAACAAAACACCAGTCATCCAATTTATAAGCCCAGATGGGACAATTATGCAAAAAATGTTTTGAAAATTATATGACTAAAGGTCAAGCTAATACATTTAAAGAATCCATATGGGCTTTATCTCAAGCAGACAACAAGGAAGGATTCTTATAAATCTGAAAAGAAGCTGTTGAGGTCACTCATAATTAAATTCAAAGTTTACTTACAAATTAAATGTGAAAAGGACCTTAGCTTTATGTATAATTCAAAAGTCAATTTTCTCTCCTAACAAGCAGTCTACTGTCAGCTATATCATATAATAAAATATTTATTTTTTTCCACAGTTCTAGTATGTATCCAAGTGAGACTATATGAACTGATGTAAACTTGGATTTTTTAACAAAATTCTGGTATAAAATGCCTAGTGATGTGGAACTCTAACATCCATAACAAGAGTGCATACCAGAAATTAACCAGCTATAGACTATATTTTGGCCTCCTGATATGAAAACTTATTTAATTTTCAAAATTGAGATTAGTTCTCAGCTTATTGCCAGCTTCAAATAAAAACCTGTAGATATATCTTTATTAAAAAAGACAAAACAAACAAAAGAAAACAAACTTCTCCCTGTCCTTCCATCAGAATTCATAATGTACTCCAGGAATTAAACTGTGAAGCAGAGTCAAAAAGATTGATAACAATGTGCCAGAGTCAAAAAGACTGATAACAATGTACAGATAAGGAAAAAAAGACCAAAATAAAAACAGATGAGTAAATATAATGAAAGAATTATAACACTTTGTGCGAAAATTGATGATTATATCAGAGAATACTGATAATCAGCTGAAGTGTAAAAAAGCACCACAGAAAAATCATACAGAGCAGATGGAGTGTGTATGCAAATACTTGGCTTCTGAGAGTACTTGTAAAGAATGTGATGGTGGGGTGCTGCAGTATGTCACTGAGGTTATTGAAGGCTGCAGAGGCTTATATGAAACACTAGACATTGTTAGAAAAAAGACTGGCAAAATACCATTACCAGCAAAGTACTGGAAAAATGCAACCCTACCTGGAGCTTTTACTTGGAGCTTTATCACAGGGTTATTCAGAGTCTCGGGAACAGATCTGCACCATTCAGTGACACAGAATTTCAGAATTAATGGCCAAGCAAGGTGTGCAGAGCAGGGAGGCTGAATTCCCATTGCAAGGTTTCTCGTCTATGACACAACACTCCCACACAGCATGCAGAACACAAACAGGCCCCCACAGCCCAGCTGCCAGCCCAGGAAAAAGTCCACTCCCTTCCAACACTCCCACCTGTGTGCCAGCAGTCTCTGGGGCTGGTTGGATGGCTTTCACTCCTACAAAGTGACTGACTCCCCATCTCCTTTGGTGGCTTCAAGGACTCAGCAAACTGCTTGGGTTTTTCCTCCCCAAACACTTAACATCTTCCTTGACCAAGATACAATCACCTTGTTGACAATGTCACATCAGCCAAGCCCGTGGAATAATACACACAAGGAAGCTCTGAGCAGAGGAGTGTGTGTAAGCAGTCTGTTTTGTGTAAAGAATGAGGTCATGCAGTGTTCCTGTGAGCTCCAGAAGCATAAGTTAGTATCAAGACTGTTTATGCTACTGTGCTGAAATTTTCAATTAATTTTTATAAATTTTAGTAGTATAAATTATTTCCAAATATGTAAGGGCTTTTTTTTCCATTTCCTTTTGAAACTGCCCCAGGGTGGATCAATGTTGCTGACAACCAGAAGGATTTTCCACTCAGGAAAGTGATGATTTATAGAAAAATAATTACCTAAATAATATGGGAAAACCCACCAAAGCCCTTAAGTACAGGAAATTGCTTGTGGAAGAGATGTGCAAACCTCTTATTTCACACCCTAAAAGTAAGCATTTCACTTTCCAAACTTAGTTCTATCCAAATTAGATAGTTTGAATTGCAGCAGTCCCTGACTAATTATCCCCTCTGGTCACAGGAAGCTCCTTCACCCCTCAGGTTTGACAGCCTGTGGTCAGCTCTTTATTTCAGCCCCCCAGCTCTCTACACTATTTGAAACTTTTTGTCCAGACAGGCTCTGTTATATCCCAGAGCAAGAATGATCTCCTTTTTCCTTGAAGAAGGTTTATTTGGTCAAGTCACCTGAAGAAAAATAAGAAGACTGTGAATGACAGTGGATAAAATAAATGCTGCACTTCTGTACATAAAATGGTTCTGAAAATCTGTGTCAAGTATAAATGCAATATCAATGCAATATTCAAGGGCAAGAGTTCTAGATAAACTTGAAAAATATAGTTAATTAGTAACATTATTTCTACATCTTTGGACCTTCATTGTGTATCATTTAAAATATGTAGACTGTTTGTGTAGTGAGTGTATTCCAAATTTTTTTTATTTATTTTAACATTAGGAAATTTGTTTAAGGCCTAACTTGGAACTAGGCCATCTGCACAGCTTATGAATAATTTAACAAAAAAAAATAATAACTTCTTGATTAACTGACCCAATATTTTTATTTCCACAGTTTTGGGGGTTTTTTTTTTGGTTATTAGTCCACTTATAAAAGTTATGTAAAGCAGACAAAAGAGCAGAGGAGTAACATATTCTATAAGGTTCCTGATCCTCACACCAAAATGCCAAATAGCAGAGCAGACAGCAAAAAATATGTGATCTGTTAACAAGTTTTACGTAGTTTATTGCCTTGTGGAGATCCATCCATTGTTGATGGTGGAAAATTTGTGAACTTACTGAACTACAGAAGATGGAGCTTTGGATAATAAGTGAAACAGTAATTCAGGAGAAAAATTGTTTGCAGTCATCTTGCTTTTGTCGAGTAAACTGAACAGCACTTTTAGATGCACCCTGTGATCTGAGGACAAGGTAGAGAAAATACTTACAGTACAATGAAACAGGAACACAGAAAGGAAACACATAAAAAACTCCTCAAAGCCAGAATATGAAACATGGTGGATTCAAGTTTTCCTACTCCTGCTGGTGGCAGCAACAATAGTTGAATATAATCAATTCATCTGAGTGAAGTGAATACATCTTAGTTTTATTTTATACCATAGCATTAGTTAATAATGCTTATCTTGTGTTTAAAGGTTACCTTGTCTGCCTGCCAGATGACCAGCCGGCCACTCCTCTCATCAAGTGGATGAGTGGAGAAAATAACATGGGAAAGCAAATGAGTTGAGATAAAGACAGGGATATCTCACTGATTGACACAATGAGCAAACCAGACTAAACTTGGGGAAAGTTATTTTGGTTTATTGTGTATTAAAACAGATTTAAATGATGGAAAACAGAGACAAAAGCTAAAACACCTGTCCCATCCCTTCTTTTTTCTTACTGTGTAAACCTGATACAAGCTGCAATGAACAAACACAAGAACTTGGGGTGAAGTGACATCACCCTAATTCCAAAAAACTTGTAAAGGTGGACCTGAGGCCTTTCCCAGCCTGTGTTACAACACTACAGCTGATGCCAAAGTAGCTGAAGCACATGTAAACCTGTCACATCTCCTATTCTAATGATGATACTGAAAACATTGGAATTTTGTCTTGTTTCTTTCTTATGGACCTCTTTGCATCTCAGGGACATGTATCATCACGGTCAATATGGCTCAGTGAGCACATGTCAAGCACAGTTTTTCAAGAAAATCTGTAGTTCCCTGAGCAAGTGGGACTGACTGTGAATTGGAGAAGAAAATTTACCAATCCATTGCAACCATTAAGTTTAATCTTTAGCATCTGTAAACTCAACAAAGCCAAACGCAAACCAGACTTTTTAAAATTTTTCCTGACACTTTCACATCTTGTGTCCAGACATGTATTTAATGCCTCAGTCAGGGGCTTCTACACAAACTCGACTCAGGAGGTCTATATCAAATTTTCATATCTGATATTATATCCTCACTTTATTCCCTCCATGTCTAAAGCTTCATTTTGCTTTCATAGACCAAAACTCTCATCTTAAGAAAATGGTAGATGTTGTTATTATGTGTTCACTCTTAGAAAGTTTTGTTAATTTATGTGTTTGCTCCTAGGAAATTTCACTTATTTATGTATTATTTGTTGCAAAGTTGTTGAAGCTTGCAGGTTTCTTGAGACTCATATTTATCCCTAGTACCAGAAAAGTCCAGGAATAAGCCTTGCTGATTCATCAGAGAAAATCTAAAAGTGCTGAAAGGATATAGGGGCAAATCTTCACTCCCTCTATTGAATACAGAACTGTCTTATTGCTTCTTATTGAACTTTTTATCTCCCACAAACATGAGGGACAAGCAGGGAGAATTCAAAGCCTGTGGCTTGTCTGTATTCTTTTTTCCTTTAGTAGAAAATTTGCTTAGTGCAGAAGAATTGGATGCGAGTATCTTACAAGTCAGTCAATACAGTTTTAATCATAGCTAGAAAAGATTACAAATTAAATTGACAGAGCATTTATTATATTTTGTGTGGTATTTTTACTTCCCCTTATTAGAACAGCTTGGTTTTAGCAGAGGGAGTGTGTTCTCCTATAGCTCTGCATATTTTCAAGCATGCATTATTTTTTCCTCCCCATACTGAGAATGTATTGTTTTGGGTTTACCTGGCAAGATTTTGATAGCAGAGCAGCTGCAGGAGGGGATTCTGTGAGAAGACACCAGAAGCTGCCCCTATATCCAACAAAGAGAGTTTTAGTGGCTCCAAGAGGGACTCACTGCTGGCCACAGATGAGCTAACTTGAGTTTTTGGTAGTGTCTCTGTGATAACATTTGAGAACAGGAAAAACCCAAACAATGCACAACAGAAGCTGAAGGAGGGCAGTGAAAATATATGAGAGAAACAACTCTGCGGAAATTCAGGCCAGTGAAGGAGGAGGTGGAGGAAGGCTCCAGGCACTGGAGCAGAGATTCTCTTGAGGATCCTAGAGAAGACCACGTTGTCCCCTGAAGTCCATGGAGGATTCCACATTGGAGCAGGTAAGCACAATCTGAAGGCAGCTACAGCCCATAGGTCTTAATCTTCCACAGAGAGGAGCAGGATTTGTGGTAGGATCCTTGGGGGATCCATGCTTGAAGACACCATTCCTGAAGGACTGTTACCCATGGAAAGAACCCATGTCAAAGCAGTTTTATAAGAACTGCAGCCTGTTGGAAGGGTTCAGAGAAGATCATGAAGGACTCTTCCATGTGGTTGGGACCTCATTTCCCTGGAGCAGGGGAAGAGTATGAGGAGGAAGGAGAAGCAGAGACCAAGACTTTTGAACTGACACCAACATCTATCCTTTGTCCCCCTGTGCCACTCAGAGGGAGAAAACAGAGGAGTTGAGGACAAAGATGAACCTGGGAAGAAGAAAGTGGTAGGGCTGTTTTTAGATTTGTTCCCATCCCTCATCATGTTACTATTATATTAATTAACAATAAACTAAATTAATTTCCCCAGACTGAGTATGTTTCTGTGGCACTGGTAATGGGTGAGTGATCTCTGAGTCTGTGAGATTTTCTTGTATTTCCTTTTCTTGTCCTGTTGAATAGGGGGAGTAACAGTGTGGCTTGGTTGGCATCTGGCATTGAGGATGTTCTTGGTCATCCAGTTCCGTCTCTGAAAACTCAAAGTGTTTTAAGAGATAGCTTTTTAATCTACCTCTAATGTCTCCAAAGATTGTGCTATAACTATTTCACAAGAGAAGTCTTGCTCTTATTATCCTTTCTCTCAGAGAGTTCTTCTAATAACCAAGGTAAATTTATCCTTCTAACTCAGCCCATTACTCCTTGTTTTATGACTAATGTTCACTGTGACTTGCTCTTTGTTTCTCTGCAATTACTGCCCTTTAGCTATTTATGCAGAGTTATCATGTTTCTTCCTAGGTGTCACCTCTTTAAGCTAAATAAATGTAATTCCTTTAACCTTCATTTATAAATTATGTTTTATGTAGAAATAAAAGAAGACAATTATGTGAAATTTGTGTCTTTTTCCAAACACTAACATAGTTAAAATAATTTACTCTTCACTGAAGTGCTACAGTTGACTTAAGCAAAACATCTTTATTTCCCCAGAGCACAGGGACAGCAATAGGAAAAAGTTTATAATGGATCAATTCTGTGTCACCTTGAATTGTGATGGTTTTGGCGGTAAATGAAGCACTTTAAAACAGTAGCTGTAAAACATGATCTCCAAGCCTTACATTTCATTCTCAATTATCCCTTTCAACATATGTTGAGTGTTACATTTCAGATAACTGGGTTTTCGAGGATTTGAACCAACAGACCAATAATACTGCTTTATTACATTTTATTGTTTCTGCCTGTAGAAGGGGAAAAATATGTAGAGAAATAACTATTTCTCTTTTCTTTAATTACAGAAATAAAAGGTCATATATTTCTGTGGTACCAAAGAATTTTCATGTTCCGGAAAGAGCTGTCTCTTGTAAACATTGATTTTTACGAACTTTCCCATTTGTAACAGTAAATATCAAGCTTTGGGCAAAACAATGTGTATATATTTGCTAGTAGTCAGGCCTCTAGGAACAGTTTTCTCAAGGTGCTGAATTGTGCAGTTCTTTGCAAGCTCCTGAAGTTCATCTCTCCTCTGGTTTTCATCCCAAAAGGATGAAACCTGTTGACACACTTAAGAGGCTGTTCTGCAATGTGAGCTGATGTTTAGTAGCTGTTGAAGGTTGAGAACCTTATTCCAAAGGGCCACTCTCTGAGTCATCCAAGGAATCCAGATTGCAGTTCAGATTCACCTGAGACCAAATCAGACAGTTTAGTCCTGTTTAGTCTTTTAATCTTATGACTCTGGGTTTAGGCAGTGATACAGAACCCCTGCTGTACCTCTCACCTTGGCAGTCTCCTTCTGAAGGGAGAAGGTATGGTCTCCTTCAGTCTTGCACAATCCTTTAGCTTATCCTCATTCTTCCCTCCCAATCCATCAAAGCCCACAAAGTCAGGGCTGTGGTGGGCATAGCTTCCATGCTATTTCATAGGCTGGCTTAGGCTGGGCTTTCTAATGAAAAGTGGGTCATTTTTACTTTAAATAAATCATTGTGAAAAGCATTTGAAATGGTCTCAATTCCTCTCATGCCAGCAGTAAAACCAGGAAGAGGAAAGGACTGTGTTAATTTCTTCAGATGTAGAATTTTCTGTGGTATTCTAAGACAAGCCACCTAAGGTAGAAACCTGCCTGTCTGTTTATCAGTCTGCACAGTTTTAAACTTTGAGTTCTGGAAGATTGATGATAGAGTTAAAAATATATTTCTTGGCAGTACATTCTTTTATTCCTCACCCTGTATCAGCTCATGAGAAAAATAGGAGGTTTTTCTATCTGCTTCAATACAATTAATGCTTTAATTCTCATTCTCTCATATTGTCTTTTAAATATGTTTAAAGAAATGTGGATCTCCCGTTAATTAAAACAATAAACTAGATTAGATTTTATGGGACGATATTTTTCTCCGGTCTTGAGCCATTTAGTATAAGACTTTCAGATAAGATGTCATTAGCTAAGTAGCTTGAAATTTGATTCTATTTTTAAAATCAGATTAATTTATTCAGAAGTAAGTTGGCATTTTCAGATTTCAGTTCTCAGTTTAAATCTGTTTGGCCATGGCTAGGATGATTTTGCAGAGTCTTTTACAAGTCATATCATATAATAAGCCTATAACATTATTACATATACATAAAAGGGCTTAAAATATAGTTATTTTGTTGGGGTTTTTTATTTCTCTGAAGTGGTTTTATACTACACCTTACACTATCTTGTATTCTTTAAGTGACCAAGAAAAAAACCACATGATTAAATAGAGTAAGAATTACGGAAAGATTGTCTTACAGTAGGGGGGAATTCATATTTATAGAGAATACTGTATTTAAAGAAAATTACAGTAACAAAGTCTAGATTGTAATAATTAGGAAATATGAATGTGGTCTAGACATAATATAGAAATGGCCATATAGAAATACTATTGCAATTTCCCAAGATACTAAAAATGAGGGGTTTTAAAGGGTTTGCCTTTGAAGAACTACATTGAGAAAACCTGAAAGTTTAAGAAAGGCAGGTGGTGGACCATATTTTTATTTTAACAAATTCAGTAAAGAAACATAACATTGTATTTGTTCCTTTTTTTTGTTCCTTTCTGTCAGAAAAGACATCAGAGCTTGTAGCTCCTTGTATCTCTTTATCAATTGAAATAGTTTATGGTAGTAGGAGTAGATTTTTATATTTATTTTTAATAAACCCTTTAATAAGACAATGTTTTTTGGTGCTGCTGAGCAGAAAGAAACACAAGAGGTAGAGGCTCTGGCTTTATTAGGCTGTAGCAATGATCTCTCAGACATGTTCATCACTGCATGGTAAAGTGTGAGCTAAAAACTCTGTCTTGGAGGATTTCATCTGACTATGGACTTTCCTCAGCAGCAATGAAAGAGTTCTCCACTGTTGATGTCAGATTTTTCCTTTGGGTGTTGCCCTCCACTGCCCCAGATGGGTGGCAGTTGATGCTCCTGACACTATCAGCTCCCTCTCAGCAGGTTTATGACACGAACTTCCCCCTTGACTCTGGCTGCAATACTGCTTTTTAGAGTCATCATCCCCCAGAAGCTCCTGAGACTTATCTGCCTGTTTACGCTCTACTTTCCTCTTCTTCCCAGGAGATCATTTCATCCCCTTTTGGGCAGAATGTTAATTCTGTTTCTGCAAGTGGAGATAGCACACACAGCTTTTTGTGAATCTAAATAAGAGACATGCCACTAATAGGCAAATGCAGGAAGTTTATCTTGATGTATTTAGGCAATGAACTAGCCTGGCAAGAGCACCAGCCAGCAATCCCTTTCCAAACAATTATGCAGATTCCTAAGGATTCAGGACCCTTTTAGGCAGAAAGCACATATCACACATGCAGGATACTCGTGGCAAAAAGGGCCTTAATATGTGAGAAAAGTCCTTAGGCAAATGAAAGCTGTTAAGCACTAAGGACAGATGGGAGGCACCATAGAATGCAGCAAATATATCTTAATCCTTGCCTGCATGGAGGGAAAATGCTATTCTGCCAAAAAAAAAAGATATGATGGTAAATGATATCATGCAGAAATGAAGAAAAGAGCCCAGGAAGTATGGAAGAAGTGGTGCTTTCTTTTGCCTTTTTTGTTTGTTTGTTTCAGTAATCTGGCAGTGAAAAGAATGTTAATGTTACTAATGTTTTCAAACAACTCTAGAATTGTTGGACTCTATGCTGAGTAATCTGCAAGCAATGTAAAAAAGTGCATAAAACCAATCTGGGAATAGAGACAAAACACAGAAAGGCATAAAATACTAAAAGAAATACAGTTAAATGAGTTTGAAGGAGGATATCAGGGCACAAATTGGATCTTTTTACAGTGTGGTATAGCTTATAAGACCCCAGAACAACTATGGCCTGTGCAGATCATGCCAAGCAGAAGAAAAAGAAAGCAAACGTAATGGTCTATCTCTCTTTGTCCTTAGTACAAACACAAATGGGATATTAAATAAAATTCCAGACACCTGAGCACTAGAAGATAGCAATAGTAAAATGTTCAGAAGGGTGTTCAGAGCACATAAGAAGTTAAAAGGGTTTTAAAAATAATAAAATATTCAAGTACAAATAATTTAGTGACATTTTGCCCACTCTTCTAGAAACCATATGCTCTATCATTTGTTTTAAATACTTGTGAGATAAGTGAGGCTTCATTCTTTTATGTGATTTTATTAAATTTCTAAGCTATTTTTCATATATTGTCAAAAAACAGTTCATATCTCTTTTTGACTCTGTGTTGGATCTTATTTCTCTACAATATAACCACTACATGACCTGATATAATTTCACAGGTCTTCTTTAATCTGTAAATATCTCTGATCTTATTTTAACAATAGGGAGGATGATCTATCTGCACCCTCTAGGAATGATCGAGTAAGACTTGTACTCAAGTACAGTGTGTTGCAAAGAGAGGAAAAAGGCTTAACTGCTCTTTTCCAGGCTGAATAATCTCACTTCTCTCAGCCTTTCCTGACAGCAGAGCTGCTCCATCCCTCTGATCACCTTGGTGCCTCCTCTGGCCTGGCTCCAGCAGGTCCCTGTCCTTCCTGTGCTGGGAGCCCAGAGCTGGATGCAGCCCTGCAGGTGGGCTCTCAGCAGGGTGGGGCAGAGGGGCAGAATCCCCTCTCTGCCCTGCTGCCCAGGGCGTGGTTTGCTTTCTCTGCCTGCTCTCATGTCTTAGGAAGCTTTCACTTTTTAACTAGAATATACCAAAAGTAGGGAATGTTGTACAAGGATGACAGTGACAGATTTCTGCATTCCCTCCTTTCAGCTGTGTTATTCAGCTAGATGAATGCAAATTAGCAACTTCTCCTTTCTTACAGTGAGGACAATGTGTCTTTCCACAATCTTTTCATAAGCAATAAAAACATAATTAATTCAGCATGAACACCCTTCCTGAAGGCTTCCTGAATGGCTTTGGAAAGTTCTTATTTCTGCCAAAGCCCTGCTTACCTCAGGGCCTGTTTATACTTGTGCTCTTTTCCTTCCTCTGCAAATAACTGGGTTTTGGCTGACAGGAACTGAAGGGAGGCAAGTCCCAGGGAAAACTGACTCTTTCATTTACTCATGCTGCCAGCCTTATGTTCTTCACTTGCTGAAAAACAGAAATAACACTTATTTGAACACAGTGACAACTTGTTTTTTATTTGAGGCAATTGCTCACTGCAGTGAGGAAGGTAGAACATTTTACATCCTGTTCACTACTGCCAGCTCCATGTAAAAATTGAAAAGGAGAAACTGATTCCCATTCCACTTTTGTACCCCTTTTCTGAAGAGAAGCTAACAGACTCTGAAATTAGAAGGCCTCATCAGGTTTTGGATTTCACAGCAGTGAACTGATGGGCTCAAAAAACTGCTTTTGCTAAATAACTGCTGATTATGAAAAGATTAGGAGTGATAGAATAATGTTATTTGAAACTCTCAGGGTCACCCCGAAGAGTTTGACAAACCATGGAATAACATGTTATTCCTGTTGTTGAAAAAATGTATATAGAATTTAAGGGGTTGTGTCTACAGCAATTGGAGGATGATTGAAAGACTGTGATTTCAGAGTTAATTTCATCAAGTCTAAATATGGAATGTCACCAAGGGGAATATTTCTGTACCCCATACATTATGTCTCTATTTCTTTGCTTTCCTTTTCATCTTTGTGCCAGTGCTAGTGCTTACTGGTGCCACTTGGGGAGATGGGTAATTTTTTTTCTGGATGAATTTCCTAAGCCACCTGAAAAAGGAACAAAGAAACAAAAACCAACCAACCAAAACAAAACAAGAACAAAAAACCTATCAAACTATCCCTAGAAAGCTACCACAGATAACACACATAGAGAGCAAAAACTTGCAGTTCAGTGCAAGGAAAGGACAAAATCATGACTTTGGTTTTAATCTAAGGGTGATAGAAAATTATAGTGCTGCATAGAAGTGAGGTGAAATGTCTATTTCAGCTTCTTAAGAATGTAATTTTTATGTACTGTTTATACTTTTTTTTTTTAGACTGTCTATTAAGACCAGTCAATTTACTATTACAGCAGTTAGAAATAAAACTACTTTATTTATCACATAGATTTGACCATGACTTATACTGCTGTTGCTTAATGTGACTCTTACCAATTACAAAAATTTATGACACAGGTAAAAAACATCAATATATGCATCTTATTGTTTTGATAAAATACTATGTCTTAGTACCAGAAATAATTTGAAAGCAATACTTTTATTGGATATGAAAAAAAGGACAGGAAAAAAAATTAGAGTAGCAGTAATATAAGAATATGGGAACATAATGTAAAACAATCAAGATTCAGCAGCCCAAAGCTATTTGCTGGTGACAGGGCTACCAAAGATATGTATGTACAGTTAGTTTACCCCAACTGAGGCAAAACATTCAATTTAAATAGCCATAAAAGTATTTTAATGAGTTCTACCTAAAAGCTGAACGGGCCTAACAGCAACTATTTAGTTATTCATGGCAGCTCGGCATTTAGGTCATAAATTCTCACCAGCTTTTAAAAGCTGGATGTTTAAAATCATATGCATTTGTGAAAGTGAAATGTTGTAATGATAAGAGTCTACAAAAGTTCCTACCTTCAGTTCCTTGAAGGAAAGTTGTAAAAAATTCCTCTCAAATTAGCTATTACTTCATTATTTATGAACAGAAGCAGACGGTGAGCAATTTTTCCACATTCAAGGGAAACTGCAAGCAATTTCCTTCTCTCAGAGTACTAAAGATATTTATTTATTTATTTATTTTTCCCCAAGCTTCCTTTAACTTCTGTAGGGATAGGGAGGGATGAGATATAATAGTTCTGTGAATTTTAAACCCTTGGACATCACATAACAAGAAAGAAACCCAGAACTGGAATCCACATATGTAATCTCTGAAACATTTTTCCTTTGATGGATTACCTCATGTGTAAATGACCCTACAAAAAGTGACTGTGAATCAAGATTGCTCACAATAGGCTGTTTGTTATAGTTTACGCAGTGTGGACTGAAAGGAAAACTTTTATTTTGAGACAAAAACAAAGAGAAAAAGTTAAAGTGGTGACCATTCATGTACCTCAAAAAACACCTGTTATTACTACATATCTCTTGAGGAATACTGTGTATTGGACCAAAACAGGTGAAAAAAAAAACAAGAAAAAAAAAGATGTAGAAAAACTCATGACAAAAAACAAACAAACAAACAAACAAACAAAAAATCTCAGCTTTATTATGAGCAAAAAATGTAGATGTTTTCCTACTTATATGAATGTGGGAAAATCACCAAAGGTGTGACAAATGAAGGTATGTAATCATAAACCAGATTTTCAAATATAACTGTTTCAAATGAAAGTTATGTTAAATAATATTGGGATATTCATACATGTAAATTGTCAGTGATTGAAGAGACAGGACTCCACTGAGGTTGTATGCAAGAAATTGTTTATTGTGAAGGCGTGAAGTTGACTAGTGTCTCTAAAACTGGGTTTATATACTCTTATAGCTTTGAGCAAAATTTTCCATTGCCAGGCAATAATCACATTATTGATGTTTCTTAGCAGTATTGCTTAACCACAGGATTGCAGGTACAGTCATACATAATTTTCTTTAAACAAAGTATCACATTCCTTTTCACTTCCTCGTTTACATTTCTGTCTGAACTGCCCATGGTTTTTGCCCCACAAGAGCCAGGATATCTGGAGAATCCATCATCTCCACAGCATTCCCTGTTCCATTACTCAGCTGCTTCCCCATAGTAAATTAAACAAAATTTGAAAAGCTGTATCAGAAATTAATTTCCAACTATAAAATTACTTGCAAAAATATGGTACAAAATATAGCATTTTTTTTTAAACCAGAACTCAAATTACATTGCCCAGAGCATATTTAGGACATTATGGAAGAGATTGAAGTTGTAAGCACTGAAGACCACGGAAGTCTTACGTGGGCTTTTTTAAAATATATTTTTGGGGGGATGAAACCTGAAATATGTATTTAGAAAACATACACATCACATAAAGTTCGTAGATATCTAGGATCATAATAAGAAATGTATATTTGTTCAGGTATCTGATTTGATGAACTCATAATGAAGTGTCTTTGTCCAAAGCTTTATTTTAACTAGGCAAAATTGATATTCAGTCTTAAACTGTTTAACTAAATTCTGCTGAAGAATCATTCATTGAGCATATAACTGGTAGTTTATGAAAATAACCGAATCACTCCTGAGACGCTTTTGCAGAGTTTCTGAAAGAGGTGCTTTATGATGCCAAAGTTAGTTGGTAGTAAAGTATGACAACATCTTGTTGTAGAGACACTGGGAGGAGAATATGCAAAATATTCAGCTTTATTCTGGTCAATCAAAAAAGTACCAGCTTGGCCAATCTATATATTTATGAAAATAGTGTAGGAAAGGAAGTTTTCTTTCCATGAACACCAAAACCAAACATAAACCATAAAATAGAGACGGTTGGACCAGAATAAAAAGGGCTTCTAAGAGAATTCTTATTTCACTGCTATCAGTGCTCTGCAATGTTCAGTATGTGGCCAAGAGCCAAAACTTTTACACATCTCAACTCAGCTATTCAGTTACGCAAAGGGGAAAAGGGTTCAATATTGAGAGCTAAGAATCAACTTCTTTTCAATTGAGTGTTTGCAGTTCCATAAAATCATGGAGTGGTCTGGGTTGGATGGGCATGGTACCATCCAGAATTCTTTTGCCAGTTTAATGAGAAGAAATAACTTATGATGCTTGCTTATCCTCCATAGCTAATGAACTCAATAGAACTCATAAGCAGTTCCAAAATTTTTTTGTCCTAGCTTTAATGGCAAACTCTTACTGAGGTTTTCAAATCCAAAGGCATATGCAGACTCCTGTATTCCTTTCCTTATTCATCAACACGTTGAAGAAAAAATGCCTTGGAAACTTTAAGAACCCTTTTTTCGCCTTCCACCGTTGTATAACAGAAAATACAATTGTGTTAATTTTTTTTTTGCTTGTAAGAAACATTTTGTTCAGGGAAAACAAGGCAAAACATCTCCTTTCTTTCCTGTACCTATAAAAAAAAGCCAAAACCCCCCCCCAAAAAACCCAAAAAAACCAACCAACAAACAAACAAACAAACAAACAAAACCCCCCAAAAAACCCCAAAAAAACCAAAACCAAAAAAACCACACCAAAACAACAACCAAAAAAACCCCCAAAAAACCAAAAAACAAAAACAAAAAATAAAACAAAACAAAACAAAAAAACAAACAAACAAACAAAAAAAACACAAAAAAACCCCCACTTATTTCACAGATATCTATATGTAATAAGCCATATTATCCTAGGGTTCATAAAAAGAACAAAAGTCACATTATAATGACTGTGGATTGAGTCAACATAATTTATGACTGAGAATGCTCAGGAAAAATGTAGGTAGTGTCATCAGGATTTTTACAGAATTTTTATTGGGATTTTTTTTGGTTGTTTGATTAATTAGATAATCTAGTTTAGTAACATTTTGCAGTTTAGCAGCTACTAATGGCTAATCTTTATTTGGTTTTTCTTTTGATTATTTACAATTTTATGTTGTTCACAATTGTAGCTATGTACCAGGACAGCATAATCTCTGCTCTCCTATAAGAATAACACACTTAGATTGTCACTGTGTGATGCTGAAGTCCTATCACTGGTTTTCATATGGTTTTCTACAATAAAAAAAAAAAAAAATAAAACCACATTGTAACAGCCACTCAGAGCTTTAATGATAACTTAGTAATGTTGAAACTGCTAATAGCGCTTTGTATTAGACATGACAATCAGCATGGAAAACTTCAAATTACTAGTCAGGCTTTTAACATCCAGTTTGCTTGTGATTAAATAACACTTCTAGGCTAACAAATTGCTCCAAATAACTCAAAAGTCTTCCCTAAAAGTATTTCTGATTAATGAAATGAAGAAGGCTTCACAGATAAACATCTGGAGAAAAATCTCTTTTATTCACCCCCATAGACACACCAGGCCACCAGGTGTGTCTATGGACAGAGTGGAGTCTCAAAACCCCACATCTTTATAGCACCTTACAGGTATGAAAATTCACACTGTGAGTTGCACCTATTCCTATCAGACTGATTTGAACTGCTCTGTAACAGATTTAACTACACTGTAGCATCTTCTCTGGTTTGTATCAGAAAAATGATCCTGGTTGACACTGACAGCAATTATCTGCTCACATATAATTAATGCCATGTGACATCTCTCCTGTTTGTAGGGCTGTGGTGGAAGAGAGTCAACTGCACTCCATCTTTTCTTTCAGAACATAGTGGTGTCCCTGTCAACAGCAGGAGGCTGGAACTAGATGATCATTAAGGTCCCTTCCAACCCAAACCATTCCATGATTTTATGATCTCCAGAAAAGCCTCTTCACAGTCTTTGGAGAAAACTGCACCATCTGATTCCTGCTTAACTTCACACTTGAAAAGCTCTTCAAAATATTACAAAACTGTTTGAAGTCCTCTAATTTCAACACATTTATGAAACAGGGTACAGTTTTCTGCTCTAGATACATATAATTACTGTGATTAATTATTTACTCAGGACACAAAATGGTAACTATGTGTTGACCCTAGTTAGCAAGTAAACACCGACATTGTCCTTTGCTCATTGCCCTCTCAGTGGGATGAAGGAGAAAAACAGAAAAGCAAAAGGCGAAAAATTATGGTTTGAGATAAAGACAATTTGACAGGCAAAGCAGTGTGCAAGCAAAGCAAAAAGAGGAATTTATTCACTATATACCATTGGTAGGAGGTCTTCAGCAGCTTCCTGGAAAGCAGGGCTCCATTAACATTAGTGGCTCTTTGGCAAGACAAATGCCATAAGCTCAAACATGTTTTTCTGAGACTTATACTGCTGAGCATGACATGACTGGTAGGGATTATCTCCTTGGTCAGCTGGGGTCAGCTGTCCCAGTCCTGTGCCCTCAAAACTTCTTCTCCCACCCTTTGCTGATTTGCTTTGGGGAGCAGAGCAGGAGACGAAAAAGACTTGATACTGCAAGCACAGCCCATAAATGGTCAAAACATCTGGGTTACTATGAGGAAAATTAACTTCATCCCAGCTAAATCCAGGATAATAACTCAAAATTAGATCTTTGAACAGAAAATATTATGAATTCACTACAGCAGCACCGTGTTATTTCCAATGTTAACTTAGTTTCCACTTTGGTATCAGTGGAAATATCCTGCCCAGACCAAGGACCAATACAAATCAGGTATTTAGGTTCTTCCTCCAGGCACATATAAATGCCTTATTCTGCTTAATTGTGTTACACAGATAGGCTAAAATCAGGGTAAAAACAATTGTAAAAACAGATAAAAGGGTAAGATGCTAAGAAGTTTTTATATAACAATTTAAACTGAAATATTTTCCTTTATTTACTTGGACTATTAGAATGTGAAAATATTAATTGGGTTAATGAAAAATCCTTAGTCCTAAAAATGTTTTGTTTTGTCTATAACAAGATTTTGAGCGTGATATAATGTCTACTATTTGTTTATATTAGTCCCTAAAAGGCCAAGTTATCTTGCTTGAATTTCTGTAATTAACATCATGTGAGTCTGTGAAAATCTAGGTCATAATTAGGTCCTAACAGCCAGCATTTGTGCAGGTAATGGATCAGATTTGTCTTCTTAGGAAGCAAGCTTTTGGTATTGGAACCCATTCCTCTCTTGCTGCGGGTGTTCCTCTTATTCAGATGTTCCTTCTCTGCCTCACTCATTGCTACTTTTGTCCCCTGAGGTTTGGTAGCAAACAGATGGGGCAAGAACCCTGTGCTCTAGGGTCTGGATGCCCCATCGTAATCCTGAGGGCTGTGCTCAGTCTGCCTTCCGTCTGTGCAAGGGAGAAAGTTGAGAAGATGAAACAGGAAAGCCTTATAAATACGATTGCCTGGCAAAAGATTCTAAGAATATAAAACCTATGGGCGAAGTAGAAATAAAAGCGAGCTTTGAGATGTAGGATGCCAAGCCATCAGTTACTGTACAACTGGACGACAGTGATTGAGTCAGCTGAAGGCAAAATCCCTACAGATTGAGCAGTACCCTTAGCAAACAAAGGGATGCCAAGGGTCCAAGGGGGAGGGGCCCTGCCAATGTGACAGGGAAAAGGAGTCTAGAAACTAGCTTTTAAGGTTTAGAATCTGGCGTGGTATGGTAATGTAGTAGTTCTTATAGGCTGTATGTAAAGTCTACAAGATTTGTATCTTGTACTGGTTGGTTAGTGTAAATTAGAATATTCAGCACAGAAAGAGATATAATGTATTGTAAAAGGAATTTAGAGTCTTTTTGGGGCATGCTTCTAGCTGTGGCCGGCAGCTTAAGCAAAGCTCTTGTACCCATGACCTATGCAATAAACAGCATGCTTCAAGAGCTGGCCCGGACTCCAGAGATCTCTCCTCGCTGTCCCTCTCAGTCTCCTTCAGAGAAAGGCTGGAAAGACAAGTTTCCTTTGCTCTCTGTGGCAGTAGGCCTACACTGACTTCCAGGTTACTCCAGAAGGACAGACGTGGCTTCTGAGGCTTAAGAGTTCTGGTTCTATTGACTGGAAAAGGAGTACAGTCTTTGGATGCTAGTGGCTCCTGGCTGGGTGTTGAAGCCCTCAATGGCTTCAAACACTTTGGCACAGGACAGTTTGCTAATTGCTGTGAAAGCCTGTCAAGGAGGTAAGTTGGGTGGATGTAACAGAACTTAAAATATTGTTTGAAGGAAAAGAGAAGGATTTCTTAGACATAAAGCAAGCCCCTTGTCACTAGAGAGAGAGCTCTTCCTGCTGCTTCCCCAGCCCTTGTGAAGGCTGTCCCCACTAAGCAGCAGCAATCACTTACAGTCGCTTTTCCCATTTATCATCTACTATCCAGTGAAGCGCTAAATGACACCTTCCCTTGCCAGCATATTCCTTGCAACATTTCTTCCAAACTTCATGCTGCAACATTTGCCCACTATATTCTCTCCAGAAGCCTGTTCAAGTATAGGTCTATGAGATTTTTGGAGGGTCAGTGGAGACAACAGTGAAAACCATGTACTAATATTTAGGAGAGGTCAAAAAGAGCACAGAGGACAAAGCAGTCTTTGTGTCCTGAAAGAATATTATTCATCCCTTGTGCTGAGAACACCCATAGCTGACCACAGGTAAAACAGTCCCAGTGCAAAGATCTTTTATTTTCTTTTCCGATACAGGCATAAAAAAGAAGCAAAATAAGCTCAGGAGCTTTAGGACCATCTGTTTCAGTCTACTGATCTACTTCTGTTGCACCAGAAAACTTTCTAATGGACCCACAGTTTGGATAATTAAAGCTCATAGAATCAATCTCCTCACCACATGGAACATTTTATTTATCTGAAATTCAGTATAATTTGTGTGCTTTCAAACCCCATAGCCTTTTTTTTTTCTTCTTTTTTTTTTTTTTTTCCTTTTCTTTCTTCTTTCTGCTAGACAAAATGCAGGAAAATTGAAGTAAAAGAAACAAAAGTGAGATTTTCCTTAAACTAATTCAGTGTGAGTAGTTTATGACTATATATGATGTACAGGGCTTACAGAGCTATTATCATTTATAACCTTGGATACTGATTCTCTGTCTGCTATCATTTTGTTAAACCAACTAATGTGTTTTTTAACTTTCTCCTGGGGTTCTAAAAATGTAAGCTCAGTTGACTTTTTATTTCACTATTGATCAGGTTAACAGTACCAGATGAATCTTCCTGTCCACAACACTGAGCAGACTTATAGTTTTGTCCAAGACAAATGTTAAATGTAATTTGAAGGTCACTGGAAGTGATGAAGTAGTTGCTGGAAAACACTTTATATCACTTTACTTTTAAGCAGTCTTCTTCCAGATGAAACAGAGAGATGTAAGAAATTGATTGCAGAGATGAAGAACAGAATATTTAATGTTAGCAGCAGCTCCATTAACAGGCTGCATATGAAACTTGTGCTACGCTGCTCCCTCACTAAATTTAAGCAATGAGATATGTAGAGAGTAAACATCTGAAAATCATAATCTTCAGAATGTATTGGATTAGGCATCAAACTGACAAATTTAGTCAATTTCATGGCACAATGTTGCATCTATGACCTATTCCATTGTCTATGTATAGTGTGCATTATCCATTTATTTGGAGTGATTTTTTTCTTTCATCTTTTAAATTCTTCTTTAACCATTCAGGCTTATTTTCCCCCCTTGAGACTTTTTGCTATTCCACCATGAGTCCTTTTCCCAATGACATTGTATTTTATGTCATTGACACCTATTGTCATGCTCTCCTTTTATTCCAGGTGTTCTATTGATGAAATGGCCTCTCACAATGAAAGAATCATTATTAAGTACTTGACCTGTAGTTTAGAAAGCAATGAATGCTCATCTGTGTTGTTCTTTGGATTCTGGTTCCTTGGTTTTCTTTTGAGAATACTACTCTAGGGCAGTAGGAAAAACCTTATTTAGGTGAGCTACATATTCAGTTTTAACCTGATACATGTTCCATCTTGAAGAAAATAAGATTGCTTTGGTACTATCTGAACTTCAACAAAACTACACTGTCTGCCTTTCTCATTTTATTCCCTTTCAACATGAATAGATTTATAAATCTTTCTGTCCTAATTCCTAAAGGTAGGTACCTCGACCTGTAATTCTTTTGCTTTCTTTCCCACTCACTTCTTAATAGCTGATAGAGAATTTAATATTTTTTGCCCTTTCTCAAGTCTTCTGTTTTCAATGATCTGGGAAAAAAAAAGACAAAAAAAACCCCAAAACCCTGAAGTTTTACAAATCTCTATGGATAGATTTTTTTAAACGTTTAAAAATAAGTTTATATTCAATTCACTTATCTAAATATTCTTCGCCCTTTTTTTTCAAATTCTCCCTGACGTACTTAACCTTGTGATAAAACTCATTTTTTGAAGTATCTGGTCAAAACTACCTTTTTCTTTCTTTCTTTTATAATAAAAATTCAAAGAAAGTATTGAGTTTAGTCTGTTGTGCATAATCTCCTTTTTGTTCTCCTCTCCTATTGAATAAGAGATTTTTGCTTCCTTTTGATTTAATTTTCTATTGTGTTTTAAAAGCTTCTTCTTGTATTTTATGTTAGCCTTTTGATTATTTTCATATTCATTTTTCTGTCACTTCATCATACACACCCTTTGGCAACAGCATTTGGCATTTTTTCCCTGTTTGTTCCCTTTAACATGGATACGTGTCTGATTAGATTGGTAGTTTATTGAATTAACTGTCTTTCTTTTGAAATACACTAGTGTGATTGCTGTCCTTTTATACTCTTACTTTCAGGATCTGCCAGTTCTCCTGGAGTACAACTTAATAAGTATAAATAATACTCTCATGTATATAAAATACATTTATAGATTGCTTACCCACACCCTTCAGATTAGGTTCTGTATTAGTGAAAGTTGCTGTCCTTACTCTGCTGACGTGGTGTGTCCTTTTTCCTGAAATAACAAATATAATTGTACGATTGCTTCCATACAAATTATTTTCACCTGTTTTGTTTTAGAAACTAAAGACATCATTAGTGAGCTACTATTTTACATTTGATTTTGAGTACCAGAAAGTACTGCATGAGAGTTTGTATAGGTGAAGGACATGGATATGCCCTGAATTCCATGGAGAACTAGTGGTACCAGCTCCTAGCAGGAGCTGGGGCCTCTAGAGAGGAGCTCATGCTGGAGCAGGGTTTGTGGGGAACCTGTGTCCTCAGAGAGGACCCACACTGGAGCAGATTCTTCCTGGAGGACTGGATTCCATGGAATGCACCCATGCTGGAGAAGTGAAGAACTTGCAGAAGATCGTGAAGGACTTTATGTTAAATTAATTTTCCCAAGCTGAATTTGTTTTGTCCATGATAACGATTGTTGTAATGGGTGAACCATCAGCCTATCCCTGCCACAGCCCACAATGTGGATTAATTATATCTGCTCTCCTCTTGCTGAGGAAGTGGGTGGCAAAGCATGTTGGTGGGCACCTGACAGCCAGAAATGGTTAACCCATCACAACAGAACGACACTATAAGCATTTTTGGTTTGGGACTTGGCTTGTTCACTTGGAACTTCATATCTTGCCAGAAGTGTTACTAGATGGAATGTCATGTGTAAAAAGAAATGGAAATTTTAACAGAAAATTAAGGTTTTCATGTTTCAACCACTTACAGAGTTGTAGATTAATCTTGCAGTATTTGTAGGTCCCTGCCAAATCTTGTATGCTGGAGCTGAAAGTCTAATAACACTTTATACTCCTCTTTATAATCCTCTCCTTGAGTTGCACTAGTAGATGACTGCCATCACATCAGTCTCCTGTGAGGAAGATAAATGACTGGCCAGAATAATTAGTAAAGCAGCTTATAGTGAAGATGAAATAAAGCCTGACCAAAAGGCAGCATTAGTATTGACAATATATCTTTAAAATCTTTGACTTGGTTCCAGTTAGGCTTCATGCTTCCTGAACTGGTTGTCAGATAGGATCCACTCACTCAGAAAGGAAACTTCAACCATCTCATTCTCCTTTTCTGATGCTTGAATAACCACAGAAAAACTCTCATTATCAGGACATAAAGACTCTCTCATCTGGTTGTCCTGGTCATTGTTTTTCATTTGGTCTCAGCACAACATAAGAGTTCTTAATCTTGAAGGACAAGGGACATGGATGAGACTACTGAACAGCCTTTTTATGTATGAGGTAGCTGTCAGCTCCTTTCCTTCCTGCAGAGCTGGTGTTTTCTTCCCACAAGGCTACTAATACCCTCCTGATATTTTTGTTTTCATTCTGAATATCCCTATTTGATAAAATCCCAACTATCCTTGACACTGAAGCCCCCCCAACATCAATGGGGTATCCTGTCTTCCTGAAGTATTCCACCTCAAAGTACATTTCATACTGTGTGCCTGTTACTTTTGTGTGCTCTGGTATGAGTTTTTGGGTTGTGGGGGTTTTTTTTTGGTCTTTAATTCATTAGAGGCTGTGATGGTCAGGATTCGGTTTTTTGTTTTTCTTTTATTTTTCTTATCTTAATGGCAACAAAAACACTCTTTGTTTCAGGTTGCTTCCCCAGATCCTTGTAGGAGGTGGGTCCTCATGTTCCATGGTAGAGCTCACATCAGTGCTGGAGGTGTTTCCATTCTACACCACTTGCATAAAAAAGCCCATACTACCCAAAGGCTAAAAACAGAGACCAGAGGTGATTTGTTACATATATGAAGAAAATAATGAAATTTTGCATGCCTTTAGAGTCCAGTCACTGATTTTTCAAAGTAAAACTTTCTTTAAACTTCCTTAAAAAACAGAATTACAGTAAATAATATGAATGTGTTGTGGTTTTGTTGTTAGACTGGAATTTTTGCCTGGTTTTATTGGAGAATTTTCTCTCAAATTTCATAGCTTTTATGCTGTTGTGAAAAAAATATCTACATTATTTATATTGTGACATGATGCCCCTGTTTTTCTCATACTGGTGTATGAAAAACTCCTGTAGTTTGCAGTTGCAGTGACTGAGTCAGTGTTTAAATCTAACAGCTGGTACTGTATGTCAGCACCTGAAGTAAGTAACACTTTTAGTGATGTACTGTCTGTCCCAATAAACATGTTCATTTGAAACTGTCATTGGCAGATGCCATGATTTATTACAGCTTGAGTTCCACTGGAATAGAATAAACACAGCTACACAACACAATGGCTGCAGGGAAACTGTAGTTTTCCTTCTTTAACCTATTTTTCATTACAATATTTCACTCTAAATTTTCTGATAGGTCAGAAAATTACTTGCTTCTGTTATATTTCATAGCAACCTATAATTAGTATTCTAATTTACAAGAATTAAAAAAAAAATCGAAACTTAAGTGGGAAACTGAAACTTTATGAAAGTAGCAACAAATATTTTTATATTCTCTTTTTAAAACTGAAATTTGGAAATGCAATTCAGCCAGCTTTTTTCTCAGCCCAGATCTTCTAGGACTCTTGATCCTTCAGTCAGTTCAGGACGACCCTTTATATTGAGTTTGTTTTTCAGAATAAGACATTGAAGGAACTCTCCATTTTAAAAACTAAGGTCAGAGAGAGTACAGAGTAATCAGCCTAAGCAAGTCTAGATTAATTATTCAAGGATTTGTCCCTATCTATCTGTTCTGAGGGTTATGATTCAAAGGATCTGTAAAAAATCTTGACTGAACTGAGGATGTAGCAGAGTGGAAAAATGGAAGAGGAAATAGGAATTACAGAAGAGGTGCTATGAAATTGTTTAGAAATAGAATAAAAAAGATCAGTGAGGAGAGGAGAAAATGGTAACAGACCTGAGGTGGGCAGGAGCGGTGAATATTCAAATTATGTTTTTTTAAAAACCCCTAAACAATAAAGAAAATCAGACAGACAAAAAAAAAATATTAACTACAGGCTGATATACATAGGTATATGAAAACCAAATGAAAATATTTTCCTGAAAAATAAATATGCCAAGACAGAAGTAGAAGAGAGACTATGAGCATTTATGTGTGCAAAGAACATAAGTTTAAAAACAGAACCCACAACTGATCTAGACAGAATCAATTTAACAAACCGACATGAGCAAAAGCTGCTTTTATTTTGCAGTTAAACAAACTATTTTAATAAGTAATTCTCTAGCACTAGTATACCAAGTGGCCCAGTTCTTCAAGTTTTCTAGCAATTAAAATTATTGTTCTTCTTTATTACTGTTTTTAAATACTTTCGATGTCTTTACTGTTGTGGCAATTAATTAACTTACTTTTCATCTTAAGGTATATTCATTTTTATTTTGATAATGCTTAGAGTCTTCTTGGAATGCTGTTGTATAAATGAAAATCTCTAATTGTTTTTGTGTGACCTGATGCACTGCTTGCCAGAACACAATCATAATAACTCAAAATCTATCTTGCTGAAAGCTGGGATCTCTAGTCAGTAGTTCAAGAGGATATGAGTGAATTAATAAACTCAGAAATGTACACACAAATAAAAAAAGGAACAGAAGGGAAAGTGTTTGGAAAGGAGAGAGGACATAAACCAAAGAATTATAAAAAATAAAAAGGCACAAAGAGAATCTTTAATAAAATGATATTGTGTTAGATTATGGGGACAAGACTGAGGAAAATATGTAATCTAGGAGAAATCTGATAAACCAGTAGAAGTCAAAGGCAAAAGGCTAAAGGAAAAAGATGGGACCTGCTGGTACCTGAAGCATCCTTGTCACACAGGGAGGGTGCAAATACAAAACATACACTCTTCAAATCGGTGCCAGTTTGTATTTAGGAGAGATAATAGAAATTGTTTTACACTCCTGATCTGACCTAGAGAATCAAATTCAAGATTTTTTCTATTGACTTGGACTATGAGACTAAGATTATCATGTCTGTGGACATAAGTCTTTACAGCTGAATCATAGAGAAATACTGTATGACAAAACAGTTCTCTTTTAATCCAAGACATATTCCTCTTTTTGTAAATGCAAAGAATTTGACTTTTTTTTTTAATGTAGCTTTCAAGCTTTGTTGTGCAAATCAATTTTAAATGGCTTAAATCTTCAAAACCTCTGTGGTTTCCAGAGTGGTTACTTGCCTATGATTTTTTGGCTTAAGTATTTGATCAGGACAAGCAATGTTAAACACCTCTTTTCATATCTTTGTAGAATGAAAATGTCAGAATTCAGTTACATAGAGTATAGACATGTCAACTTTCTTTCACATGCAAAAGAGCTAAGTTAAAAGAAAAAATAATTGCTCATAATGGTGGAAATAAATTCAAAACAAAAGCCTTTTACTGAGCTAATGTGTTACCAGCTAAGAAGCAAATGTAGGAAGAAAAATGGATAAATACCTATAAAAGAAAATATCAAAAACCACTAGGAAAGTGAAGTTTTTCTTCAAATGTTTTGATTGAGCTGGTCAGCGAACACTGATTTCTCTTAATTATTTTGAGTCTTCTGCTGTACATAAATCAGAAGCAGACTCTAAGATAAAATAAGGTTTCTGCCAAATGACAGCCATTTTGCTGCGTTCCATGACTCTATTTAATAATTCCATGCAATAAAGGTCAGTTACACTAAGTTTCTAAAAGAAGGAAACAATACAACATTTTCCTTCTAGAAGAAGGAAAAAATACTTCATGTCTAACTGATATATCACAAATGGGATAAGCATCTACCTTTTGACAATGATGTGCAGGGGAAAAGAAACAATGTCAGATCATTTTTGAATATGAGATCTGGGAACAAGGAGTTAGAGGGTCACTCTTCACCGCCCCTGTGAAAATGGCACAGAAATCCTCCACAGGCACTTCTAAAATGACAAGGCAAACACCCTTGAGCTTCAGTACATGGGCCTGGTGTGCAATAGAGATGAAGATCAGATAAAGCATTTTCTACTCATCCTTGTACATCCACAAAACCCCACTTTCAATATCCAACATCCATTTCAGCTGCAGGGAAGAGCTGCTGCATTCATTTCACAGAATTACAGGATATCCAGAGTTGGAAGGGACCCATGGGGCTCATCAAGTCCAACTCCTGACCCTGCACCTCACCACTCCCAGGAAACCCATCATGTGCTCTAGAGCTTCTTGAGCAGGTTTGGTGCTGTGACCATGTCCCTGTCAGCCTGTTCCAAGTGCCCAACCACCCTCTGTCTGAAGAGGCTTTTTCTAATATCTAACCAGCTGTACAGTACACACAACCAGGACTTCCCCATCCCAGGTGCAGGACCACTGGTGATGTGACAGCGGTGCTTCCCTCCAGGACAAGCCCTGGGAGCAAATACATGGACATGCATGAAAGTATGAAGGCCCTGTGTGCCTTCATTTCCAAAGCATGCGCTTCAGCACTTCTCATTTTTATACACACATGGCCTTTCACAAATCCCATTTCCCAGCACACCCTACACTGATCCCACATGTTTTTCTGAAGTGAAGCCTCTGGTAGCCTAAGTGTCATTGAACATAACATCTGACAGGTCATTTCCATTATTTCATGTCTTCTTTGTATTTTACTGATGAGGGATTTTTTTCTTACATTTCACACTTATTTTCAAAAAGATTAGCTTTTGTTTCTTTCTTTCGAAACAGATATGAGGAGGAGGAGAAAATATATGTTGGTGAGAATTTTCAAATAAAAAGAACTCTTACTCTTCAAAGATCACATATGTACGTGACAAAATGTTCTGTATGAAAAAAAAATGCACGAAGGAGATATGCAGCCAAATAAACTAATGATGTATGCTCAAGTTTTGCACATAACTCAAATTAATTTTATTTTAGTACATGAGCAAAGACTTTGGCACATGACTTACTTTTTTACTATCCTCTTTGCTCTCCACTAAGCTGCAGAAGTTTTTAATGTGCACAGTTCAGTGAGATATGTCAAAGAATGGTACCTCAAGTTATCTTCCTATAAGTACATGAAAAATGTAATGTAAAATATAAGTCGAGGAAGGAGCTGTGACACATGAAAAAAAGAAATCCAATATGAAGTGAAATTTATTCTCCAGAAGTACATTCATGAAGTGTTAAAACTAATAAGCACCAGCACTTTCCTTGACCCCAAAAAGGTTTGTTTTTGTCTTGATTGTTACACCTGTACTATCAACAAAAATAATTGATCAGACACTAGAATCTTCAACCCATCTGGGATGCAAGACCTCCCTCCCTCTATTCAAGATGTTATATTTCTGACTGATGTAGCAGATACCAATGCTGATCTCCTACGCGTAATTTAAGTGCTAAATTTTGCACATTTCCAGTGTTAAAAATGTGTTACTTGATTATGCAGATTACAAGATTAAATCTAACTACTTTTGGAGGAAAAAATAGATCAGTATAAACCAGTACTGTTTGCTCTGATTCTTGATCCTAAACTTTCATCTCAGTGGTCATTACTTAGTGGTCGGTCCTTATCTCTTTAATGTGAGCTGTCAATGCAAGTATTTTTAAGAGCTTGTACTGTTTTAGCAAGAACCTTCTTTTCAGGATACAGGTGTATACATATATATATATGTATATACCTCAGAAGACATATATGCAGACAGTGTACTGCTGTGACCCTGGGGACACATTACAGTACAATTCTCTTGTTCAGACTGTTTCTTTATGTGGGACCCCATTTTGATGTGATTCTGTCAAATCACTGGGTTTTGAGTCTGCATTCTGTCAAATCACTGGATATGCTGCTTTATCCTTTGAAAGCTTGCAATTCTGTATCCAGACCTTCTTCCTCTGGACATTGCTAAGGGAATAGAAATAGCATGTTAGGCAATATATGTGCCTGCTTACCCATGTCAGAATTAAGACACAAATGTTTCATCAACTCGAGAGCTGTACACGAAATCAGTGCTAACTCGAAGCACACTGAAGCCTAAAATAACCCAAGATATTATGTATACATCCATTAGCTCCCCTTTGTACACAGTTTTTGACGTCCCAGGAATTTCATTCTTCTGGGAGAAATGAACTGTCAAAAGGAGCAGAAATCCAAAGCAGCCTGCTTGGGTAGCTTTGCTAACTACAGGCAGTTTACCATGCTGCTGCAATTCGTTGGCAGTATTTTAAGGAGACAGGAATAGAACACAGGAGACAATCATGGCTGTGGCTCTCTACTTTTCCCAGAAGACATAAAGGAAGCTGAAGCATGAGCTCAGAAGAATCGCTCTGTGCACTACAGAAAACCATTTAGTACCCCATTCATAACACCTCACACAACAAAACAAAACAACCTCAGTGTTGAGAGCAGGAGCAATCAAGGACGAGCTGTTCTTTGCCAGGACTCGAAAGGAAACAAATTCCTCTGTGTAGGTTAGGAAAGGTGCACTTTACACAAGTGCAAATAAGACAAAGAGACAAAACAAAGAAACAGAACAAAAGAGCAATTGTATCCATCCTCAATGAAAGGAAAATTCCCTCCTGGCCCTGCCCGCCTGACAAATTAATTTATCTCCAGAAGGTGAGCAAAGCCCTCTAAACAAACAGATGAAAGAATTCTGTGGCACTACCTCACAAAAACATTTGATTTCTAGCTGTAACATATAATGCTTCAGAGAAAGGTACAGGAACATCCACTTCCAATAAAACAACAAAAAAAACCCCCAAAACGCTCAGAGACGAAATTTTACAGTCTTTTTCACATAGAACAAGTGAAGGAAAGCCCACACTAGAGCAATAGTTGAAATTATTTGGAACTCTTCGATTAATCTCATTGCACAGATTTCATTTAATTAAATCTTCTGTATGCTTCCTGCTTTTGAAAAAGATGTTTTGAGTGCAACAGAAGTATAGATAGAATTAATTCTATATCAGTGCTAAGGATGAAAAATTAACCTAGTAAAGCTAGTGCCAAATTTTGCCGTGTCATATACCATGTATCACACTTTTTTCTTTAATAGCAATTGATTACCTTTTCTGGGAGTTCCTTGACAAAAAAATGTGCAGTGGTTTAATAACTGTTACTGTTGGTCAGTTTTGATATTTATTGAATTTTCATTTTCAAAGTTTGTGGTTTTTTAGCTTTTTTATTATTCCTAATAATTCTTGTGGGTTTCTGTATGACTTTCTTCTCAGTATTTTCATCTTAGACTTCTTGCTGAATATTTCTTTGAATGGTATTTAACTTTTAACATTTATATATGTTTAGTTTTCTTTTTCCATAAGTCAGCCACTCCAAACTCCTAAACACCATTTTTTTATTGTCCTCTGTTTCATATATCTCTATAACTAGAAGATAACAAATCTTCTGAATTAAATAAAAATGTGGTCACTAGTCATTTACTAATTCATCCATCTTCCAATACACACAAGGAAGTTTCTTGGTCAGTTAATTGGATTTGGCTTAACTGTAAAGTTGATTCTTATCTCTATTATTCATGCAATAAAACTTCAGTGACAAAATTAAAAAGGTTACATATATATATATATCTGTCTATCTACCTATCTACCTACCTATCTAGACAATGAGATTAAATTACAATTATATTCTGTTTAAAACATTACATATACGCCTTACTTTCTGTCATCTTTCTCAGCTGTTCACTAGATGTTTTTTCACTTCTTGTCATGCTGCTTCTCATTTTGCATAGTGCCATTTAATGAGGACACAGTAAGAGCTAGTGTGAAAGATTTAGTGTTTGCAATTTTATATGTGACTAGGAGAACTCAAAAAGCAAAACAGGCTTACCTTAAAATTACAAAAGATAATTAATTTACACACATTAAGAAGAAAATAAGGAAAAAAACCCAAATAAACAACAAATGAAACTTTCAGACCATCCTTCTCTCCCCCCAAAGTGTTCACTTTCCTACACACAACATGAAAAGATAAAACCTGTAACTTCAGTCGGTTTTACCATTCAAAAAATAATCTTCCATCAGCTCTTTAGGAAAGGAGTCTTTTTGAGTCACATGGAGACATGGTCACACGAGGAACAGTCCTCAGCTGGTTTTTATGCCACACACCTGCAGTGGCCTGAAAGGAGCCTCTGCAAACTGTGATATCGCACCCATTAGCAGCTTTCCCAACACCGCATATGGGCCATAATCTGCTTATTAGGGGTACTGTTTAAGGATGACTCTTCTAATATAAAGCAAAGATTTTCTTTTTTCTGTTTCCAAAATCATCTTCATCTCAAAACTCAAAATCTCCTTTTTCCCTTAGGACCACAAAAAAACCACATCATATCACTTATATTAGCACTTTACACCCCCCCTAAAGAGCATCTAAGCATTCCATTCTCCAGTAATTACTCGAAAATGTTCACCCAAATTAGGCCACTCCTTTTCCTTTGCCCCGAATAGTCTTTTCACTCTCTCTTCACTGACTCAGTCTCCTTTTCTCTCTCTCTTCATGGTTCAACTAATTTATCTTGTCTTCACTCTGGGAAAACCAGCACCTGAAAGTTCATCTGTTGGCAATTAAAGATTTTCATGTGCTCAGGCCTGCAGTGCCCACGCAGTCTCTGCCGATGGGAGCTGCAAACTCCTCCAAACCACGCTGGCAGTAGCAAGGCTGCTGGGTGCCTTCTTTTCCACCCTCAGTCTCTTGGCATGGGCTGCTCCCTCACAGGGGCAGCAGCTCCTGGAGGCCTGAGGAAGGAGGGGATGGGGGGAGCATCCCCCCAGTCCCAGCCGGCGACATGGGCAGCTGCTGGGGTTTTTCCTCCCTTTCCCTGCTGCTTGCTGTTATCGGGCCCAGGCGTGGATGGGGCCTCTCCCCTGCAGGGGCAGCAGCTCCCTGAGGCCCGGCCTGGCCCAGCTCGGCTGCCCAGGGGCAGTGGGGCCTGGCCCCACCCGGCCCATGTGGCAGCCGCTGCGAGGTGTTACCTGATGGGTCACCTGGAGAGAAAGAGGGCGGCTGCTTCCCCTTCTCAGGTCTTTATAGGGATATTAATCAAAAGTCGCATTCTGTTTTCTCAGTGGTCAAACTATCTGCCAATAGCCAAGAACTGGCCTCTGATAGGTGTTAATCTTTTTCTCTGGCAGGTGATACCTCCTTCAACCCTCCTTCAGGACACCCTCCTTCAACCAAAAACCAAACCGTGTCAAGCCATAACACTAGTCCAGTTCTAAAGTGCTAGGAAGTGGCATGTATGATAGTATCAATCTCTGCACATAAAGTGGTGCCAAGAGAAGCTGCTGTAATAGTGATAGTAAAAATGGAAAAAAACTCAGAATGTAGGGAAAGGAAAGGCAGTTTGGGTGTTCAGCTGATTTAAAGTGCCCAAATTAAATTGCAGCTGGCGGCACTTTCCTTTATTTACACTTAGCAGAGGTACTGACCCTTTGACTTCAGTTATGGATCTTTCCTATAATATTCTTCTCTTCAAAAGGTTAATAGATAAAGACTATGTAGTGTTCTCTCTTTAAAACCCCTTTTAATGTCTCGTCAGATACAGTAATTTTAACATACAGAAGTAGCAGGCACTACTCCTGCAGTTTAGAAACCTGCTGTAGAAAAGCAGGCAGCAGTTCAGGGCCAATAGGCTTTGTGTCCATTGAGATTCACAGCCAACACATCTTTGCTACATTTCCCCTGCTAGAGGCTCTTATGTGGTGGCTTCACTCCTTTAGTGTTTCTATGGAAATGCCCATTTTCCCAGCAGACTCAGGCTTTTAGAACTTAGATTGTGCAAGATGTGTTCAAGAACATACTGAATTATTTTTTTCCCTTTTCTTTTGGCTTTTTTTGTTTTTCTATTTCAGTTTTAAATATAGACTTGAAATTCAGCGTCAGCTACACTAAATACCTCAAACCTTCAAAACCTGTGACTATCTGAATATAGCTGACCTCTGCAAGGTGAATATGTAAGTAGTATGAATTTCATACCCTCCTTTGGGTAAATTTGAAGATAGAAAAAAAATCCATAGTTATTATTGCTTTCTGCTTTTTAGTTTTGGCAGAGATCAAAACAACATTTTTTCAGTCACCTTAATAAAAACCATAAAAAAAAAAATCAAAGTCTTTGCAGTATAATTTTTTGGATGAAACAGGTTATTCTATGTATTTTTTTTTCCATTGGTCAGATGCTGACGATGCCAATAAAAATTATGCTCAAAAGCAAAAGAATTTTTTTGAAAAAAACTGCAGCTGCTGCTGCTGCTGGAAGAATCTGCCAGGCACAGAATAAGAGCATCATGGGTAAGTAGACCAAGTAGTAGCATGTTCTAATGGACTGGAGATACACATATAGAGCCTTTTTTGGCCAGTGTCTGTTACCCAGCACTTTCTCTTGGCATGAAGAGAGGAAAAGTGGGATAGAGAAAAGGAAATGAGGAAATCCTCTGTGTATGTCTTTTAAAAATGTTTAATGATCAACATTTTAGAAAAATACAGTTGACAAAGTACAAAATATGCTGATACTGGTAGAGATTCTTCTGAAGAAAGCAAGACATAAGGATAAATTCTGTAGCTATGGGAATCTCCACTAATGGGAATGCAGAGAAAAATAAAATGCATTATATTTTAATCTGTTTTGAAATCTTGTACAAAATCTGTTAAATTAATTATGAGGTATTAAGATGAAAGACAAACAAGCATTAATGTTTAATATACACTGAAATTATATAATTTATTTGTTTCACAACAAATTTTTAATTTGTGAGTCTGTTACAGGTAGCATTTTAAAAACTCCGGTTAAAGTGTTTCTTCCAACAACAACTAAAACAATTACAATCCCCATTCCCACTGAAACTTTACTAACTCCATCTTTCCTGGATTAGTTAATTTCTATCATGAAGCTGATGTCCAACAGCTGTTCTGGAGGAAGGAAGAGTTCCCTGAGTCTCAACACATATGGATGTCCAGCCACAAGAGAAGAAAGGATTTAAAGTCCTCTTATCAGGCAGTTGTAAAGAATTTTAGTGCAAAAGTATTTAAACGCTTGCATCTGTGTTGAGGAATTCATGAGGAAGAAATTGCTGAAAATAAGATGTACAAATTGCTCCAGCAATGGCAGCAATAACAACATGAATGGTGTTTATATCTGCAATCAGGATCTGTGTGTATCTATTTGAGAATGTCAATTGTATTCAGTAAAGCTGCTGAGAGCTGCTTTGCAGCTCATTGAAAATGTGTGTGTGACAATTTAGGTTAACATGTTCATCTAGTATAACTAGCTGATTCCCTTTCCTAAAAGCCTTTGAGCAGCAAATATTTTCTCCTGCTATCAATAAATTAATTCTTGTTAGTGATATGAGGACAAAATTAGAAATAAGTATTCATTATAATTCCCCAAAAGCTATTTGAGCTAGTTGTATTCTATTTTTTTCGGGAATGTGCAGTCTACAGATGTATATGAAATATAATCAGAATATAGCCACAAGATTTTTTTCAATTGTTTCCTCTTTAGATTATATCTAAAGTAAACTAAGACTATATAGAAGTTTAATATGCTAATCACTCAGTCCAAAATTTTCCCTTTTCAATAGCTTTCTAATTAATGGATTAAGGTTGTGTCAAGTGAAATGTTTAGGAAAAAATAAGTTTTTCCTGGTATATGGCAAAATGACCTTCATGTAGAACAGTTGCAAGGGAAAACAAGAATTCCTACAGCAAATGTATAAAGCTGAGGACAAGCACTGTGGGATTTCTTTCTTCTTTTTATTTGTCTCTTTCCTGCCTTCTAGCACAGAGGAGATTCAGAAGTTCTGTCTGTAATATATTATTTAATATATTCCCTTACTTTTCTATAGTGCTTCAAAAGCACCAAGCATGTCTGGTCCATGTTGAAATTCTGGGAATGTTGTACCATGAGGAAAAGTTGCACTGCGATTTTGCTCCAGAGATTTTTGTCTAATTGGTCCCTGAGGTGACCAGACATATAAAATAGTTGCTAACATAAGGCAGTACCAGGAGAATATTTAAGAAACACTAAGAATTATTATCATCTTCCCTTTCCTTCCCAGCAGCAACTGAATTTTTTAAAGAAACAAGGAGCTTCTGAGAGGCTGAGGTGAGCGTACAAGAGCACCTTCCTTGCCCTGATCCTCTTTCTTCTCACCTGTATAATTTAATAATTGCCTTAATCAAATCCTGTTTGAGTGATTTAACCTTATGGTGAAAATGTGCAACAAGAAGTGTGGGGAGGCCATCCATCCCCTGGTTAGTACAAGGGGTTGTAGGGGCCCAACTCCTCCTTAGTTGCTCTTGGGAGCAGCAGCCCTGGCTCAGGCCAAGGTCTGTGTCATACAGAATCCTTCCTTCTGCAGCAGCTGCAGGTATGTAAGGAAGAGAGAAAATAGACCAAGTGATACTGAGAAATGATCCTTCACCCAGCAAGTTCTGCTGGCCACTGTTTTGGCTTTGGGGGTTTCTTGAACCTGCTGTGCTTTTTCTACTTAAAAAACATTGAATGCTTGTCCAGTCCTCCATCAAATCTGTGTGAACTCTCAGAATATACACTACCTCATCAGGGGGTTTACACAGGCATGTTTCTGTGTGAAAAGCTGTCTTATCTTACTGTTTTCAGCCTTGTTCCCCTACTTTCATCCTTTCACTAGTTGGCTCCTAGTGCCTGTGTTGGAAGACAGGACAAATAATCTGCGCTCCTGAGTTTTATAAATCTCTCATACCACACTAAGCTTAGTTTTCTGATTAGGCATTCCTAAACCATTAATTTTTTCCCAATTTATTAATCCAACTTAAGTCAAGGAAACCAGTTCTTCAAAGAAAAATGAACCATGGACTTATGTGGTAGTTTAAGGTTGTTTTCAGAGGTGTTTCTACTGTTTCTTAGTAGCTTCTAACAGTCAAATTTGGTTTTATCAGCTAATGAGTTTTGAGATCAAGTGTTCATAGAACTATCACAGCCCCAAGATACTGTTACATCTTCCATGAATTATGTAGCTTAGGAATTATTACTCATACACCTTTCATTTATGTGTATGTCTATGTCTATGAGAAATTTTATTAGTTGTTCTACTTGCATTTAGGATTAAAATTTCCTTTTGGAAAAATTTCTTTATGTTATCTTCATCTTTATCAGTAACTTCATATGATTAGAAATCTTTCCTTTTTATTAACCCTTCTACATGTTTTGCTTTATTTTGATAAAGGAGTGTATGTTTATCAGTTTCTCGTTTTATTTAAAGCAATTATTTTGCTGTATCAAAACATTTCTCTTGTCCCCTGATTACATGGTTTCTTTAAAGCTTTTACATTTTTTTTTAGGGAAAGCCTCTTGAAAAGGAAATCTACTAGGTTTTTAACCTTGTAAAGAAATTAAAGAGGTATTTTCCAGCAATTCAACATGTACTGACTTATTTTTTTCCAAGATTTTCATTGATACATTTTTCATTTTCATAGACATTTGGTTGATTTGCTTCAATTAAGTTACCTGGATGGCACCTGGGATTATTGTTCCTTTTTTTTTTTTTTTTTTTTTTTTTTTTTTTTTTTTTTTTTTTTTGCGTTTTTTTCCTTCCCAAAA
>VYXD01008393.1:40668-53369 GCA_013397195.1 Hylia prasina
AAACCACACACACACAAAAAAACCCAAACAAACAAAAAAACTCCACTACATTTCTTCAGTAGTCTTCCCTTTTTGAAGGTTCGTTTTATGCTGATCATCAGCTGACTATGTGTACAGGTTGCAATATTTTTACTCCTGGTAGATTTGGAAACAGTGTTATCCACATTTTTTTCATTTATCCTCTCTGAATTTGATTCTATTTTCTTTATCTAAGTGCAATTTCCTATTTCTGGAATGTGCTGCTCCTTTCTAATACTTTCCCTATCTATACTACTTAATTACATCAATTATTTATTCTGTCCTAATAATCAATATGCGCTGAGGCCTCACTAAGAGTGGGATGCTCTGCAGTGTTCCCCCTATGCCTAAAATGATCAAATTTTTATTATCCCTCTTATCTGCTTTTTAACATTTTCATAATTCCATCTTTGAGGTTAAGTGAAGTCACAGGGTTTTATTTTGATTCTGTTGGGATATCAAATTATAATACACTGTGTTAGGTATTACAGAATAATTTAAGTGATTTTTTTTTCAGATCCTGCACACTATTTGTGATGAAGAAATGAGTTTCATTCTGTCTCTTGGGCTACATAACTGCTGTACTTGAAACAATCAGGCATATTGTATAAAAAGATTTTCCTGGACACAACCTACACTGACAAGTGAAAGCTGCCTGGGCACTGATAAAACAGATATGCCAATAATGGCTCAAAGCTGTTCCTAGGGAGGATCAGTCTGGACACGAGGAAGCATTTGTTTACTGAGGGGGAGGTCAAACCCTAGAAGAGACTTCCTGGAGAGGTGGTCCATGACCCAGACCCGTCTGTGCCTAAGGGGCATATGGACAATGCCCTTTCCTGATGTCCTTGAATTTCGGGCTGCACCTGAATTGATCAAGCAGCTGGAATAGGTGATCATTGTGCATCCCTTCCAACTGAAATAGTCTTTCCTCCTCCTCCCACATCATCCCCCATCCTGGGGGAAAAGAAATGATTTCTATGTTAAATCCAAACCTTTTTTCTCCTTTTTTGGAGATGACATATTCTAAAGACAAAAAAAGCAACATAAAATGGTGTAGAGATATTAGACTGTACTATGCAGGCCAAAGCATCAATCTAATTTTCTAGTGTGATAAATATAATGGTCAGTTTGGTTACAGCTGTAAGATTTCTGCACTTTTATTTTCAAAGATATTTGTGTTATGTGTTGGTTTTTGCTGGGATAGAGCTAATTTGCTTCACAGTAGCTACTGTGGGGGTATGTTTTGGATCTGTGCATGAAGAAAGAGTGTTAGTAACACAGGGATGTCTTCATTATTTGCTGAGCAGAACTTCCACAGAGAGGAAGCCTTTTCTGCCACAATGTAATAGATGTCAGTTCTCAAAACAAGGTGATGCAGCACAATTACAGTGGTAGAGAGATGATAATAATTAGGCACAAATAATCTAAACCACTTAACTCTACAATTCTTTAGATTAATTCTCAATATGTAGTTTATTTAATAGATGTAAAAAGGGTATGATTGATGTTCAGACTTCTTAAATCAGTTAGTTTTAAAAAATCAACATTTGAGTTCAAAACCAATGAACCAAACAAAAAATCCAACCAAGAAATCTTATTCACCAATTGCTTCTGGTATACCAAGATATTTTTGCATATTTGGGATGCCTTTAGATGATGATTGTTTTTGAGCCACATCTGTCTGAGCTTAAAAGAAGCAGGTGACCCAGGTTTGTAGAATTATTCATTACTGTGCTCTTGACACATTTAGTTTCTCTGATATGATGCAAGTGTGATGTATAGCAGATATTTATCATGTTTGAAACATTCACAAAGACATTTGGAAGTGGCATTTGGAGATACAGGAAGGTATTTAAAACTGTCCTCCACTAATTCTGATATGAATAAAAACTGATTAAAACATTGACAAAATTGCACAACAATTTAGTTTATGACAGTTTTGTACAGCAAACAAAAAAACAGTAGTGATTTTTCTCCTCACTGGACCAGCACTTATAAGATTATGTGTAATTGTTTTGTGCTTTGTTGCTGAGTTATGTAAAGTCTCCATGAAAAGTAAAGATTAGTAAAAAAAATCACAAATCTAGCACAGATACACAGTTGTGCTGTGAGTCACTGTTAGTCATTCTGGGGGCTTGAGAGCTGCACAGATATTCTGATTCCTTCCCTTCAAAAGGATGGGGAATAAGATAAGAAGGAAAAGCTTATGGATTAAGACAAAAATGAGGAGATGACATGACAATAATCATCACTGGCACAACCTCAATGTGGTGAATATTAATTAAAAATAGCTTTGAATAAGGACGACCAAAGGCGAATCAAAACAACTTCTCCTCCTGCATCTTTCCTAGTTTTCCTTCATCCTTCTAGACACCCCACATGGCACAGGTGGGGATGGAGAGTGGAGAGGTGTGTTTAGTCCATGAAAGTTTGTTTCTGACACTTCATCCTGACAGGGGCCAGTCTATAGCCCCCACCGCCAACACCCTGCTGTCCATTCCATTAGGTACAGCCACCTAAAAAGTGAGGGCATTGTGACAGTCAGAAATCTGCCCAGTTTTCCAGGCTACAGGAACCATCACATCTAATTTCCTGACCTTACTGGCCCGTGTCTGAGAGAAAATAGCTACAGACTTAATGTCTCCCTGATGGGATGTCTTGTCAAACAAATTGGTCCTTGTAAGCACTGTTGCATAGTTATCCCCACAAAGTTGTCTACATCCAATCAGCTTAAGCAAATACATATTTGGCTACTTACAGGTGGGCAGCAGCCAAATGGGTACAGTCTCAGTTTGAAATAGCAACAAATTTTAAGTTTGATAAGGCAACAAATATTTTTATTTTATGAAGCAATTTGGATGTTGCAACAACTTTTGAAGAAGAAGGAAGTCTTTCAGAAAGCTTTAAATACTCCAATCATGAATTTATTTAGCTGTAAAAATCAGGTTGGTAGCTCAGCCCTCCATAGAGGGGAATATAATCAGAGCTTGACCATCAGCCTTGAACAATCACCAGCATCAAAATCCCTCAGTAACCTGAAAATGTTTTATCTATTGCATATATTAAAATTTTATTTCCTAAAAAGACAATCAGCCCAAAATAATGATTAGCATTCCCTCTGACAAATTGATTATATAGACTGATATTTAGTTGCTGATTTCTTCTGTTTTCTTCTCTTTCTTCCACTGTTCTATCTGGTTTTGTCAAGCTTAAAGAATATACAAGAACATTGTATAAAGAGAGGTGTTTTTTTTATTCTGCTTTCACTTGCATAACAGCTTTTTTTTTTTTTTTTTTTTTAACCTCTGTAGGCATTAATATCTTTTCCATTAAATTTTTGTTGGAATATTTTGAAATATAGTCATTAACTTGACTGGTTGTTTGAGGTCACACATTGCTTGAAGCAGACCTCTATTAACATGTAAATTGTAGTTTCACACCAGTGGCCTCTTTAAAGTCAAAGGGGGAATAAAATTTTTGAATTGGAGTTGGACAGTCAGCATACCAAGAAGGAGTGTGTTTAGAACACTAGGAGTTCAAGCGAAAATTCCAAGTGGATTTATTTCTTTAAAACATCAAAAATACTACATTAGTTAAAGATTTATTCTTCCAAGTGGTAGTGCTTTCTGCAATAGATTTTTTTTTTTCCTTTTTTTCCATGCCTTTGTTTTGCTCTCTCTTGCCCCATAGAAACATAGGTTTAGAAGGATGGAGTCAGGGGCTTGACATCTTTGTTGTCAAGGCAGCTGTGTCATGTAATCAATGATAATTGTTAAACCATGTCTTGATGAATTTGAGTTTGAATCGTGTTCACACAGTGGACATTCTCACTCCACTTTCTGGTATTGGGAGTAATTGTACTGACATTTATCCTTGTGCCAGCAGTATCTTAATTTTACCTCTTTATTCCCACCAGTGACTTTGGGGTTTTGCTTTGTATTTGGAGAATGCCATCACATACATCTTCAGCCTCTGCATTTTTAGCTGAAACACACTAAACTCCCCTAGTAACATCATATGTGGCAGGATGGCCACCATCTTTGTTTTCCTAGGAGGGAATTTTTGAGTTGAACTTATTTCAATATCTCACTGTATGTAGTATTCCTCATGATTTTACAATTTTTTTTAATGGTAATCATTCTGCTTGTGATGTTAATCCATATTCAGGATGGTTTCTTTGAGGAAAAAAAAAAACTATGAGAGGTAAAATTCCTGGGGAGTAATCACTTTAGTTACTGGACACTATCACCCCTGAGGTGATAAAGAGATTAAACAAACAAACAAACAAACAAACAAAAAACCAAAAAGTTTATTTAGACAAAGTTTCAGATTCCTTTAAAACTACCTGATAACACAGTATAATTATAAGCAATATTGTAGTAAACCTCCCTCAAAAATTAAATCTATGGGAGTCACTAGATAAAAATAATCAAAGACTGAAACCCAACAAACCATTCCACAGAATATGACTTTTGAGCTTATGTTCAGAATAACTGGAGTTTCAATAACTTTCAATAACTGGAGCTTCTGACTTTCCCTATTCCTGAAAATACCAACTTCCACACTTCCAAACCAGTTTTTTTTTTAAATCTTTTTTTTATGATAAGGTATAGCAATCTGCTTAATTTATTGCAAGGAAGGAAAACATAATTTATTTTGTTTTTAAACATCAGAAAGTTACTTGTACCATGAAAAGTAAGATACGAGTTTAAGTTGTGCTTTCTACACAAAGACTTTTTTTTTTAATATATTTATCCATTAGATCAGTATATGTTTCTTTCACTGACTTTACTTTTTTACAGCAAAATATCCATTCGACATGACATTTTATTAACTGTACTATTGTAGTATTTAATTATTGTATTAAATTATATCAGAATGGATGGTAGGTATGCTTTTATGACTTATTGAAATTCTGTGAAGGTGTAAAGCACATCAAAATCTCCTTTAAGTTTGGGTTAGGCCGATGCTTTCCTATTGCCTGTGGAGATTTGTGGGTTTGGGTTGTTGATTTGTTTTTTATTTTGGCTGCTCAAATTTGAGCAGCCTGTGCAGCAATTAAGCACCAGCACTGTGTGTGTTATATTTCCCTGATCAGGAGCTGGTATGTGTGTCTGCAGCCTCCAAATTCCTGGATTTAACATGCAGGTCATCCTATAGCTGTATCAGAGGATTTTACATAAAAACCCTCTGCAAATATTATATAGATTAAAAAAATCCCCAAATCAAAACCAAATAAACAAAACCAAACAGAAAAACCTCAGGCATGCAGCTGTCATGAATGAAACTCTATACTGAACCATTTCTGTCTCAAAGGTAACTCAGCACTTGAGAACATTATAAGCAGTGAAAATCAAGGGGGGGAGGAATTGGGCACCCAAAACATGGCTGTAGAAACTGGCCTTGAGCTGGGCAAAATTTAGATAGGTATAGATGCAAAAAATTGATTGAGAGAGCATGAGGTTTCACAATGGAATATGGATAGGTGGGGAGATGTAATACTGTAAAGAAAAACCCCATAAACCATAGAATCCAGTTTGTTATGAGCACTGGGTACATTCAGGCATGTCTGAAGAACCTGCCAGGAATATAAATAAAGTTGATTTCTCAAAGCCAGCCTAGCACCCAGATGCAATTGAGTGAGGACTTGTGAAAAGGAGGGACTTCCCCAGCCCTTAGTTTGTCTGTCAGTGCCCCAGGAAAGCCAAGTCCCTTGTGCCCAGTCTGTCAGTGTCTGGTTATGGGGACCCTTCACTTAACAGTCCTGCTGGACTGGAGGGTGGTTCTACTGACTTGTTTAGGGTCACACACCCCACAGCATAAGGGACACAGACCCCTGTGAAGGTATTCCCACTCTGTGACCCCTCAGTAGGTTTTCCTTTTTATCTGAGTGTGTTCCCCACTGTCGGCAACTGCCTGCCCCCAGGAAGGACTCACACTACCAGTTTATGGAGTAACACTCTTTATTAATATAAAACTGCCACCAGTTAAGGCCAGTGATAGTACCTGACTGCAATAAACAGACAAACTCTAATCCCAAATAAAAGTATTCAGCACACATTGGCCACATTTTTTACCCAACAGGTGTGCCCATGGGGGAGAAGTTGCGTTCAGCCCTTTGACTGATCCCAGTAGTTACAGTGGTGCCTTCCCTAAGTTTTCCCTGTTCTCAAGCTACTTTTACACTATTTCTTTGGGTTTAGGCAGAAGGCAGAGTGACTCAAGTCACTTTGTTACTGATTGGTGCAAAATTCTCTCACTTCATACTTAAAGATACAGTCAATAAAGTCTAGAGCACATGCCAAGAGAGGAGTGGTTACACCTCGAGGGTACAGAAAACTTGGGTCTCATTTTTACAGTGCTCTCTCATTCTTTAAACACAGAATCATAGAATATCCTGAGTTGGAGGGGACTCCCACTGATCATCAAAGCCCAGCTCCTGGCCGTGCGCAGGAATCCTTCCATGCGCTGCCATGTTTGGACACTCTCTAATAGCTTTATATCTTTCTTATACTGTGGTGCCCAAAACTGTGTACATGCAAGGATCTTAGCGCTTTTTTTTTTTTTTGTGTTTGTGCTAAAGAGGAAAATGAATTATACAGAAGAAATTCAGTTGTGCCATTTAAAAGTCACTAAGTAATGTTTTGATGAAATACACCTGGTTCTGTTGAAATTGGATTTTGACACAGAGAATAAAAGATGAATTAATTAACCTTTCCTACATTATTTGTCTGTTAAGAATTCCTAATGAGACTATAGTTATAATAGACTTGTGTTCATAAATAATTTCATCATTTCTTGCTGGCAAATTCAGTTCTCAAAGAAAACAAAAGGATTCTTTTTCATATTTTGAGTGAAAATTGCACCTCAGTGAACCGCTATTTCTTTGGGGGAAAAAAATAAAAGACTGGACTAGCAATGTTTCTGATTTTTCTTTTAAAAGCCAAGGCTAACTAGTAAAAGGACGTGTTTTCTATTTTATTTTTTTTCAATCAAAATTTTTCTTTCAGTCACTGCCTAATTAATAGATTATTAACATTTTTAGTTTATATTCATGCCCTTAACATGTTTATGTCTGGATTCTTAAATCATTACTGGGAACCTACTGGCCAACTGTCAAAAACACAGGAGTTCAGAAGCAGACATAGGTAATAACTATAACTAAAGAAATAATTTTGATTATATATACTAGAAAAATTATGCAAAATAAATTCTACTCTAACTCTCGCTCTCCCCTGAAGCAAGTGGGGAGAATCTGGTTTTGCATATACTGATATAATAATTCCTAATTTTTTTTCTGTAGTACATTGGCAATGAGATATATGGTAATACAACTTGATCAACCTCTTAAAAACCATTATGAATGACATGTTAGCTCAATTTCCATTGCATAACAATCCAACAGATTATTGGGTTTGAACATCATTACTATAAGTGAAAAATTATAAAATTGTAATTATGCATATGGATTTATCAAAACAGGCCCTTTAGAAATTCCATGTGATCAGCATGTTTGGTTTTGGGTTTGGGATTTTTTTAATTGATGTTACTGGTACCTCAGAAGCCACACTTTAGGTACATTTTAATCCTAGTTGGTTTGAAAATATATCTACAGCTTGAATGTACAATTTTAAAGGGCACACATACTCTTCCATTTCTAAAGATAGGTACTAAAACAGATATGTTCTCTGCTTGTTTTTCTCTTGCAAAAAGTACAAAGTTACTGCCTACAATAAGAGGAGCACAGGCTTAGAGAAAATTATTTTTATGTGGAGGAAAAATTGTTCTTGGATATATTTTATTGAACTTCACATGAGATCATCATAAAAATCAATACTGAGCAGCTATTAAAAAAAAAAATCTTTTTTGCCTCACGTACTTCATTTCTAAAACAAACTTATCCTTATGCATAAAGAGCTCAACTTGAACAAAGAGATAGATTGTTTCAAAAAACAAATAGAAGTTTTGATTTCAAGTATGGATTTTCTCATTTCTCAGAATAAAAGATTTGGGTAAAAACCATAAAGTACAAGTATATTAATTTCACTTTCTTCTTTCCATATCTGAGAAGCAGCAGTTTTGCTAGAATCAAAGTTCCCAGCTGTATATATTAATCTATTTGCCACTTTAAATAACAAGTGGAGTAGAGATGCTGCTATGGATTGATCAGGTGTAGCTCATAAACTACTTTTAACATCTCAAAAGTTTATCAGTAATTGAAGTGAGAAAATTATTTTAGTGGCAACTGTAGTCAGAAAGTAATTCTTTTTTTCTCTTTTTCATTCTGAGTAGCTCTGCAATGTTTTTGGATTTTAGATCTATAAAATTAGATCTTCACTTTATTTTCTGGGTTTTTTTCAAGCACTAGTTTAAATGCTTTTGTAAATACCAGATAATCATTCTTCCTTAGTAAAGCATGAAATCTTCAGATAGCTCAATGTGAGAAAATTGGACCTAAAGCAGTTTAATTCTTTGATATGAGCTTTTGGGCACAGGTTTTATGCCACGAAAGTGTGTGGGAACAATTATTCAGAAAGTTTGGAAATGTATCTATCAGAAACATTGACACTTTTTCATAAAATAATACTCAAAATTTGGGTGCCTACACAAGAATTCATGTAGTCCAATTCTGAATTTATGGCATTTTTTGGATCCAGTTCAAATCTAGATTGAATAGACACTATTTCCTTGGCTACAATTTTCATTACATTGTCTAAGGCTGTCTTGAATATATGTAATTGTCACTTTTGTTTTTTCATTGACCTGAAAAAAAAAGCAAAATTGAATTCAGTGAATAGAAACCAGTGTGATATGTGTTTGCAGCTAGATGTATTCACTCAGGCTTTTGCTCGGAAAATCTTAAAGGGATTCCTGGTCAAGCAGAATCCCCTTGCATCAATTATTGCAAGAAGTTATCTCAACCAGAGAATCCTCTCATCCGTGTTACATCAACAGCATTTTTCACTCTTGATATAGTAGCTATTCCAAGGACTTTTTCTGCACTTCAGTGTCACTCCTGTGATATTAAGCACCATGTTATTATATAGAGAGATTATGATGAGTCCTTCATGGAAAAATTGATTCCTTCAAAATACCTGCCATGTTGTTATATTTTGAGAATCTGGGATTTAATCCTGAAAGAGACAAGATTTAAATGTTCCTCTTTCTAGAGTTCTAGAGGAGCTTTGCACTGGTAGACCTGCAGAAGTGTAGATAGTGCAAAATAGATAATTCTCCTCAGTACTTTGGCAAGTAGCTGGCAAAACATAAAAATGAAACCCTAGTCTGCCAGTTAAAGATGAAGTTTTAAAGTCAGTGTGTGGAAAGCAAATATTAACATTAGGGGACTTTTATATATATAAAATTCTAAAACTTGCTGATAAGTTCTACACTTCTAAGTTGCCTAATGTTCAAAGTTAATATTAGATTCTTAAAGATGGTTACTATATTCCAAGAGAAAGAGACAAGGGCATTTATAAAGCTTTTGGAAATAAAAACGCCTTCCTTTTTTGAGCTTAAACATTTCTCTGTCATTGTAAAGGCATTCCCCCATGTCCTTTCACAACAGGTCCTGATGAAAATTTCTGGTGTTTCTTCACGTGTTTTTTTCTTTCACAGCAGATTCTCCAATTGCTTGAAAGTAAATTCTGGTCTATGGTTTCATGGCTCCTTATCATTCCCTGCATGTCTTTCATTTTTGGATAGTCCTAAGTTTTATTGTTTTTTCAAGTTTTTTTTTATACTTTGCCTAAATTCAGGCAAATCTGTTTGGTCTCACATCATTCATGCCTCATGAGGTTATGACTATGACTAGGGAATAATGTCAGTAGCCAGATGCTGGGAAAACACCTGTGCTATTTCTCATTACAATGACATAGGAAGACTGACTGGTCCTGCCACACCCTCAGTGAGCACGGCCTCAGTGAATCACTGTGCATCAAAAGAGCCTGTATTCAGAGAGACAATATTTAATCTTCTCATTGTCATATAAGACAATATATACCATATTTTACTTAATTAGACGAAGTGCATATTGGGGTGTCTCCCAGAGAGTCCAGTGAGTGGTAGGGAATAGCAGTAGCTGAGGCTTAACTGGAACCCTATTATCATAAACCCTCACTTCATTTTTATTTATAGCAGAGACCACTATGACTAATACCATCTAATTAAATTGTGCTTAATTGGGTGTTAAAAATCATGTGGATTTTATATCTGATAATATAGTAGGTGCCAAGTAATAATGATAAGAACCCTTATCAAGCAGCCTGCAACTGTTGAGAACAACCTCTGTTTGCAATATTTTAATTATACCAAACTTCTTGAAATTAAAAGTTCTGAGTAGGTGTCAGATGTGACAACATAAAGATTAGCAGGCAAGGTTCATCTTTTGAGATAACAGACTCAGGGTACAGAAAGTACAGTTGTTTTTTGGCTTTTTTTTTTCCTCTGTGTGGCACAGAAGACAAGAAAACTAAAGAGGGAGGGTGCAGATGACCCATTCCTGGAAGTGTTCAGGGCCAGGTTGGATAAGACCTTGAGCAACCAGCTCAAGTGGGAGGTGTTCCTGCCCCTGGCAGGAGTGCTGGTAATAGACAATGTTTAAGATCCCTTCTAAGTCTTAAAATTCAATGATTCTATGAAGTTTCAAAATTTTTCAGTTTGACGAGAATATATTAATTAAGTACAATTTTGTGAAAGCATTTTTGTGAAAACTCTAGGATTTTATACTGGTGCTGAAAGTAATGTCTACTACTGATCATTTTGATGATTAGATCGAGAAAATAACAGTGGGAAAAGAATTTTTTGTATTAAAAAAAAAATCTTTATATATCCTCTGAAGTATTTGTGTGAAAAAATGTCTGTGGGGGTTGGGGTGTGAGTAAACTGTTTTTAAAATACATCAGACTGTTTTTTCAAAGTGAAAAATACACTGAAAATTAAGATTGGTCTCACTAGTTATGTCATTTCTAGTCACAGCATCACAGCTAAGAAAACAGTAATTAGCTGTTGGATGCTACCAAGTCAGTATGTACCTTTCAGCACCTGAATCTATAGGTTTTTTGACCAAGAAAATAAGTCCTGAGATAAATAGGAAAATACATGCTGATTATCAATGTGTAAATCTCTAACAAAATAATTTTGGAAGCTGACAGTAGTAAAGCTAAGAAAAATGTTTCAGATGTTTTTCTATATTTCTTGCAGGAAATCACATAAATTCTGTCAGGAGACTGGTTAGACTGATACTGTGCAAAGCTAAACCTGTCTCAATGAAGTGGGAGAATACAACTTTTGGAGCCACAAGTGTCTCACGACTGTGGATGTATGCATGTTTACACTAGTCATACATTTGTTCACATGATCATTTAAAAGGTTTGGTTTGTGCAACAGTTTACAAAGCATCCAAGCAACACCTTGTGGAGAGGTCCAAAAATTTTTGATGCTAGCATGAAACAAAGTCTTTGTCCAGAACTGCCTTTGGAGAATCTAAATATGATATGGAATACAGGTTTATCTCTCTAGACCACGTGCTTTTTAAATGCATATCAGCTTTTAGTAATGTCAGACAAAGAGAGCATCTCTTGTTAAATTTATAAATGGCAATAAACCACGTTTTTCAGAAGGACTTTTGGCAATGACATGAACTCATGGCTTCTCACAAGCGTCCTTTCAATTTCAAGATATTAGATTTTCTATATACAAGACAAGCCCAATAGAATATCTCTTCACAAGAAAAATACATTATTTTCTGAAGTCTGTGAACTCTGTGATAAGATATTTGAGTATTACTATGAAAAACTACAATGAAAATTTTTAAAATGTCTGCTTATTTTTATTTCCCCTTGGAGGAGTTAATTGGCATGATGCTGGAGTTATCTCTATCAGCAGTACAGACAGATTGGAAAGGCATTTGAGAACACAGGAGCAGGCAAAGTGGCTGGAGAGGTGACAAAGCATCAGAAATCCTGGCTATCAGCATGGTAGAAACCTCCAGATGTGACATTGCCCTCAGGATCAGTGACAGCTCCTGTTGCCCTGGATTAATGGTTTTATTAGAAATGTAGGGTTCACGATGTTTCTGGGTTTGGATATAGGACTTGAGTGATACTTTAAATTAATTTTTTTTTTTTCAAGAGTCCAAAGGAAGAAAGCAAATTTTGGAAAGGGGGAGCACAACTCTCCCCCCTTTTCTATGAGAACTGTAATGAAGGGTACTCTCCTACACGTGTCGTAGGCTACAACAGGACTTCTGAAGGGTAACCCATTATCCAAATTTAGAAATACAGCTGTGTACAGGGGTTTCTTTAGGCTTGGAGCTGGGTTTAAAATTGTGTGTCATCTACTTCATGAACTCCAAAGTAAAAAGTACACCTGCAACATCTTATGAACATGAAGTTTCTCTTCATGTGAAGAAATAAATAATTCATAAGTATCAGTACTACGAATATAATTATTCCGTATGAACAGAGAGTTCAGACAATAGAATATGAGGAACATAATCTGTCCAAACATATATAGCAATTATAGACAGGTCAAAACAACTCCTACTATAGCTGGAGCTCACAGTGATTCAGCTGAGTGTTATGTTAGTATTCAGAATAATTTCCACCCTCAGTGAACAGCATACTGCTTAAACATTATTGAATACTTGCAGGAATATCAGGGTTTTTTGGTTTGCCTTT
>VYXD01008393.1:59813-131282 GCA_013397195.1 Hylia prasina
TTTGTTCTTTGTTTTTCCTGTTTACACTTAAAATCTTAGCGCAGGGCATATATGGCCCAAAGCTTTTGTGTAAACAGCCCCCAAAGCAACCATCCATGTTGGACTTTTTTTTTCTCAGCAAATATTTGTGTCTTCTATTAAATCAGAGCTGAGCTCACACTTGAAGAGGTGTTAGGGTAGAGCAGTACACACACCAAAAAAGAAATTTCCCATTTTACCCCATCTGTCTTGAGCTACCTGTCTTCTGCAGAGGAGAAGATGTAAACCTGACCACTTAATACAGGTTTAGAGCTTTACATCCCTACATCACTTATAAAGTGGTTGGGATAGTGTGGTCAATAAAGTCAATATATTTGTTTTATAGAAATAAACCTGTTAGAAGTGGCCTATTTAGCAGACTATTACTCTCCTGAAAAGACACATCAAAGGGAATACACATAAAGCATAAACTTTGCCTCAAGGCTCCTTCTACTTTTGCCTTGCAGCTCTCAAGGCTGCAGGTAGGCTGCTTTGCCTACTTCCAGCCTGCAAGGTCTCCTGTTTGCATCTGGAAGACAACAGATCCTTCAAGTTTTCATAGAGCCAATAATGTCTGAGATAATAATAATGACAGTCAGTTCTGTTTGGAGTGGCATGCATTCAGTCCACTAAGGTTTGGTATGAAAATGAATGTACAGAGTTTCTGTCTTGGACATTTTTTGCTTGCTTGTCGTTTTTGTTACAATATTTTTCTGCCTTTGTAGAAGGCAATTCTGCATTTCTCCCATTTCCCCCCAATCTCCCTAGCACACTCATTCTCTCTTCCCTTTGTTGATAGTTTTGATTCTACCCAGTTTTCCCTGCCTCATGTCTGCTGTTTCAACAAAGCATCTCCTTTCTTCTCATTCAGAGATTCTGCTTGACATCTACTTACCACAGAAACATTCATTTCAGTTCCTCTGTTTCTCCTTCCCACCTTCTTCCCTTTCCTACACATTGTTTTGTTGTTCCGCTCACATTATGACTCTGTCACCAAACTCAACTTCTCCACCCTTTTAATTGCCCTGAGTCTGTTTGCCCTGATCTTTCTGCTTCTTCCAGAATCCTCTATGTCATTTACAAGATCACTAAATCTTAATTATACCTTTTCCTTTTCAGCTCCTGCCTTTTACAGTGTAGATAAAGGGAGAAAAATTTACCCTCAGAAGGTGAAGTTTAAATCTGGAGAACAGAAACATTTGCAGGAGATAAAATTTTCAATGGTGTAAACTGAAATGTCACACACTCTGAAAATGTCACTTAGCTGTCCTTATTTTAGAAGGTGTTTTAACAGGTATTTTCTACTCTGTTCCTTATTCAGGTGGCTAAATCCAGATTCATGCATTCTTTCATAATTTGAATTGCTCCTACTCTACTCCTTCCCTTAGTTTTTAGTGCATTTTTTTGCCATCTCTACATACGCATTCTATTTTGTTGGATTTTCCTTGGGTTTGCTGCAAAGAAAAAGGAAGAAATTTATGCTCTGTTTTCTGAGTATAGTATTCTTAGGAGGATCTATGTGACTTCTGCTTCCATTTTTCTCATTTTTACACAGAAATACAGTTTTCTTTTTACCATTTAAACAGCAGGACACAAAGATATGCAGTAAGTTTAGATTTTCAATGTCTTCTTAAATAGCCTCATTCAAAAGTCTGTGAGAGAAAGTACTTATCCACTTTCATGGATACTTTACTAGTCAAAATGCCCATATATTGAGATCAAAGAAAAAAGTTTATTATGCCCTGAGGATGCCTTACTAAAGATTACCAGTATTTCGTCAGCTTCTTCTTGTTGAAAAAAGGTGCACGTTGGGTTATGTATTTCAGTACATCTTTACTACTACAGAAGAAATAAAGCTTTAGACTTAGCAATAGTCCACAGAAAAAGAGATATTTGAACTGTAAAATGAGTGTCTTGAACTGTACATAGAAAGGTGGTAGAAACTAGTGAAGACTCTTGAGACCAGGGGTGATATTGTCACTACTAAAGGATGGATTAAAGTAGGGGAGAGGCTGTAGAAGATGTCAAACAACAGATATTATACAATTCTTGTAGTGGAGGATCCTACATCATAAAAAGCATTTTGAAATATAGGTGGCAAGATGATGCCTGTTTATAGCTTTTCTTTACTGTGCACTGACTCATAGATTGAAAGATAAATACTGAAACTCTCAGTGTGTGTTAGGAGATGAAACAATTATAAGAACTTTCTTTTTTCAGTGAAACCTTTTGAAAACATCTGAAACATTCCTTTTTGTTTTTTCTGTTTTGCATTTTAGTTATATCAGATAATGAAGGTAGAAAAGGCAGGCTTGAATTTTGAGTCTGAAGTAAATTACGATCTCATTCGGAAAGTCATAGAAATTATAAGATGAAGCTTTAAAAATGAAGAAATGCTTTCTATGAATATAAAGGCCATCTTCACAACATTTCAAACTACTTATAAACACTGAGAATGTTTTGTTAACAGTCCTGAATAAAGTCTCTGGCACTGTTAATTTCCAATGTCTGTTCAAAATGGATAACAACATTAAACATTTTGTTACCATGAATGGAAAATACTATTAGAGAAAGAAGATAAAAATTATTGAAATGCAAATTCTGCCTTTTAAATGAAGGGAAAAGTTAATTAGAGCCGTTATTTGAGAGCAGTAAATATGCCCTCTGTCTCTGACACATTTTTTTGGCTATTTTGGGCAATGTTTTACTGGGAATGGATGGAACTGGCACCAAAGGTTGTCAATATCATTTTCGTCCTGTGGTGAGAAGTTCAGAAGTCTTTTTTTGTATCTGGACAGTGATCACCATCTTTCTTCAACCCTAAGCCACCACTCCAGGACCCTTTGCTCACAAATGGAGCTGTCTCTGCTGCCGTTTACCTCTCCCCAGGAGTTTGTCCTCTGCATCAAAAAAACAAATATCTTCTATCAGACATTTTAAATACCCTAGAACTCAAAGTCACCCAGAATTTCTTGCCAAAATGTTGCAGTAAATTTTTGACTCACTGTAGGATGGCGGAGTGGGGGCAGAGGAAACATATGGATGTAAATTTCAGTGTAATTCTCTATCATATCCTTGTTATACTCTGATTTCTGCATGGACTTTTTAATTAATTGTTTGAAAAGTTGTTCATCTGACATTTTCTTCCTACATCAATGGTTACCAGTGGTTACCAATGCTTGTAGACTGTTAATTATGGATTACACATAGTGTTTTGGTAGGTGCTTATTGAGAAGAATAAGCTTTTTTTTTGATCATACAAAACTAAAAATTATGTAGCCCAGAAAAAATACATGCAATTTTCTGTGAAAATCTTGTGTTTTAGAAATGCAAAAATTTTCATGTTTTTTTTCCTGCAAATACTTTTTTTTAGGTAACTGATAGAAAATCAGAACAACTCACCTTTAAAATACAAAAAATCAAAAGTTTTGCATTTAATTTTCCTTCCTGAAAATCCCTCTTTGTCATGTTTGTCCCAAATTTTTGGAAATGAAGTTTGTATTTTTATGCAAAAAAATTACTATTTAGAAACACACTATTTATTTCCTTATGTGTTTGTTTTTTTTTTTTTTTGGCAGACTTTCAGATTCCCAGGTGGGCTATGGATTGAGCATGGAACGTGGTTATTTGCAGGTTTTTGTCAGTTTGCATTCCTTTTTCCATGATTGTAGCCATCTTCTTGTGAAATGTAGAACTTGCAATGAAAGCATCCTTGCTCTCTTTATCATGTGCAACCTCTTTCAATCTTAGCTGTTTGACCAGCAGATATTTTATGGTTTGGATTTTTTTTTTCCTCAAAGCATTTTTGGGAAGAGGAGGCTGCTTTGGCAGATGTGCAAAGACAATCATTCCTCATTCCCATCCTATTTCACCCCTGGAATGCTGCCTCTCCCCCACACATTTTGGACTGTGCAAATGTCACATTATGTAGACTGCCTATAAAATGCTAATTTTATTGTTATAAAAAACAGAGAAGCAGTAATGATGACTGGTTTAATGACAGTAAACTTAGTCAAGTTCAAAATACCTGCAGTAATGGACAATGTTGCAGGACAAAAAATATAATTCATTGCTGTGTTCAAAGTTTATTAACATAACATCATTACCTGCATGGTAAGAATAACAAAAATAACATTTATAACATTTATACTTACTAAATTTAAATATAGCTTAAGAATTAAGAGACAAAATCAAATCTTAAAGTCCACTTATACATGATATACATGAAATTAATTTCTTCAGTGCTTTTTAATAATATTCCAATGAAAGAACACTGTTCTTTCTTGTTACTGGTTTAACGTATTTTATCTTACTTAGTGAAATGTTACTGCAAATAGAGTTTGCTTTATAAGTATGGGTTTTTTTCCTTTTTATAACCAGAATATTTCTATAATACTTTATTACATGTTTTTATCTTTTGCATTTAATGTACCCTCTTAGCTTTTTAAATTTTGTTGACTATCAAGTTTAAATATTTTTTGTTAAATACTGGTTTTATCAGATTCTTCTCACATGTATGGATAGGAAAATTACTTCCTGTCCATTTATTCAAAAGAATTATAGTCCACCCTTAAATAGCTTTGAAACACAACAATTGTTTTACTCTGTGTACCTGCTTAATTGGGGAGATTCACTTAATTTCTGGTCTGTTTTAATAACTATTATTATCAAAATTACCCAGACAAAATTGTTCTATTCACATATTGAACTGATATGGCAGTAATGATATGCTTGTCTGCTTTGGTTATAATGTTTGAGTGTTCACTTCTCTCTGAAAAGTCAACAGAACAAAGGTAGGCAAGAAAGTGAAAAGAACTGACTGTGTAGCTTAGGTTTTGAGAAACTGTAATACATTTTGTAGTGCATGTGTTATTTACTTAAGTCGCAGAATCATAGAATGGTTTGGGTCGGAAGGAACCTTAAAAATCATCTCATATCCACACCTTCAACTGAACCTGGTTCCTCAGAGCTCCATCCAGCCTGGCTTTGGACACTTGCAGGGATGGGGCATCCACAGCTTCTTTGGATACCCTGGCCACACCACCCTCACAGGGAAGAATCTCTTCCTACTCCTGTTCGTTCTCCATCCTATGTGTATTCATATTCAAGCTGGGCCCTGGTGGAGCTGACTTGCTGGCTGGAGTGGCTATAATTCCTTTGTAATGTTCTTCAGGTGTTCTGCTGCTGACCTGCAATCCCTTTCTAGGGCCTGGGCATCTTTTGCTGTCCCTGACATCAAATTGGTAGAAGTGGGATGTATTGAGCTTCCTTTTCCCCAAAAATTTTAGTTTAAAGCCCTCTTCACCTGTTGGCAAACCTAATTTTGTTTTTCATTTGCTGAATAGAAATGTTTAGTACTTTTAGTAGCAAGAAAATCCTGCTACTTCCAAATTTTGTTCTGTTCTAATTTGAGCATTCCTGTATCTTCAGATACAGGACCAGATGGGTGGGAACTTGTGACTTGACAACCAGTGGGGGCCTTTTTGAGTAATTATCTGAAGGACAAGAAGTAAGCCAAAGCTAACTGAGGTAAAAGGGAATTTTTAAAGTGAAGCATAAAAAGAAATTTTGAATTTTTATGTATGTACTATAAAAATACAAAAAAAATTACTGGTGAAAATGAAGAACTTACATCTTATTTCATGTATTCAATTTCTTGTCAGTAAATTAGGGAAAAAACCCTCACAACTTTCTATTCTATTTGTGAACAATTGGATCTCTCTTTTTCAGACCTCATGACACCCATCACCTACTACCAAACAGCTGCTGTGAGAATCTCTGGCTGCCTACAAGCAGACTCTTCCTTTAATGAGCTAAAATCTCTTTCAGGAGTTTCTTTATTATATTCTTTAGGCTACCTTTTACCAATCTTATTTAATATCCATTCAACTACACACGGAAATGAGGGAAAAAACCCCTTCAGACAGCTTGATAGGTCAGCCAATGTAATTTTAGTATTGGGAGTGTTTATTTGAAGTTAAACCTGGAAAGTGAGCAACTCCATGGAATTTGAGAGATGTTGAGGGCATGTGCAAGTGTGCATTCCTCTGTTTGGCCCTCTACATGTGATATGTATAAAATACAAAGGCTTCCCATTCTCTGTAATCTATCTCTCTCTTTTGACAGACTGTCACTTTGTTTTACATCAAAATGACAGAAACGTTGCAATTAGATAGCGATGTTTCACGGTTCTCCAGAAATCTAAGGCATTAGGACAACCTTTACCTTCCTCGGAAATGCTGGAGATGTGGCTTTTGTTGTAAATTTTATCTGTGTTAAAGGGTGTTGGGAAGTAATTTGTAGCATGTGGTGAGTTGAGGCGTGGGGTAGATCTTCCTTGAAAAATACCTGCTGTCTGTGAAGTGCTTCCCTTCACAGTTTGCTTCAGGCTAAACTGAGCCACATGTTTCTTATCTCCAAGCTTTGATTATATCAATTCATATTATTTCATTGTGAATTTCATGAAAAAATCCATACAGTAAAGGACATCTCTTCCGTTGCAGAGAAACATATTGACTAAGGTCAGTTTTTTAACACAAATCTCTAGGAAGCCTCATTAATTGGACAAAAGAAGGAACACTTCACTAGGCATATGTGTGGAGCAAAATCTCTGAAGATATTTTTAGTTTTCTGAGTATTAAGTATCCTCTCCCTTTTTTAGTTGATTTTTTTTGTTTGTTTGGTGGTGGGTTTTTTGTTTGTTTGTGGGGTTTTTTTGGGTTTTTTGGTGTTTTTTTTTTTTTAATTGTGCTGCTTAGGAAAAACATTTGAGGTATTAAGATACCTATAAGGATAACTATATCATATTAATGTATCTTGAGGATTTACTCAGCAAGAAATCAAGCATTTCAAAGTGTCATTCCTTTTTTATCAGTTATACTTGTTTCAAGGTTACCATTAAATTTTCCTGTTCAGGCTGTGCATTTTTCAGCCAGTGGTTTTCTATGTGCTATGCTTGATGCATACACCTCTAACTTACCTCTGTATTTGAAATTCACCCAGCAAGAACTGCTTTACAGTGCTTTCTATTTTTAACCCAATTTTCCATCTGCCCTGTCAAGCTGAGAGGTTGTATAAACAATGATATGTTTTCCCAGCTTGGCTTTGATTCTCAATTAAAACAAAAATACACAGCAAAAAGGATGCTTATTCATTTTTATGTATCCTAAATGTTCATGCACTCAAAGTATAAATTTTCTGTACAGTTGCCTGCAAGTAGGCAAATATAAAATATCAGTTCCTGTAGTTTCTGAAGGAACATAACTTCATAAATCTGAAATTTGCTTGTAGAATGAAGATCTTGATAAAAGTTGGAAAAACTATCCAACCAATATATATATATGCTTTTCCTCTTCTTCCTCTCTAATCTTTCAACAGGAAGAGAGATATAGAGGAGTGCAGAATTGCTAAAACCTACAGTGGATTGACTTATTTTAGCATTTTAAAAGGTTTTGTTTTACCCAGTGTGTTGTCATAAAAGGAAGGATCTCTAAGAGAACTATAAATATTAACTATGCTTTTGCTGCTTTTCCTACTGTCCTTAGCTGTTTGAAAATATGAAGCAAAATGAAAATATAAGAAGAATTCAATCATGAAAATGTGCCCGCTTTTTCTGTTTGGCAACTTAAGGCCAAACATCGTTACCTCCTTGGTTGCTTTTGAATATTGCACATATTTTTAATAGCTCATGAGTTATAAATTCTCAAGGTTTTGATCCTGTATTCACCTCAGGAGTCTGAGCTGGAAGCCACCTGAGAAAATCTAAGTTAGAGTCAGAGAATGGGAAAGGTGGTGCTGTGAGGACCATGCAGAGCATTGAAAGGGCTGTTTGAGAGGTGACCAGGACTGCCAGGACTGCCAGAGGACTCATCACAAATACTGATAGCAACAACACATCTGTGTTATCAACATTGGTTCCCAAACAGCACAAACCCAAACCAAAGCCCCACAGCAGATACTATAAAAAAAATAAACTCTATCCCAGACAAAACCTAAGCGTGGAAATGAACACAACTGCCTTTAAAAAATAAAAATAAAACTATATGAAAACACTTCTTAGAGATGTAATCAATCACGCCATTATAGTGTTTTATCAGAGTATCAGATTACACATTACCTAGGGGGAAAAAAAAAAACAAACAACCCAAAAAAACTAACCCTTGTAAGATTAGCTTTCATTTTAGCCTTCAGAGCTCCCCTTTTCTGTAGGAAGGAGGGAAGAAAGTGTATTATACCGCATAATCATTTCCTCTCATCTTTGGGGGGTTGTTTGGAGGGAAAAGCCACAATACAAGGCAGGGTTGTCACTGAAGCTTACAGCACCCATCAGTGAAATACGTGTAAGTAGAAGTAGCCACCTGAATGATGTTCTCTTTAAATATGTTGAAGAGGACAAACTTATTTTTTCTTCTCTTTTTAAACAATTTTATTATTCTGCTAAGAAAACTTGTTTTGTGACAAATTTTTTCCTTTAGGTTTTAAATATTCCACTTTAAGCAATTTTAAGCTAAAAAATTAAGTAAAAAAGGGTGGGGAAAGCAGTTTGTGTGGTGCTAGCAGATCAGAGGACTAAAAATATAGCACAAAATTATACTAAAGAATGCATTCATGGTATTAAAAGAGGTTTTAAAAAATCTCTTGTAATAGGCATGTAAAAAATAATTGATTTCCATTACATACAGGTACTTAGCTCTACCTGTTATGTCACCCTCTAGTGTGAAAGTCACATGAGTAACTCAGATTTTATTTTAAAATTTTGAATTATAATAGCCACTAGAAAGTTCTCTTCTACCTTTTTGCATCTGATGGGCATCAGAGGAACTTTTTTCTAAAGACCCTTCTGGCTTCTGTCTCTAACTGTTGAATGAGACTAGACTGGGAACATTCAAGTTTCTTAAAACAGAATTTTTAGATTTAATAAAGTAGATTAATACATTAATTAGACCTTTATCAGCCTATTTTATGTATAGGTTGGAAAGTTAATTTTGCTTTATTAGGCTGCAGTATGGTATTTCTATATTAATATGCATGCAAACACTTCTAGATGCTGCTCTAGGATATTGGCATCACCAGGCCATGTAAAGGTTGAAAATATTAGCTTTTTATTCAAAAATCATCACAAATACGAGCATAAAAGCAGATCTGTAGTGATGCACTTATATAGTAAGTTTAATTTGATTTTAGTATTTGGTTGAATTTTGGACATGGACAGACAGGTTATTTATATCAAATTATTTTGAGACAATCTTATGTGTTTGTTTTTACATTCCTAAAACAGTTGCTGTAATTTCAGATACTCTGTATTTTGATTTTTAATTGTCTGTAATAAAGCACTGGACAAGATATTTTTACAGTGTAAAAACAGTACAGAATGGATTATGGAAGTCTACATGTGTTTCATTGTTAGAATCTGTTATATGGAATATGAATAACAGAGATTTATTTTGTTAATGTCACAAGAGAAATAAACAGAAAAGATAGTTTTGACATTCCTCCTTTCTGATTCCTGCTCTAGGTTACATTCTTTGTGCACAAAAATAGTATGTGAGATTATGTCAATAACATGGTCATTTGAATGCTTACAGATCATTAATAAAGCAAAGTATTAAAATTTTGGGTTGATTCACCTAGAACAAATGCTGATTGCATATTTTTATTAAGTTAACCTTTAAAAAAAAGTTTTGAATGCAAGACAGTTTGCTTTAGAAACCAATTTAGTTACAAATCCTGAAGTAAAATAATGAATTTTCTCTAATTTCTTCATCTGAATTGACTAATCTTACAGGATGAGGTTTCAATGAATGATTTATAGTATGTTAAATGCACAAGAAATTTCTGGTTTTCCCAAACCATGTGATGTAAACAAAGGCCTACATCCTTAAAAAATTTAGCAAATGAAACAAGCAGGTCCATATGTTTACAGCTCTGGTTGATTTGTGTTAGAGAGACATTAGGCTAGAGGACAACAATATAATTATATGAACATTACTTATTTCCTACATTTGCTTAATGTAAGCACACACCACCAGAAAAAAATCTCCTCAGTTTTTCCATTTCCTTTTTAAAAGCAACTTTTGAAGCACTGTGTGTACAGCCCATGGTGCAATTCACTGTTTCCTCATTTTATCCATTTTATGCGTTGCACAGAATTGGTGTATCTCAAACTGGTCGGGCACAGCCTAATACTTTCCACAGTGATCTCTGTGACACTGGAAAAAATCTAGGAAGCAAACAACAGCAATAAAAAGATAGTTGTGATTGTCTGTAGCTGAGTTCCTCCTGTGTGGTCACATAAAGGAATATTATCTAGGTAGAGAGCAAAAGGGAATGTTTCAGTGGCAGGAAAAAAAAATAATTAAAAAAATCAGATAATTCTGGAATTCAATACCCCTTCTGTTTCCTCACATGCTGTCTTCCTCATAATTGCCTTTTTCTTCTCATATGTAGATAATAGTGTACTAAAAGCAACATTTAGACTAGGATCTGCTCTGTAGGTCTTTGTGCTTTGCTTTTCATTTCAAATTCTGATTTTATTATTATTACAGTCCATTTCATACTATGAAAGTACTACTAGATTTAAGTTAATTACAACAATTTTCCTGTGCCAGAATTTGAAGAAAAGCAAATGGTGTAATAAATTTAAACTCTAATGGAAATTCTCCATGACCAGCACGTCTGGGTATTAGAGTGATGTTACAAGTAATGAAACTATCTTTGAAATAATAATAATATAAAAAGCAAAACCTGCCCGATAAAATTGACTGAATATCAAATCATCTGTCATTGGCTTGCTAATAAAGAAGAAGGATTTATTGATTATTTTTATTGCATACAAAGACACTATGATCTTTAATTTGAATATCTTATATTTGATGGAAAAGTTGAAGATGTTCTCTCCTAAAAAGTTACATTACTTTCAAAGTACCTTTTTCCCTTGCTTAGCAGAGATAATCAGATAAAGAGTTACCAGAACTTTTATTCACAGTGCTTTTGAAATTGTGTGCCAAAGATGTGCACTGATAAAGGTATCTTTCTAACTTTTCACTGAGATTACCAATAAAATATGTATTCCAAGATCTAGGGCAAATTCAGAGTATCTGAATACATATAATAGCTGTAGATTTAAAGGCATTTGATGCCAGATGTAAATTAAACTCCATAAGCAACCTGTAGATTAATTTTTAAATAGACTTCATTCTTATAACCTAGTTTGTTAGGGAGATTTTACTCTTCTGAGTCATCTGACCTTGGAGAAGAACAGCTGCTGATATTCCCAACCCAAACCTATCTCACTGAAACATCTAAATTGCTGGCACAGTTTTGAGGGTGGACAATTCAGGATGCAAATGGAATATGAAAGAATGCATTTTCTTGTCTGTCTCGCATGAATTTATTTCTTCAAGTTAAATAACCTTCCTCCCACAGGCGTACAGATACAAACATGGACCTGATTTATCTCAGTATCTAATCATAGGTAAAAGGCATTGCTGGTTCCCATGGCAACTGCAGTTCAGTATATTCATTAACCTTTTTCTCCTCCTTAGTTCTCTTATTATTCGTCACAAAAAAACTTCTTGCCATATCAATAAGTTCTCTAATATTTACAGATCTTAATGATTTTCTTCTGCCCAATGTACAAATATGGCTTTTCAGAAGTCCACTTGTTCACTGTAAAACTTAATTTCAGTGTAAGAATTATTGGGGCTGTTCTTGAGCAGTACTTTTGTATGCTACATCTGTTATTTGAACACACAGGAAAAGGTTCTTTCTACATCCATTTTGACAGCCTCAACTCTTCAGAGTACCTGTCTCTTAATCTTAAAGATGTTGATTCCACCAGCACTTCTGGCACAAACATAGAACATAAGAGAGCCAGCATGTTGGTTCTTGTCTTAGAAACACAATTTACTGTAGAGAGAGAAAAGAGCTACAAATATTTTCTTTGATTTTTTTTTAAATATTACTTATAATTAATTTTCTAATGAAAAAGGAACTGGTAACATGAGCTGCAATCCTTACCTGTATCACCATGTAGAGTCTGAGCTTGAACTTCAGAAGATATTTGCCTTTCACATGTCTTTATTCTGCTGTTTGCAGAGTAAAGATGGGACCGTATTTTCCTGGTTTAATGTGTTGTAAGGTTTGAAGTATTAGGTGGCTATGACTCCATTGCCAGAGCATGAGAGTATTACACAGATTGAATGGTATTTTCCTTCAGTATTTTATATGTAGACATATATTCTGTCTGTACATATACATAGGGCAGTAATTTTTTATAGCTTTTCTGAGCCTACCCATAAACTGCTGATAACTCAAGCAAAGATAGAAGTTATCAGGAGTAAACCAGCAAAATAATAGGTCTACATCTGTGTTTTAAAAATTTTATAAATGGAAGAGCACACAAAGCAATTCCATCATTCAATATGAGACAGAGAATTCTATTTAAAATGTTGTTCAGACACAGCAAAGAGAAACACACAATGCAAAGTGACATTATTGGTAAAAAAATACAAATGAAGGATTTTTCTGGCCTTTCTGTAACTTTAAAAAATGTAAGAGTTTTATAGATTTTTTTTTTTTTAGGAAATCAAACCTTATTATCTTCCATCCTGTAAAACAAAGTAAAAAATTTGCCTGAGATTTTAATTACTATAATTTTAAAAGATAGATAAGTAATAGTGGCTTCATTGAGAAATGTCATGGATATGAATTAGGCAATAAACATGCAAACAAGCATGAAGACAATGTAAATGGTTGTGTTTTCTCTTGGTGGAGGAGGTATCTAACATATGTTTCAGACACTTGTCTCAAAAGACCTTCCAACTGGTCTATGAAATCACTACTACAGGGCTGGAAATATCTAGTCTACAACCCACAATTAAATTTACCAGTTATGCCCAATTAATACATTTTCCTCTCAAACTCTTCCCTTCCACAGTACACAGCATTCTCCTACTAAATGATTAAACCTACCTCCTTTATGACAGCATGTTATCTTGTTCGATCATTGCATATAAAACTAAGTGTCTCAATAAATTCATATTTGTTTTTATTCTAGGAGAAAAGTCAACTCATACTTGGTAAATTCCTGAGCAATTTTCTATTCTTTTATAAATTTCTGCATAATTTCTCCTTTTTTATGATTTTTTTCTGTTATTAGGGGAATATTGATAGTTTCCTGAGGAAACTTGTCCTTCCAAATATTACTGAAGTTTCATAAAACTAACTTCAATGTAGCCTCAGGGACCTTTGAGTCTAAAAACTTAAAATCAAAATAAACCTGAACATAGTTTTGAGTTTAAGTAAACAACAGTCCCTTAGGAGGAGGAGGAGAAGGAAAATAGATGGAATATAAAATAATATAAAACACCTTTAAATTTAGAAACTGTGCTATACATTTATACAACACTTTGTTCAGCAGCCACCCACTAGAGAAAATAATAATTGCCTTCTTGCATTCTTTGGGTAGTTTACAGATTTGCTGCTATTCTGGGGAGGCTGAGATAATGTTGGTTGTGATTGTGTCCTGAGCAGGATCCTCTCAGGGTCTCTGACCAAATAAATGTTTTCTGCACTCAGTAGCTGCCTGACTTTGGCTGCCAGTCCTCTCTCCTCCACCTTGCACCACGTTACTCCCTGCAGCTTATCAGCCCAGACCTCTGTGCCTGCTGCTGTGATAGGTTTGATTCCTAGCTATCTCCAATCTCAGCCTGCCTGTAGAAGTTGTTACGTGATTGCATGCCGGCTACATTTCCAGATTTTTATCTAGTACTGTATATACATCAGTTGTCAGGATGCAAACTGCATGTTAAGTGAATTTTAAATCAGACTAGTCACTCTTACACATAATAGGAGATTTTTAAAACAGATTACCCTGCTGCTATGAAATGTAGGTGTGTAAAACTTTTCTATCTAAATGAAAAGCAGTCTTTATTTCATTTAACCCCTCCCTCTCCCATATTTTTTCTTGAAGGAAACACTTTTCCATGAATGTCTCACCTTGTGCTAGAAAATGTTTATTCCTTATATTTGTCATATGTTCCCATATTTCAGCTCATGGTTCTGACTCTCATCCTATTTCTGTGTACCTCTGAAGAGGAGCTGCCTCTATCTTCTTTGTATTCTCTGGTCAGATGTTGATAAGGAAGGTCTGCCCGAGATTTCTCCTCTTAAGGCTGCAGCAACCCAACTTTATCATCCTGGAACTATCCAGACCAAATGAATCACTCAAAAAATTCTTCTGGACTTGGAGGTTTTAGGCTTTAAGAGCCTTCAACCACACACTTTTGTATCATACACCTCTTAGATCATATCCTTTATGTTATTCTGAATAATTTAAAGGAGAAAAATTATGAATTTGCTCTAAAATGTGGACAAAAGTGAAACAAACATTGATAGTTCCTCCTCTCAGTTTATCAAATTCTAGGGTTCCTAGAGGAAGCACTGAGGGGAGATTATATCTCATATGTCTAGCTTAGCAAAGTTCATTGTCCTAGCTGTCAGTGTAAGATTAGTGGTTGATATTAAAAATTTACAGCTCTAGATCTATTTCAAGGGAGTTTCAAATTGTAAATTTTGTTTCAAGATGTAGATTGTCATTCAAGAATATAAATAACTATTGGACTCGGATGTCTGCATCTTGAAATGTGTGCCACAAATCAAGATAGTTACTTGAATAGTTATGCATTGATACAGGAAAGAAAACATTAAATTCCAGCTTTATGTCACTTTTACACACATTGTTCAACAACCTTTTTATGGTCCTTTTTAATTTCCTTTTAAACATCAGTTATCATTGGAATCAGCCTGATTCAAAGAAATGTATTAGTGTAAGAATTGTTTCTCTTCTAGGAAGAGGAAAATCCATGACGGCCAAGGGACATTCCAAGTCAACAGAAATAGCTTAAACTACATATTCATAGACAGTTCCTGAAGAGTGTGTGTGTCCTCTGTGGCACACATGAAATGCACAGAAAGAAAACTTTTTTTTTTCCCTTCTTTCTCTCCTCATGTATTTCTTTCCTTCTTGCAAATGTCGTAATTGGTAATTGGAGCATTTTTTTCCTTGTTTGCTACTGCCCCAAAGATTTCTGTCTCCAGGAAGATAAATGTTATGGTAACAAACTGGTCTAGTCAGTGATCTTTCTGCTGTTTAATATCTTATCTTCTGCAATAGAATTTCCTTTAATTTCTTTAAGATTCATTTTCTTTAGTGAAAGTTTAGGATGTGTTCAGCTACATTAAATTTTGTTTCCTTTGGGAAGTTTTCTTTAAAGGTAATATTTTCTTTACTGCATTTCATACTTCCAGTTTTGGTGGGGTTTTTTAAATATATTTTTCTCACTATATGTAAGATATATCATAAAAGAGGATTTTATTCATATTACTTTAAATTAAAATAGACCAAAATTACAGAAAATAACTCAACTTTTGAGAGTGTTAATAATTTTCTTCCACTCTTCTACACAGTTTATGAAATAAAATAATTACAGTTTACCTAAGTAGTCAGTCAAAATGAAATAGAAATTAGTGGAAATGTCACTGGTAATGTCTGCAAATGGAACTCAATATTTAGAACAGTATGGAATTTAACAGAAACAAGACACTAGTTTCAATTAACAAGGACATTCAACAATCATCATCTCCAACCCATTGACCACTTAAGAGCTGAACAAAAGTTCAGCACGTTATTAAGAGCACTGTCCAGAGGGCTCTGAAACACCTATAGGCTTGGGATCCCAATCGTCTCTCCAGGAAAGCTATTCCAGGGTACACCACCTGCTGGTAAACAAATGTTTCTCATGTCAATTCTGACAGTGCCCTGATGCATCTTTGGAGCCACGTCCTATCCCTGGGTAACCAGGAGAAGAGCTCAGCTCCTCCCTCTCCACTTCCCCGCTTTTGGAAGCTGTAGAAAGCAGCAGGGATGTTGTCCCTCAGCCTCCTTTTTCCCAGACTAGACACACTTGTAACCCTCAGCAGCTCCCCATAGGACCTGCCTTCCAGCCCTTTCCCCAGCCCTCCACTGGACACGTCCTTCTTAAGTGGTGGGCTCCAGAGTGCTCACAACACTCAAGGTGAGGTCACACTAGTGCTAAATACAGCGTTTTATGTTGACATAGTTTGAGGCAGGAAAACAAACTAAAGTTCCAGACTAAAAAAAAATCTATAGAAAATCGATTTGAACAAGCAGGTATGTTATTTGATTTTCCTCCAATTTAATACCATAAACCAATATTTGCTAATGTATTGCTTGAAAGAATATATGAAGAGTGGTCTGTCACCTAGGATTTATTTTTTGAGGGAAACTCACCATACTGATTTTTAGATGCTCTAGAATATATTCTAACTGTAACCGTATTTTAAATGTTTTAAAATAAAGTTCCCTTTAAGATAATTGGGTCTTTTTCCTTTAAACATTTGCTGTCTTTGAAAGCAAGAGATGCTTTTCATTATTAATATTATTACTTATAATTAATTGTTGATGCTGCAAAGGCAAGCTAATAGAAAAGACACCTTGAATTTAATTTTTTTTTTTTTTGTAAATGCAGATGAAACCTGCAACTGAAGAATTAGGGTTGCATTCTTCTTCACTATGCAGTCTGTTAATGACCCTTGCAGGGGAATGCTTCAATAAGGTACTGAAGGAACTCACAGTGTTATATACAGACTCTAAGAGCAGATCAATCTGTTAATAGTGTTTTCTTTTTAACATTTCCAGAGTACAAAAAAAGGAGGGAGGGAATATAAAATAAAAGGAATTTTTCACCTCTCTGGTTGCTGAATGTAGAACTTTGAAGTAAAAGATGTTTCTGTCTTGAGAACATGAGGTAATCGAGGTGACAAATGGTTCTGCTTTTAAAAATCAATTTTAAAATAAGGAAAATTTTAAGAAATATCAAATAGTTCTACTGATATTCAGGGTGCCATCCAATCTGGCCTTGAAGATTTCTGGGGACAGGGCATCAACCACTTCTCTGGGCAACTTGAATGGGTTCAACACAGGATCATTAGGGTTATTAAGGGATTAAACATCTTTCATATGATGAGAAACTGAGAGAGACACGTGATTCCAGCCTGAAGCAGTGAATGACAATGCTCCTCTTCTCTGCCATATCTTAAGACAGGAACAAATTGCACTGGCTACAGAAAGAAATGTATGAAATTTCATGTGAATTCAAAGAAATACCTTTTTACCTTTAATGCTGATCAAACACTGGAACATGTAGCTCAGAGTGTCTTTGGAGTCTCTGTCCATGTGGATCTTCAAAACATGACTGGGCACAGTCCTGAATAATGTGCTTTGACTAGCCCTGCCTGAAGATGGGGTTGGACCAGCTGATCTCAAGAGATCTCTTCAGTTTCAGTGATTCTGTGATTCTGTTTTCCCCTTCTACTTCATCAGCCCACAATTTGGTATTAACCTTGTTTATTTTCCTTTGAGTAAAACCCACACAATCATTAAAAATAAAAACAAAACAGAAAAACATGCAAAACAAATCCAAAGGAGAAAAAAACCCCCAAAACCCACAAAAACAAGCAAGAGCAACAGCAGGAAAAAAATTCAAAGTGACTATTTCATGACATATAGGCAAACTTTCAGAAAGCCTTTCAGAAACAGACTAAAGGATTGTGGGAACTAGATCAGTAGTCTTTAAACATTTTTCTTTCATCCTAGTGTGTGACCTAGATGTATCATATTCAGTTTGCTTGTATTATATCCCTTGAGGGATGCTATAGTACTTCCTCAGAGATTCTTGTTGGTCCTGAGGGTAGCAGAGGAACTCTGACAACAGTTTTTTCCTTGGTTAAATGCATGCACAGCATTGTACAAAATTGTAGCATTTTTGAAAGGTATCTCAACATGCTTTACTAGCCCAGCTGCTCTCTGTCGATGTAACCAGAGGGTAGGAGAAAGAGACTCTGGTGTTTTTAAGGTAATACATTGAGACATAAAGAAGTTTTTCAAAGGTTCAAGATCACCTTAAAGCTTTATATAATAAATAACTTGTTAGAAAAGCTGAAATCTCATACTGAAGACATTATGTGTTGTACATGCAATGGAGCAGAATAAATGGCAACATTTTTCATAAATGAAATATATTTTCCTTTTGAGGTTAGACCACCATTCACTTTAATTTAATCAATTTAATTAAATAGAAATAGTGGCATAATCCCTCAGGGAGTGTGTGTTTTGCTTATGAAGTATTCCATCAAAAATATTTGAAATCAGAGCATTTTTTCCCTCAGTAGATGTGAAGAGCATATTTAAATATGAACTCCCAAAGATAATGTAGTTTCCTGGCTGTGTCAAAATGGCAGGTTGTGTTGAGCAGATACAGGATAAAACCAATGGGTATAGTAAATTTATTTGCATATAAAGTTCTCTTATAATTGTATATCGTAATTTCAGACTGATGTACAGGATAATTTCTTGCCTAAATGACACAGTAAACATTACCTTAGGAAATTATTTTAAATTTACTTGAGATAAATTTATTATGGAAAGGAGGATAAAGTTCTCAGAGTACCATTTGTTTGTAAGTCAGCAAATTATTATGTAATTTGGCTGCTATTTTCTGTAATGATACAAAAGTCTAAAAATAACATCTTCTACTTTAGAGATTGTTGGTAGGGATGTCAAAATTGTATGTCATGATACCTATAGACTGTTAGTAAACAGAATGCTGAATTTTTAACAGATTTTTTTTGGTTTTAATTTCTGTATAAAAATTAAAGAATTTTTTTTTAAGAACTTACAGCAATAATTTAGAAGACTAAGTTTTCAAATTACTTAAGTTAAACACAAATTTGAAAAAAAAAATTGTTCTTCTCAGTTATGGCTTTCAGAACAAATGAGACAAGCCTTGATATAGAGAATAGAATGATCTCTAGAGTTTCAGCAATTGTGATGACTTATTACCTTGATTTAGCTAATCTGTATAGACTCTGAGCAAAGAGAGAGAAAAATGAGGAGTGGAGGAACACAAATCTCCAAGGTAAGTGGAACAAAACATGCCCAACTTGTAATCCAATCTTGTCTCTCACACCACCAATTTTCTTTGCAAAGCATAATTTTTTTTTTCAGAAGAACACAACAAGAATAAGAGATGTAGTAGAAACATCTTAGAATCACAGGAACATTTGTGATGGAAGAAACCTTGGAAGGTTGTCTGACACAATTCCCCTGTCAGAGCAGGGTCAGTTTTGACACTACACTGGTTTTTTGGGGTCATGTACAGTCAAATGCCATGCATCTGCAAGGATGGCGATTCCACAATTTCTCTGAACACTTTTGGAGTGTATATATACCTGAACTAGTCCAAGTTATTGGGAAAATCAACCAATGCTAACACATCATTTTCAGTAAAGCAGGAGTCAATATGCTGAAGACACAGGAATACAATATTTTAGAAGTACTCTGCAGAAAAGATGCCTATTAATCTAAGCACACCTCAACACCTTGACATTCTGGGCATTATCACTGCTTTGGTTTGTGTGTGTTTGGCAACCTAATCCAAAGTGGGAAGTAAATAGTGTGCACTTATGATGTGTGACCAAAAAAAAAAAAAAAAAAGGAAGTTATATAACTGATATGAGAGAATCTATTTGGTATCTCTCCTGCAGTATTAAGAAAAAGAGCACACAAGCATTTGTCAAAGTGTTTGTTTTCTAGGTTGCATGCAGCTTGATTTTCTAGGTTTTTTGGGAAAGTTTTGTGCACTGTTCTCTTAAATATAACATTTTTAAGAGGAAAAAATGCCTCACACGGAAAAACCCCAAACCTTCAGTCCCAGTAATTAAGACGATAATAATACTGTCATTGTTAGTGTAGACACAGAGCAACAAAGAGGTGCAGCTAAAGAGACTATCCTTAAAGATGTTGATGAGTAAAACCAAAACCAAAACTACTCAAAATTAACTCTGCTTTATCACTGCATAGATCTTAAATGGGGAAATAGTCTCTCAACAAGTCCTGATGAAACTATGATCATATTTTACTAGTAAAAATGTCTTAGAATTAGGAATGATGTTTACCATGCGTTGATTTCAGCCTATGTTTAATCAATGCTCTGGAAAAGAGAAAGAACAGATGTTCCTTAAGGATACCAGTAACACATGGGACTTAAGTCAGAGGAAAAGAGAATTGGGACCATGAATTACATGGATGACAGTAATTCCTTTTCTCTCTTGACTACCTGGGTACTTCTCTTTCTGCTTAGCATTAGCAAGTTTTTCATACTGAGCTTCCAACTCTTTAAGATGTAACAGTCAAGTAGCAGGTGTTTTGCAGGGTAAGAAGCCTGTGGAGATCCAGTCCTTTCCTTTGAGCATTACTGTAACCTCTGCACTGAGATTTTAGTAGAGTATATTAAGACATTGTTGTGATTTATAAGAAAGAAATTAGGTACCACACAGCCCCACATCTCTGTCCGTCACCACTCCTCAGGCAGGGAGGAGAATTAGAAAGAAAGGATAAAAGAGCAATCAGCCCCTTTCCAGGCAAATCCTCCGAGTTTATATATTGGGAGTGATGCTCTGTGATGAGGAATATCCCTTTGGCCAGTTTGGCTCTGCTGTCCTGGCCATGTTTGCTCTCTCCCAGCTTTTTGTGTGCTTCCTCACTAGAAGAGCATGGGACATTGAGAAGTCCTTGACTTAGGGTAAGCACAATGTAGCAACAGCCAAAACATCCACGTGCTATCAACATTATTCTGAACCCAAAAGACAACACTACACCAATTACTAAGAAAAAAGCATCTCTGACCCAGCCAAATCCAGAACAGACAGCTGCCCATAATTAAGAAGGGTATAGTTATGATTTCGCTGTTTGAACTTGAATAACAATTATTGATTTAAGAAGAATTCTAGACTAATCTTCTATCTATGGGTCATATTAAATTTCTGTGTCTTAGGATTCTGTAAGGCACAGCATTCTTCACACAGCAAAGTAGTGTTTGTCACTAATGTCTCTGGAAGACAGGATTATGTGAGTGACTGTTTCTCATCCCTTGTTATTCAGTGTAGGTTTGATTTTTCAGCACCCCATTAGACTGTGTCTAGATAATTAACTTGTATGGATCTTTTTGCGCTTAATGTTCTTAAAGAAACTCCAGATTTTTCTATTTAAAGCTTGTGTCTCTGGAATTGCAGGGGAATCGCATCACATTTTTATGTGAAAGCTCCCATACCTCATATTTGTGCTGAGTCAACAGCTGATCATCTGCACACACTTGGGATTGATAGAATTTCAATGAGGTATTTATTTAAGAGCTATATGTGTTATTGAATTGAAAATAACATATTCAGAGTGTTTAGCTGGGATTTATTTTCCTGCTTTCATCAACAGAACCAAATTTCTCCTGCACATGTCATGCAATAGGAAAAAATACTTCTTATTTGTAGAAAAAAAATGTTGAAAAGTAAGAGAGGTATATTAGATTAAATAATTTCTACTTCAAGCACATTTCACTATATTTTGACTTTTTTAAATTTGTTTTTTCTTTACATTAACTGAAGAATTTGTTGCACTATCAAATTATTTATCTAATACAATAGATTTAGAACAGCTTCTGACTATTAGTACCTCTAAATATATAACACAAAATATCTAAATATGAATTCCTCATCCAATAAGCTTAATTAGGCATAATCTTGAATATTAGTGTGAAAAAATTGCTTAAACCGTAGACTCTCACATCTTTGAATTAATTATATGCTCTGTGTGTACTTAGCCTGTTCAATCTATGGAAATTAATTTTTTTCTTTACTTAGGCTTTCTGAACGGTACACATATTAGTATAATGGGTGTCATACTGAGATGTTAATAGCATTCCTGCTGGCTTTCTCTTTGTGGGTAAAATATTTTTAAAACTTTGCATATTATGCTACTTTCTTGCTTTGAAGTAGGATTTTTCTCACTGGGGAAGACTTTACAATATATTGTAATTAAATATAAATGCATTTAGTTCTTATTCATGGTTCATAATTATCAAGTTATAATTTTAAAATATATCTGAAAAATAATAAATCCTCCCACACCGTTTCCCTTGCTCTAACCCAGGGGAAGAAATAAAGATAGTTCTAAGCAAAGTTCCAAGGAGGGTTAGAAGACAAACCTCTTAGACACATCAAAGACTGTTAAATTGCATTACAAGACCAAAGAACATAAGACGATCATTTGTTGTGGAGAATATTCTGACACAGTTCTCAAGAGACATCATCTGCTCTTTCCATCTGCTCGTCTTTGCTCAGCTTGGCCCTTGCTCCTCTAATGTGACTTCTGAAACCACAGACCTGTTCAGTGAAGCTTTTTTCCTCTGGTATGCAACCAACTAAAAAGGGTTTTGAAGTAATTGCAGGACTCTGCAGCAATGACTGAGCTGGCTCTGAAGGGATTAACTGTGGGTTTGGGAACAAAATAGTTGTGCAGGCATTGAGGTAGCCCAGCAACACATGAACTCCTCAGCTCAAGTATGCTAATTAGCCTTGTAGAGAAACAGTGCAAATTAGTCTGCATGGAATGACCTGTATTACTGCTTCTGGGACCTGACATTCAATTATACATATTGTGTGGCTGTTTTGTCATACCAGTTTTTTCGTATTTCTCTCTAGAGTGGCATAGGAAACCTCACAGATTTACCACATCGTCTTTTTCCTTTCTATACTTTAATTATTTTTTAAATATATATATATATATAATTCTTTTTACATGTAACTGTCAGACACATCCCAAGATTCTGTGTGCCTTTTTGGTTTTCACTTGAGTCTGTTATATCACTGCAAAAAAATCTTAATTGTATCATGATCCTCGTTGTTCTCTGTGTTTTTTCATCAGGTGAATGCCATCTAATGCTCTGAAAATCACTGCTCTTTTTTTCACCAATGAAAGCAGTAAATTTTTTTAAAAACTAGTGAACAACACCATTGGTCTGCTGCATCCTAAGAAGGATAGTACTGTAGGGAGAGCCTGAAGTCTAAAAAGATGAGGCAATCTAAGCTAAAATGAGGAAAAATAACTTGTACCAAATATTGAGCTCTGGCACACATTGGTATTTTCAGCTTACATACTGTGGGAAAACGCTTGCTTGACTCTAGCCCTTTCTCTGTGTCAAAAGTAGTGACAAATAGTACAAAAAGTACACAAAGAAAATCTTGGAAGCTGCTGTCGCATCTAAGTCAGTAAAAGAGAATTATTTAAACATCTGGAAGTATTTACGAAATACATACTCACATTTAACTTAATGGAGATTATTCTGCAAGATTAAGAGAGGTTTTTACCATTTTGCAAAGGACAACAGTGATCTTTGCAAACAATCCTGACTGGGTTGTTTAAGGAGGGGCATTGTCCCAGGTGGAGAGAAAGGATCATTCTCCTTTGTTTGGCCATGCTTGAAGTAGTGTGTCCATTTCTGGGTCTCTCATGCCAGTAGAGACCTGGACATACTGAAGAGAGTTCAGTGAAGGGCACTCAGATGGTTGAAGGCCTGGAACAGCTCACATGTGAGGAACAGCTGAGGAAACTGGGACTGTTTATCCAAAAGGGAAGGCTCAGGGAGGGTACTATAAATGTATATAAACACCTGAAGGGGGAGTGTAAAAAAGACTCATCCAGGCTCTTTTCAGCAGTGTTCAGTGCCAGGACAAGAGAAAAAGAGCACAAACTTAAACACAGGAACCTCAGTCTGATCACAAGGAGAGCTTTCTGACAGTGAGGATAACTAAACACAGGCACAGGTTGCCCAGAGAGGTTGTGATTTCTGTCCTTGGACATAGTCAAAAGCCATCTGGATGTGGTCCAGGGCAACTGGCTCTGGGTGGCCCTGCTTGAGCAGGGAGTGACCTCAAAGTTCACTTTCAACCTCAACCATTTTCTGATACTGCAAAATTATGACCTTATGGCAGTAAACTCACATTTGCCTATCTAAAAATCAAATTGAAATCTAGTTATTATTCTGCCACCCATTAATCTTTCTGACTGACAAAAGCTCTTAAAAACTTATGAATGGACCACAATTTTCATCAGTAATAGAGAAAAACACAAAATGGGGGTGGAGAGAAAAGGGCCGCACAAACACAAGCTCCATATCTCAGCTGTGTCATTGCTTTTGTCACACAGAAGAGATGAACTAACACAAAAAGTAAAGCCTCCCAGTAGCAGCAGTTTTCTCTTTAAGAAGCAGTTATGAATGACAGTCTCAGACATATTGCTATGAAGAGAGCCTCAAGCTCTGTCATGAGTGATCCTATAAAGCTTTCCATTCCAAGGTGTTTCTCTGGAAAAATATCTTCTAGTTATAGTGTTAAAGGATCAAACCTGAATGTAAACATGCCATGTAGCTTTGAAACTCACATATAAAGGAATCTTCTTTCACCTCAGTTTTTCATGTTTATTCAGGGTTAAATCAGTTTCTGCTGTGTTGACTTTTCAAAGTTCCATGATTCTATTCTAACTCTTCTTATATCTAAAATTTCATAAAAACCATAATTTTGTTGAAATTAGTCCCTGTCCATGGCAGAGGGGCTGAGACTAGAATATCTTTTAGGTCCCTCCCAGCACAGGCAATTCTTTGATTTAGGACATGAAAGAAAAAAAAAAAGCCTCCTCATTTTTGTTTTTTAAATATTTGTGTATTATAATTTTACTGAGAAAATTAGGCTTAGATTGATTTTTTTTCTCCACTATAATTTAGATTCATAATTTCTTCAACTTTTTTAATTAAAAATTCATGCTTCAAGATCCTTTTTATTTGTCAAAATTATAATTCTACAAAAATATATATCTTTAAAAATATCTTTATTATCCTTTTTATTTGTTATTTTTCTGACAAAATTTTACTGTAGTTTTTATTATTTTTGTTACTCAGGTGATAGTCCATTAAGTTTTTTTGTGACTGAACAAAATTCTTGAACTGAGTAAATGACACCATTTTCAAAGTAGAATGGACACTGTTTTTAGTGAATGAATCAAACTTGTTTGGCTGTCAATTTATTCCAGAAATTTGTTTCCCTCCCCAGGCTGTACTTTCCTCTTAATTGTATCACTTACTCTAGTGGGCAGTTATAATTATGACTGTTTCATCTCAATTGACAGGATACAAATATCCTCATCTGGAATGTACTTAAAGCAAAAAATAGAAAATCATAAATCAGTATCAATTAACAGTTTATGCTGCAGTATATAATGAGAAAAATTTGACTTTTTACTGGTAATTACTAAGCATTTTGGAAAATGTGTTGCATAAAAAGAAATCCTCTTATCAGCATGACATTGGCATAACAAATCAAAACAATATCGTGATTTCTTCAAAATCTTCAGAAGACATTATGGATCTTGTGCTGATACATAACCTGGGTTAAAGAAAATGTTCTGTATATATTTTTAGAAATATACAGTAAAATAGATTGCTAATTTCTCTTAATAGATAAAACTCCTGAATATAGGCTTAACTTAGTGTATACTTTATGATACCTTTATGAACAGATATTTTTCTGAATCAGATTCTATATAGAGTGTATATTTTTTCATATATTAATTCTCACCAAGCTGGAAAATAATTGCTTAATTTAACAAGTTTATAAAATATGATCTTTGAATGTAGAACAAGGAGTTTGCATCATTTAGATTTTCAATGGGCAATGGTAAATAAAAATATTCTAAATCCTAAAAAATATTGGAAAAAATATTCAAAATCATTTAACAGTAGGAGGTGTGGGTGGGCACACTCAGAACTATTCTGTCAATTCCACTGGTCACAGAGGATTTATTAGTTTCAGGTTGAGAGCTGACTGAAATAATTGTCCTTTGAATTGTTTCCCTGTGCTCTCCATTAGATATAATAACATTAATATATATTTATCAGTAAGTACTTTTTAATGGAATTTACATGAGTATTAAGTCATCATTTTATCTGTTGATCCTCATTTTTTAAATCAAGAGATTTAGAGACATATATGTATGTATTCCCTTCTCCTAACAAAATGTGGATGGGAAGCAAAGAACCGGAAAGAAGTGCAGATTTCTTATCATCTATATTTCATGGTGTTGATGGGAAAAACACTGCCAAAAGAGCTGAGTAAGGGCCTGAATTCTAGGCATAGTGGTCCTCACCTTCCAAATGGAACAGAAAATCTGATTATCCTTGTCGGAGAAAGCCACTGAAGCCATTTTGCCAGGCACATCCTACTGGAAGCGAAAAGAGAATGATTTGGCCCTATTATTACATTTTTAGTGTCAGGTGAGGGGACAGAAAACTGCTTAAATTTTGTGGTCCGTGTCCTCAAAAAAAACCTCTGAACTCTCCATTAGGAATGTGTAGTGTGTTTTTGAAAAGAATTTGCCATGGTATATTAAAGTGAAAATGCATAAGACATATTGATTTAAAGAATGTCTGAAATATATGAAGCTAAAATTATGATATTTACTAAAGAATTTCCCAAGTTTCATAAGTAAATTGTTTAAAATTTAGGTATATAAGTATATATATAAGTCCATCTATCTACCAGCATATATATATATATATATTATATACATGAAGAATGCAAGTTTATATAAATGTAAGTATAAATAATATAAGTATTTAATAAGTAAATTTCTTTAAAAACTCCCAATAAAAAAAGAGGTTGTTAGGAGATACCAAGCATAGAGATTTACGATTATTTAGAGATTATATATGGAATTATAGATAGAATTTCATATTTTCAAAATGAAGGAGTGATCTGTTATGAAGGACTTTACTCGATGTAGTCCAAGTTGAGAGAAGAAAATGAAATTATCATGAAAAATTTGATGCTGTTTTCAATTTCAAACAGATTGTGAGAACAACAATATACATTTGGGTTTTTTCCTCATTTTTTTGTCCTTTGTCATACCTCTGGTGGCATATTTATGCCTTGTTATGTTTGATCCTCCAAATTTCTCTTCAGTATTTGTATCCTGCTGCTACATTTTTATCCATCTACATTGTAAAAAAGATAAATTGCTAAATCCTGACATTTAAAAAAAATAAGGCTAAGTGTTTTGAATTTTATGTACAGTGCAGTGTAATTTAGCCCTGAAATCAGTAATTGGATATATGCAAGTCATGATTTATGACTGTCAAGACATACTGAGAAAGTGTCTCACATGTGTAGGCAGCCTGGGTTATTTTCAGGCATTTCGACATATTTTCTGTAACCCTGTATCTGTACTTATCTAAAAAAAGAAATGACAAAAATCAGTGGTGGAAGTTTTTATCATAAAGAGTTTTTGAAAGTTTTGATCTTTCATAAAGATCACTCTAAATTGCAAATTAAAATTGTGCTTTTTTTAAGTAAAAGCATTCAAATTTTATTCTGTACAAGATAAATATTTCTTCCCCACTGCAGTCAAGGTCCTAAACAGTTTTAGAGACAAGTCGCATGCACAGGACACCCAAAAGTTTGTTTTGTCCTTATACTGCAGCACAGCTTGCTCTTGTTTGGATGTATTTTTCATTCCAGAACAAATTACTAGAGACAAGGTAGTCTTTCAGGTTTATTTACTCCTCTCTCACTTCCATAGCACAGCAAACAAAGTTCCAGTGATGGGACTTGTCCAGGTGAGTCAAGGTTATATACGTGATGAGCAGTGGGGGAGGGGAGGAAGAGGGATAATTATAAATAGAGAGAAGGGAAACACCCTCCTCTTCCCATCTGCAGTCAGTGGAAGAATGTGTGAGAGAGAATTAATGCTTGCACAGGAACTGAGCGGGAGGCTAATTGGGATATAACAGTTCACTGGGAAATTAATTGGACTAACACTGATTTGTATTTTAGTATTTGATGTGGCAGCTTGAGATTGAGTCCTCAAATAATGGTGAAACATAATTATTCTAATGGAACATAAGCTATCACCTCAGATATTTTCTGGAAAGCCCACTGGTTATAGCAGGGTCAATTTGTTGTGCCAGTCAGGAAAGCAACAACAGTCAAACTTTGCAACATGAAATACTCAGCCCCAGTTCAATAACAACATTGGCTTAAATCATGGCAAATTATCACCCAAAATTTGTGAAGTTCAAGCACTATAGAAGGTTAATGAAAGCACACACAATAGCATGCAAGAGATATTTGTCTTGCTGCATATGTGTGCTTGCAGAATAAGTAGGATTGCACATATTGTCCTGTGTGCAGTCAGCTCCAGATACCCTATGCCCATCTCTTCAAACTTTGGACTAAAATTCAATGACCCCATTGAGGGCCAGTGTGCAAGAATTGTTTTCTTACGTATTTCTGTCCTGCTTTATTGCTATACTGTTGTGTTCTACTCGTGCCCTTATGCTGCAGAGCTTGTGCACTGTACACAGCACAAGAAAAATGTAACACCCAGAGAAACTTTATGAGGGATAGAAAGTTTTGGATGGATCCCACTGGGAATATATGAAAACCACTTCTCCTCCCTGATCAAATTAATTATTGCTTGATAAATCACACGTGCACATTAGACATATGAGAAAAAATGGATTAATAGTCTATATTTCTGTGCAAATGCCATTATTTTCCTGTACACTTTTTTCACCCTGTGAAATTCTACAGAGAGTGAGAGCTGTAGATGAGAAACCTCACTGTGTTCATTCTTTTTTCTATAGTATAAATAATTCTTTTAAGTTACTCCATGCTTTGCACCATGAAATAATTGAAGGATGAAACTGTGGCTTTAAGTCTGACATTGCAATGCAACACCACATTTTATCAGCACTTTACAAAACTGAATGTATTTTAGTGTTACCATCTATAACAAGAGGATCTCTTTTCTATCACAGCTCCTGAGCAAGGGCACAAGACAAATTCTGACACTGACTTAATTCCTGCTGAGATCAGACACAGATCTATACACTCCTTATCTTCTATCCCCTCTACAGCAATCAGTTCAGATAAGCAACAGGTCTTCAACTGTAGATGTTGATTTTTGCCTTTCATGTTTTCTTCCCTTCCTTCCTGTGCTCCATATCAAACCTCTTGCATCTCAAAGGTCACTTGGTAGGCCAGCCATCAAACCTTCTGTAGTAGCTAGCTAAATTGATTTTTCCCACTGGCAGTGTCATATTCAGTTTTATTGCATCTCATGATGCTCTTCAATGGTGTTCTTTTGAAAGCACAAAATGTATAAGTAAGTTTGATTCAATACTCACCTACCTTGCCATTTTAGCCACTCAGGCACATCTGTGTCTGAGAAAAACCACAAAGAAAATAATGAATTTCATCTCCACTGTATGTTAGGAAAAAAAAAAGTTTATTTGCTTTTTGTGTTTACATATAGTTACTGTCCCTAAAGGTCCAAGAAGTGCACAACTGGCCTTTTTAATATACAAATATGAAGAAAGCTCAAAATTGGTGCTCACCAGATAGGTAAATCAGTATTTAATATGGAATTCCCTAATCAACAATATTTTCTTGATAAAAATATGACTAAGAACATGAGTATTCAGCTTGGTCCTGTTAAATCATCCTAATTTGTGAGTGTCTGTAGTAAGGTTTATACAGCAATACTACTGATGTGAGCCTGAATTCTGCTGACCTCAGATCATCCTCTCAAAGGTCTCAGTAGATCAGATTGGGGCTATTGTGAGAGAGTCAGGGCAATTCTGTCAAAAAGTTTGCTTAATACAATCTTGTGCAAAGCACTGTAATAAAATAACAAATAGTAATAAAACTACAAGAAACATTCTAGATTTTATAGCTCAGGCTTGTTCCCTAGTTTCAGGTACTTTATGGGTGAAATAGGGAAGAATGGCACTGAATTCTTTCTCACGGAACAAATGACCTTAATTAATTTTGGTAGGGAGCTACTTCCTTTCTTCAGTTATGTTTCTTTCTGTCTTTCTTGGATTAAAAAAAATAAGCTTTTTAAGTCAATTCATATTTAATAAATCATGAAATAAACCTTTTATACTTATAGTTGATATGAAGGAAAGAACCTTGATTTCAACAGGTAGGTACTCCTGTTTCCCAAACTGTAAAAGTGATCAGTACAAAAAGAGTTTATATACTTTCTATTTTAATAAACTTAAGACCCAAATTTTTTGATGTACTATTTCAAGTAATATAGACAGGCACACTGACTGTGATTATCAATAGAGTTGGGTAGTTGGCTTTGTTTTTTATGTCACTTCTTTAATTTCTTTCTATGAATAAAAAAGTGTCATCTGCCAGACAAATATGGCTGAGCTCAGAGATTTGCTTGAGGTGCATTTTCTAGCACAGTAGTGGGTATAACTTGTCCTGTGGACTCACTGGGAGAGTTCTTACTTGATGTAACTGGAAGTAAAAATAAGATGAAGAAAAAGTAGCTTGTGCTGCTGCTACACAAACAGTGTTGACAGCTGTCATAGTTTCATGTAAAATAAAAGCATAGAGATGGATATTATGATTCGCTATTAATGAATATTTAATGGCAGAACCAAGGCTGTAATATCTTATGCTTTTTTTCCTCTAATCACAAATCTCTTTCTGCAGAAGGTTCACAGTGATAGTATGGAGGGTTGTGTTTTTTGGGGGGAGGACGTGATTTGCTTTTTATTTTATTTCATCTGGATAAGATAGCGAAGAATATAAAAACCATGTTGACATGTTGTGAAGCAAAAGTTAATTGTGACTGGAGAGTTTGAGAGATTTTTGTCTTTTAAAGAATTTAGATCTTGCTAAAATTTGCGCTCAGGCATGAGACTTGTAATTTGTAAACAAACCTACAGATCTGGCCCACTGAGGGTTGCAGATGCTCAGTGTTTGTCAAATGTTAAGTTGGCTTTGGTTTTCTATTACTTTGAACTTCCATTCTCATGCTTTGGCTATTTCCTGGCCTTTCAAGTTTTCTCTCTGTTTTGGATCCTTGTTTTTTGTTTAAAAACTTTCCTATTGATCCTTCTTCAGTTCTATTTGAAAGCTCAGTAGGCCTAAGAGTGGTTTCTTTGAATCTTTTGACCAACTAAACTGAGTTTTCACCCCCACTTATCTTTAGTAAGTTATTCTTTGATAAGCTTTCACTCTGGCTCCAGAGATTGCTTCCCTCTTTTTCATTCATTTCATGCTGGTGAAGTTGCTTTCTGAGCGCACATTGCCTTAAGCTGTTGTGAAATGGATAGAGCCAGCAAAATAATATCCATTTGTTGAAAATCATACTCAGTAAACCACAGTTTTCTTTTTTCTTTTTTTTCTTTCTTTTTCTTTTTTTTTTTCTTTTTTTTTCTTTTTTTTTGTTCCAGGCAGAATAAAAGTTTACTTTCTTTCTATTTTCTGAGGAAGAGCAAAAAAAGATACACATTCTTGGAATTTATTTTTAAATGCAATAAAAGCTCTCCTAGTCTGTCTTTTGTCACTGTTGAAGATATTGTTAAACATGAAACCAGCCATTAGTGCTGTTGCATTTGCACTGTAGCTTTCCTTTGACAGTAGTAGCTGAATTTACCAGTCTAGCTTTTAGAATTACATTTAAAGTGTTGTCACCTATTTAAAAGACTTGATTTTTCATCAGATCTCTAAGGCAGGAAAAAAAATATACTGGATAAGGAAGTTGTATAGAATGCTGCCGGAGAATATTTATAGACCTCAACATCAGGAGAATGGCATTGCTGTGCAAATAAATAACAGTAATAACTTTTCAAACTGGGTATGAGGAATTTAAGTCATTGATGTATCATGTCTAATTTTAGTGTAAATCTCATCAGTGTAAGCAAATATGAATTATGCTAGCTGTGAATTACCAAATTGATATCAAAATCACAACACTCTGATTTCAAAGTAACTTTATTATTGTTATCTTCTTGCTGGCTAACAAGTGACAAAACACATCTTAAATTTTAAACAGTAAGTTAATTTCTATTTACACATCTGTTCTACCTTCACCAATTCTGTGGAATAAATAGCATAATTTCTGACATACTCCTTATAAACAATTAAACTCACTTTTTTCTTGAAATTCTAATTATCCACTTGTATTTGCAATGTCTTTCACGCTAAACCTTCTCTGTAATATGCAAGGGGTATTTTGGATTAAAATCTCAACATCATTGTATATTAAATTGCCTGTATTAAATAAAGCAAATTCTTACAGAATATATTGCAAGGAAAAAAAAAATATATATAATACTTAGCTCTTCAATGTTCAAAAATACACTGAAAAATGTATAATGTATAAGGAAAATAAAGGAAAAAATTTTTTTTTACTTATTTGTGGGCTTAAACTCTGTTACTATTCAACAAAACACCCCAGACAAAGTAGCAATAATTATTTCTTTTACAAATTATGTAAAGCAACCAGTGAACTTCTGGGACCACTGAGTTGAAGCCCCAGAATATTGTGGGCAGAAAGAGTTCTGAAGCTGTCATACCCATCCATTTCCTCAGTGCCGGATTTCATATGCAAAGATCAAACATAAAAACCCCTGTAAATAAAACGCCTCACAGAGAAACATGCCAGGTGCTCCATCTCCTGCCTCCTCTATCTCTTGACAACTGATGAAAAAAAAAAAACCAAACCTGAAATTTGGGTTCCATGAAGAGCCTAGATGTGTAAAAATAGGCAAGAAAGTGCTGAGATGTAAAAAATTCTTGTAAATAAGAATAAATAAGAAATAGTCAGGAAAATCTAGGTGGATTGAAACCCAGTGCTGGAAGACAATGTGATGAGTGATGGGCAGATGCACAGGAGAGAGAGCACTAAAAGGGATTTAGGTGTGAAAACAAAAAACAAGAAACATGCAACTAAACAGGAAAGCTGATAAAATGGAATGGATTATTAATTGTATGGATGGGAAGTTAGCTTAGAACCTCTGTGGAGGAAGGGTGTGGGTACAAAATGACTACAAATCATATTTGACAAGAGGGTTAGAGAAAAAAATGCTCTCACAAATTTTGAAGGAAAAAAAGTAGCTTTTGACTCCCAACTAGATGTTGGATATAGAAACTTGTGACACCGTGTGCAATGAGCAAAGGTATACTCAAACAGGACAAGTATTAATTAAGCAACATTAACGAGCTTCATGTGGAAGACTGAGAAGTTATTAAGATCTTCCAGAGACTTGTAGGGTGTCATATATTTTGTCAGAATAAAAGACTGATTTACAGTGGAAACCTCCTCACTCTTTCCTGTATCAGATGTTTCATGAACTTTCTAGAAAACTTTGACTAAATTGTTAAATGTAATTGTTAGCTTGATGTAATATTTCCTCTGCGGATTTGAAATATGATTTTTTTCTCATAACAAATTTGGGTGGGGGTTTTTTTTATATTAAAAAATATTTAATTTTGTTATAGCTTTCATTTGAAAATTATAAGTGCATTAAAAACTGAAAGCTAAAATAGCAATCTTATACACTCTATAAGAATAGCAGTGATTGATGGTGATGATGATAGTGTTTGTGGGACTAGAGGTCCATTTACAATTTAAAAAACATCTTCCCAGAATGAGCATAAGATGATAGATTTTCTCAGTTAAATGCCATTTTGGGGCTGAGAAAAATAATCTTTTAATTTCATGGTTGCAATAAAAATGGAATGTGAGGCTGAAAAATATATTTTTCTTTCAAAGAAATTAGTCTTTCTTCTTTTGGTTGATTGGTTTGTTGGTTTCTGTTAGTATGTTTTTTCCAGCAAGAGAATTTCATATGCCTGTAAATTAGTGTTAAAAAATTTAAAGGAAACACTGTGACATTCATAATACTGAAAGTAAAATAGAACAAGCATATCCCAGATCTGAGCTGTCTGGGCTAACTTCTGCACCTGTCAAGCCTACAAGTCAGATAAAATCTTCAAAAAAAGATCCATTTTCATTTAGGCACAGGAACATCTAGGACCATAAAGGAACAGAAACAAATAGAAAGGATAGCAAGTAAAATCCAATTTTTTTTCATTTTAAAATTCACTGCAGTTCATTTCACAGGCAACCAAGAGACAAGCAGGCATAGGAAAAATATACTGCAGTAAAATGTTGATCATTGTTCTCAAGCAACCAGAAACAAATTTTACACACACTTCTTTACCAGTATTTTCAGACATATGTACAAGAATAACATGCATCTTTCATACCTTGTGAATGTTGTGCTTATTGCAAACTTTGCAGTGTGTGCAATACCAAGAGGATGTACAATTTCTGACAGAAATGGGCATAATCTGCATGTGTTTATCAAAATATTTGTGTGATTATGTATGGCCTGGGAGCTTTTCTCTTTGAGCTCCTCAAGCAAATACATGCTGGTCTTCAAAACATCTGAAACAGGCAATTTTGACTATTCATATTTAGCTGAGACTTCAAAATCCCTACAGTCTCTGCTGTCTCACTCCTTTCTTTCTATGATTTTAGTTTTGACATATTGCTAAAAAATGAGAAAATCATAGTTTTGAAAGTTCTGACTGGATGTTCTGAAATTCAAACCAGTTATGTGAGAAGGGATCATTCAGGCATAGAATTGCCATTTAAACCAAAATCAATCAACTCCATGTTTGTCATGCAATTCTTAAAATATGGCACCCACACTCCTCCTGAGGAAGGAGATACCAGATCCATGTAAGACAAAGGATTCTTGTGGTTTCCAGTGTGCTCTAAATCTAAGAGTCTTGAAAGTCAAATCATAGCTCTACAGGCACAAATTCACCTGAACTGGCCCATCATTACTTAAAATAGTCATTAATTTGATAGCAATGGAAAGAATTTCAGTTAGTGAATTATTTTAAAAGAAGTTGTTGCATAGTTATTTGCAGGTAGAGAACATTTCATAAGTCCTTAAAGTGATTGCTATCTGATCAACTTATGTGTTTTGAAAAAATGTTATTCACAAATTTTTTGGAGTGTTTTGGAAGCTTAAATTAATTTAAGATGCTAGAGATAAGTGAAAATACCTGGATTGAACCCAGAATTGTTTTTCCTAATTAGAGGAAGTTAATTAAATATTTGGTCACCAAAGATTTTAATCTACTCTTGACACTATTTCAAGTTCAATTTTTTTTGTTTAAACTATGACTGTCTTATAGCATTCTGTTTTCCTGTGATATTCTAAGAGATGCTTTCTGTAGAGACCACTTAATTAAGATGCAGATGTTTTACTTTGTAAGGCCTTGGAGCTCAGCACAGTGGATATTAGCATGCAGCTTTTAACAAAATATTTCATAAGTGTGTGTATCTAAAGAATTATTCTCTACTCCTATCTGATTTCTAAAGTTAATTCATCCACGATCGTAAAAATTAACTGAGAATATCTGCACATGAGGGATATTAGGTTAGCACGGTGTTCTTCAGTTAGCATTAAACTGTGAAGCTTCAGTATTGCAGCTCCGTATGTTAGGAATCAAGGGAACCTCTTCTAAATAAATATGTGCAATAAATGCATTAAAGTATTTGACAAAGTATTCTGTGATTTATAATCCTATGTTGATAGGAAGGATGAGCCAATTTTCTGATTAATTTTTCTCAGGTTATTTGAAAGCCCTGTAGCAATGCAAATCTGTGCGATGCTTCATAATATATTAAGAATATGACATTTTTAATCTTTACTTTAGGGAGTCATCAAAATTTAGGACTTAGTTAATGTGACAGGATTTGTATTGCTGTTATGAAAGTATTCAAGACCTGATGTAATTATGCTTCTTCATGATATTTACTAAGGCACATACACATTACTTTCCTTTAGCAAAACAAATAATGTTTTTCTGCCAGTTGGGACTGTTTTAGATAAGACACTGTTGTTCATGTAAGAAAGTATAAGTAAACTAAAAACATTCTAAATTATGTTTTTTTCAAAACTGTTAATTTGTTAGGCAGTTATAGTAATATTAAAAGTAGAAATATAACAACCTACTAGAGATGGTTCAACATAAATTGAATTTCAATTAGCATAGGAAATTACTGTTCTATCAGTCTACTCTCTAAAATGGGGTAAAGCAATTAAATAAAATTTAAAAAATAATGGAATCTTGTAATCACTGACTGCCAGGTTGGAAAGAACCTCAAGGATGGAGTGCTGGCAATAAGTTGTGCAAATAGGGAAAAAAGAAGAAAAATGCATTTCTAGTTCACAATGCAGATTTTTATTTGATTTCACAATAATAATTTAAACCACTTTTTTTTGCACCACATTCTGCAGGAACAAAGTCTTCATTTCACATATTTCAATTTTTTAATTGTAAGAGCGAATAAGCCCTCCTCGCTTGTTCCAAAAAATAAAATAATTGGAGAGGGATTTGGAATTTGTTCTTGAGTTCTATACTCAGACACAAATCCAGTCAAAACACTCAGATAGAATTCATCAGATCCTCCTTTAGTCAAAATCATGGAAACTGAGGAAGATGAAATGTATTAAGAGAGTGCACAGGTGTTGTATGAACATATGAATTTCATTGCAGAAAAATATTCTCATGGGAAAGTCAAATCTGCAGAGCAGAAAGTTCTGTAAACAATGTCTGTCCTGTGTCTCTGTCTCGGAAATGTGGGTTTGTTTCTCTTTCTTAGCCAAAGTGTGAAGTTTTGTTCTCTCTCTGATATGGGAAGCATTTCGGGGATTCTTTGATACGGAGCATGGAAGGAGCAACAGCTAGCTCTGTACCTGGGCAGAAATAGCCCAAGCTTTAAACAATGGAGTCAATTTTAATAAATCATATTAAGCCTTCTGAAATGAAGTCGGTGAGTCCTGTTTCACTGCTCTCATCACAACCATAAATGGTGACCGCGAGACCACACACGAGCACTGGAAGAGATTACATTTTAACAGTTTATTTTGATCTCCTTTCTCATGTGATTAAATGTTGGCTGAATTATTCAGCACATACAAAATAACAGCCAATGAAGTGGCTGCCTCGTGTATTCACAACCAAACTTTGGTGACATGTAGAGAGTCTTTCACTATTTTACACAGTCTCTGAAGTTTGTTCACTATTGCAACAAGATTTCTTAGCAAAACTACTCAGTCACTGAAGAGGAAGAATAATCATAACCAATAGATTTTAGAAACATTTTCAAAATAAATATGTTTTAAGATTAGAATACTACTTTATTCTGAAGGTAAAATTGAAGCAGATCTCCCTGAAATTCTTAAGAGGTTGAATCTGATATTGTAAGAAAATGAACTCAGAAGAGCAAGTTGTTATGAACATGTAAATCATTTGGAAGTCTTTACTTGTGGGTTAAAGATCAGCAATAGAATTTTTTTTAATATATCTCTCATTCTTTTGTATCCCATTAGGAAAGAGGCTTTCATAGCATTACCAACTAAACAGATCTATTTCCCCCAAAAAATTTCTTTAGATCTCCTCCTTTCTAACCTAGAACTAGAGTGCTGTGGTTTTGGTTGCTCTGTAATCAGAGTTCTTAATGTGTTCCTGACTACCTAAAAAGACAATCTAATTGTTTATTTTTTCAGTCATTATTCATATATCTAAAATGCCTTGTCCTTATAATTTTTATTTACACCTATTCTTTACACAATACTTTAATGTGTTTTTACAGAATTCTTCTTCTTGGGCCAAATAATTCTGTATTTGTTTTCTACTAATGTGTAGTGGTAGTGGTTTGCTGCAATTTACTTTGCTATAATAAAATATTTATTTGGTCTCAGATCTGAAGTAATATTTTCTGAGAAAAGAGATGGAAGGCTATTTTGATAATTTTAATTGGATAAAAACTTCCTTTAAATTCTTGCTGTAAGTGCAAAGCTGGAATTTTACTTTCGGTCTCTATTATGATAACAATGAACTCTGTAAATTTCCATATTTTAATAGCCAATGTTTCATGCATAAATGAGACACGTCTGATTATAAACAGCAGTTTTCATAGGAGTTTGTCATTAAAGCGGCCAGATGACTAAAAATAATTTTTTACAGTAGCAAAAGAGGCAAGGAACAAATAGTGAATTTTGATGTTGATGATAGATGAATAAGCGACAACTAATGTTTCATTCAGTAGACTGAGTTGTCATTGTAAACATAGTTATTAATCTTTGAAATATTTATTTATTCATGAAAGATCCATTATTAAAAAGATAACTATTTATGAGTTTGGACTGATTTTAGAAAACAATTTCAAATGAAATAAAATGGAAATAAGGAAATGGGATTTTTGTTTTTATATGGAGTAGACAACAGCTGTTTGCCTGATTAGCATAGTGGTTTTGGAGTGTAGTTTATTCTCCATTGTTTGCAGTGAAATACTGTGTGATTTTATTATGTGTTCTAGTCTGATTATGATTGCAATTTAATGTATCCATTTTCAATCAGTATTTACCTTTTCAGATGATGGCAGGACAGAATAGGACATAAACCTATCAGAGGACAGAATTCAAACTGAAAGTTGTCTAAGCAAATGGAAGGTCATTGTAGGGAAAAATGAGATGCACAGCTATATGTCTTCATTTTGGCAGAAATAATAAATGGAAGGAGTGACAGACTAAGCTCTACTAAAAATAAAGACATACATAAGTTATTCCACGCTCTCCCCAAATGAGCCATGTTCTTACTGGGACAGATAAATAAGTTTGTCCTATAGTAAAAATGAAAAAAAACCCAAAACCACCAAAAAGCCCACAACAAACAATGAAATTCCAAGCCCCAATCTTTCAGCAATCTTAATTGTCCAGACATACATAAAATCAACTTGTAAAAAAATGGTGCAATTTAGTTTAAATACAAGAAGATTTAGAGATTATTAATAGAAATATAAGAGTTGCATGAGGTAATCGATACAAAAATCTCTAGAATAAAAATAAATATCAAGTCTAGAAAAAAGTAATATCTTTTATAAGATGAAAAAGCTCTTTTTACCAGAAGTAATTCATATTAAATACTACTTAAAATATATGTTCCAATCATATAAGGTTAAATTTGAAACTTCTGAATGTTCTTGAGCAATACTTAGGACTCAATGGGGATTTTTAGTTTTACTTTTTGCCAGTAAATGAAATTATTGCTTATATCCACATGCCTTTTGTTTGAATAGCTGTCTTTCTCTAGTAAATTATGAAAAATTAGTTTATACTGAGTGTGTTCCTAGTATTTATATAGAATTTCATATCAATGACTGGTTCCTTGAAGGAATTTACCATTTGAGTTAACGGCCTCTTCTGACATTAATTCCTATCTGCTGCTCCTACTGAACACTTGTTAATATATTGGTTTGTTCTTTGGTCATAGTAGTGTTTTGATGCTCTAATCATGAAGTTTTGTACTAGGTGGAAATAAACCCAGAGCAAATAAAATTTCCTGAACCAAGGGTTCACAGTCTATAAATGTAATTCTGAGACTTTCGTACATTGCTCCCTCCTATAGTTTTTTCTTCTGTCTTTTTTCTTATTTTTTTTTTTTAACCTATGTTTTTCAAATATATTCTTGGGAAGTGGAGTGAAAAAACAGAAGATTATTGTGTGGTTTTCTTCATTCAGTTTGAACATAAAACTTTTCTCTTGGCTGATTTATAGAAAGGGAATATATCAGTCATGACAACAGACCTTGACAATGTTTAAACACTTGTAGTAAGAGCCAAATAAAAGAATTTTATTATTTCAGAAACTAAATTTATAGGAAATCTAAGTTAACCCTCAGTGCAGTAGCTAAGAACTTTTGGCATCTGGTGGGTGCAGTCAAGTTTTGGGTTTTCAAATTTGAATTGCACAATATATGGGGGTTTTTATTATCTAATAGCTCTATTACCACCAATGGAAGAACTGTAAAAAGATCACCTGCATCTGGTAAACTCAAATATCAGGGAACTCATTACAGGCTGACCAAACTCAATTTCTCCTGAAATGTTTTCATTGGGTGGATTTTTCTTGGTAAGAAATTGAAATTAATCACCATCAGACATATATTTGCTCTTAGTGTCTGCTCAAGTGGTTTTGCCACGCAGAGTATGGGCTTCCAAGCTCTGTAACTGTTGGAGCAAAAACTACTGAGATGCTCAAAAAAGGTGTGTTTCTCTCTTTTATTTTTTATTATTTTTCTGCTTAATCAAATTTCATTGATTTCCTATATTTATTATGGCAAGGTAGAAAAAAAATATTCAGTCTGTTATGGTGAAATACAATTTTTGATTGAAGACAGGAGAGAGGATTTAGTATCACCATCTATTTAGGCAATGGCTGTGTATGATGCCAAATATGCAAGTAGATAAACAAACCATTTATCAAGATGTAAGGTTTCCAGCACAAAATCTAAAGCAGCCGTAAGAAATATAGCAAAGCTGTTCCAGCAGATTTGAAAAACTCATAGCTCTCCATTTTAGCAGATAGTAAATATGCTTCCTTAAAATGGTTGCACTTTTAGCTCAGTGCAGTAATTTATTTTTAGTTATTCATTTTTGTCATGTAAAGATATTGACCTAAGAATTTTTTTCTTAATTTATTTGAATATAATCAATGTCCGAAAATAATTCCAATTAGCTGCTGGCATTTTAAACTTTTTTCTATGGTGAGCTTAAAAGTCCTGTTGTGGTTACCATTTGTATATATTTTCAGTATGTATTTTCAGTTTCTGAATGATGCACTGTGATGCCAAGAACACAAAAAATTGAATTTTTTAATTTTTCAGAAATGTCCACTCCATATTATGTCCACTCCATATTGCCTGTTATTTGGATCAAAGTGATATGCAATCTAAAAAATAACATAGAAGATGGAAAATAACATAACAGGATGCATTGCTTATTTGCTCTTCAGGAACATCTTTAAAATCTGATCGCCATTTAAANTTTTAAAAATTGATTGCAATTAAAAAAAAAAAAAAAAAAAAAAAAAAAAAAGACCTTAACAACAGGAAGAGTTCCAGTGCATCGAGTGCATGTCTTAGCTTTCTAAAGAAAAAGAAGTCTGCTTTATAAAATTTAACAAAATAATTGGTAAAAGCAGTGGGTAATCTGAATTCACTTTGTATAGGAGGCTAACAGAAGAGAACAGGAAGTTTTTTGAATTGCACTGGAAAGAAAAGGAAAAGACAAAATTAAGCAAGTTCTTCTATTTGTAAAATCCAGAAGCAGAAAAAAAGATATTTTTCATTCACAGGAATGAATATAAAACTTAGGAGAAAACATGTTTTACAAACTACAGATATAAAAGATCATGCTGGAAATTACAATATAAAATAAAGTAAGGATTTTTTCCATAACTCTAATGATTAAAAATCACAGAAGCCAACAAATTAAAAAAAAAAAAAAAAGCCACACACACACAAAAAAGCCTTCATAAAAAAACCCTTCAACTCAAAAGTCATTATTTAATCTGTTTTTGTTTTGGTTTCATCTATAGTGTCTGTGCCAATGCTATTATTCAAATTTATGCTTCAATTTTTAACTATCTCCCTGCAAAAATAGGAATTATTGCTCTCTGGATGAATCTCAGCAATTAATATTATATATACTAATTTAATGACAATTCTTTGCAATCAACTCTTTCTCATTTTTAAAGCTGTTTTCTGCTGAGAATTTTTAGGAGCACTAAAGTAACATCCCAAACTAAGCCATTATGTACATCTTGAAATCCTAACCAGATATGCTGACTGATGGAGTTTTAATACTACTTTTCTTAGCAAGAAAAAGCCTGTGTTTGATAATTGGTGACTTCAAAGAATGTGGAACCCATTTTGATTGTAAGGATTTTCCTGGGGGGAGTTTTAAAGGGGTGAAATGAGCCTTTGAAAACTGAGAAGATGGATGACTCTTTGATGTTTGCCGATGAGGATCTTACTAATTTCTGAACCAAGTGAGCATCCATTTCTGAACTCAGCCCTGTCTGAACAGGATGGGCCAGAAGGAACAGGTGGACCTCAAAAACAAGTTCAGTGCTGCAGATGGGTGCTTGAGGAGGTTGGGCCGAAAGGAGAAATAACTGTGATGATCTTCAGAAAGACAGCACTTGGATATGACATGGATACTACTGAATTATCAATTCTGTGGCAATTAATTTCTATACTTTATAAAAGCACCTTCCTTGGCTCATCATCCTGTTTCTCCATTTCCAAAAAAGGTCAGTAAGAACTTTATTTCTTTTTCCCTGCCCTCATCTTCTTCTATCTGTAGGCACAATCCAGCATGTGGAGATCTGTTGGAAAGAAACCATTAAAGTTTTTAGTTTCTCTTTCATCTCTGATTAGCTTTGCAAATTCAGCTCAATTTAATCCCTAGAGCTCACCCTGTCACTGTTGCCTTTTACTTTCCACACACAATTAGGAAAGATGAAGGAAGTGAGAAACTTGAGAACAAATAATTGTAATAATGCTTATCTGATCTTTAACATTCTAGTATTCAAAGAACATAAGTTTTTCCTTTTATACCCTTATAAAATATGTCTCTTTCTTCCCAGAGCCTTACATTAGCAATTAATGATAATTTAATGTCTTTTTCTTATTCCTTCTCTGGATTTTTTACCTGTTCTTAATACCTCAGTTATAACAGCATGGTGGTGTGCTAATATATACCACATATAATCAAAATGTTGAAGTCTAAGTCATTGACAGCAAAAGGTATATTTCAAAGAAATTTACTCTCACTAGACTACCATCAAATTTTATATTAAAAGTTTTCAGGACTCATTTTCAAATAATAAATCTCACACAACAATTTATTTTTTTTTTAAGATGATAGCTTAGATTATTTTAAAAAGTCAGCATCTACTATTTCCTTCCAAAATTAGCTTGTTATCACAGAAAGAGTAAGAAGTGCAAAATGAATACTTTGATTCACCTGACATCAGTGTGTGTTGGTGTAGCACAGATGGTAAAAACCAATTAGTAACTGACTTTGAAACTGACAACTAGATTAACCAATTAAATATAGATGTACACCTCTGGGTCACACATAGTTTAAATTCAGGAGGATCTTGGGAAGCCAGTCTCTTTCCTCCATGCATTGGAAGAAGTAAGCTGGCCCCGGCTCCTCTCTCCCAGGGGCCGGGCCCGGCCAGCCCTTGCCCGGGCCAGGCGTTTCCCAGGAAGGTGCCGGGACCGGACGTTCCCGGGCTGGGGAAGAGGAGGAGAATTTGCCCCTTCCCGGCCCGGATCGGGTCTTCAGCAACTGTAAAACACTCTGCTGCTTCCCGCAGCTACCAGTGAGGAAGAGAGGCTGGAGTCTCTGATATGTAGCTCTGACCTGGGCCACCCCAGGGGTGGGCAGGAGCCATCTACATTCTTGGTTGTTGAGATTTGTGACTGGAGCTCCAATCTCTCCAGCGCAAATCCTCCCCCATCCCCATCTGCACAGCCTTGACACCTTGAGCTAGCAGCTGAGAGAGAGAGGACCTGGGCCAGATTTAACTCTTTCCTGACACAGATGGGACCTTTTTAAAACCCTAATCCTCCTTTTGAGTAAGAAGAAAAGAGACTGGGTGAGCTTAAAAAAGACAGAGCATGAAGTCAGAAAAGAGAAAGAGAGTAAAAGACTTTTGGGAGGAAGGTTTGAGGAGATTGCTATTTTAAGCTAAATTTCTCTCATTGGGACATGGAAATGAACTTTATATGTAGACTATCCTTTAAACCATGGGAAAGATATACATTTCGGGAGATGTTCAAATCTGTGTTTGTAGATTTTGGAGCAAAGGTGTTTGTGATGTATTAGTGATATTGGTCTTATGAGATGTTTGAAGAGAGAGAGATGAGAAGCCCCTGCTCTGATGAAGAAGTAAGAAGATACCTCTGTTCCTTGAGATGAAGAATCTTTTGCCTTTAGATTAAATATCTTTAAAAAGTAACACTCCAGTCTGCAGTGTGTTTTGAATCCATGATCCATACGCAGCTTGGGAAACTGCTAATGGAAGGGGTCACAAACCAGGTTTCACCAGGCAGCTGTTTTTGTGACATTTAAAACCCACAACAGAACTGTTCTAAGTTGTCAGTAGGATCCATAACTCTAAGAGACTCTCCTCGTAAAGAATTGATGAAAGACTGTTTTCAAATGGTAAAACTGACTGAAAATCACAAGCTGTCTCTATATTGTTTGTGAGAAAGTGAACAGTTTGTGGGGAGAGGATGGGTGTTTTAAAAGTTTTTATTTTTTTTCTTTTTGTCCCTCTTCATTCTTCAGTGTGTGTAAATAAACTATCTTCGTAACTTTAAGGTAAGCCTGTTTTATTTTTTTGGGTTCTCCTAATCTATCCCACAAAAAGCCAAACACAAACCAGCACACCCCTGGTGCACTGGCCAGGAAACTAAGTCAAAATTGGCAAATGTAAAGCTACTACAGTATATCAGTATAGAGATGCAGATTCCAGGTAGAATTCCAGGTTCTTGTCAAAAAAAAAAAAAAAAAAAAAAAAAAAAAAAAAAAAAAAAAAAAAAAAAAGAAGAAAAGTCACAGTAAATAGATGATTAGAAATATGCCTCCAATTTCCTTGGAGGCATCTTCACTTTGAACCTTCCACACACTTTCTCTTTTCTAACTCTACTTTTTATGTTCCTCATTATTTTGTTGGATTAACTTGCTTAGACACATCGTAAGATATATCTACTTTAAAGACTTGCACTGAAGGATTAATTCAGCCTAGTTTCCAAACTCTTTAATTGCTCCTGGTTCAGGATTTTGAACCCCATCTTTTTCCCAGATCTGAGCAGACTCTTTCAGTGCCAAACTGATGACTTGGAGTGACTACCTGGAACAGAGGCTAGACAAGGTTAAGAGAATAAAAGTGGGTATTTACCCACAGTTAAGAATTTTTTCCTAATATATAACCTAAATCTACTGTCTGTCAGTTTGAAGCTGTTCTCCCTTGCCCTGTTACTCCAGGCTCTTGTAAATAGTCTCTCTCCATCTTTCCTGGGTTTCAGGTACTTAAAGGCCGCAATTCTGTCACCCCAGAGTCTTTTCTACTCCAGCCTAAACCATCCCAATTCTCCTAGCCTTTCCTGACAGCAGAACTGCTCCATCCCTCTGATCACCTTGGTGCCTCCTCTGGCCTGGCTCCAGCAGGTCCCTGTCCTTCCTGTGCTGGGAGCCCAGAGCTGGATGCAGCCCTGCAGGTGGGCTCTCAGCAGGGTGGGGCAGAGGGGCAGAATTCCCTCCCTGCCCTGCTGCCCACGGGGCTTTGGATTTCTACAAGTGACTTTGAATCAGTGTCTGGCCTACTTTGACAGACAGGACAGTTCTGGCTGTTCTCCAAGGTCCTTCTTTCCTGCTTCTCTCCGGAGCCATTAGGATATCCTGATTTATATTAATAATGGATTGTAGAAAAAGCAGTGGGTGCTCGCTCAAGGGATATTTTGTATAGCTGCAGGAGGAGTGCAAGCTTCAAACTGGTGTATGAAATGCAAACCTGGTCTCCAAACCTGCCTGTTTTGCAACCTCACTGTCAGGAGAACCTTTCCAGACCTGACAGAAACATGGATCTCTGTTGTTACTGAAAGAGATGTTCTGTCTTAAGACATAGTTAGCTACCATGAAGAAAATTAACTCTATCCTAGCCAAAATTAGCCCAGATGAGAATGTTCTTAATTACAGACTACAACATTTTCATTGAGAAGAGGGAGAAAAGGATGGTCTAAAAGCTGTTAATATTTAGTAGGGGTTATGAACACTCAGTGTCTCTTGATACCCTTTCCATAAATTATAACAAGAGGGATCTTTTGAGAGGGTGAAGAGTTTGGATCTTGCCCTACAAAACCTTAAGAATGATTACATTTATAGAATCATGGAATGTTTTGGGTTAGAATGGACCTAAAAGAACATCCAGTTCCATGCTCATTGACATGGGCAGGGATATTTTCCCCTCGACCAGGTTCTTCAGAGCAACTATCTAACCTGGACTGGGTTCTGTACTTTGGTGAGTTCTGTACTTCTGCTAGCAATAAAAATATTACCTCAGATCAATATTATTTTAAAATACTTGTGCTTGAAGCCCACTAAAGGGACAATGTTGTAGAATTAACATTAAAAAAAATTTACTATAAGATCAGATTGATTCACAGTAAAATCCAGGCCACATGTTCTGGGAAAAGAAAGCTCCAGGAGTGTCTTCCATATGTCCCTCCCTTCCATATGTCCCTCCTCCTGGTGGAACTGCGATCTGGTCAGGAGGAAACTCTGAAAGCAGAATCAAGCTGGTAGGCATTTTAGTTAGAAATACTGTTTGAAGAAGTTTCTGTCTAGAAAATTCTAGTTTGCAACCGATAAAGATCCTTTACTGAGGAGAAGCCACATCACTTGTCTCCGACCTGGGTATTGAAGACATGTTTGTCTGTGACATCTCTTGTTGACCCAAAGGAAGTTTGTAGAGGACAGACGTCACAGCTCAGGTGATATTTGTGGGAAAAGAAGACAAATTCTGCTGCCACTCGCACAGATATATGTCTTGGGGACATGTTTTTTTGGTGGACATGCAGCTGCTGTTTTAGCAGCTGAATTCAATGGCTTTAGAGGTCTTTTCCAACCTTAAGGATTCAATTATTCTAATGCGTGTTTTCTATGGGTAAAATGTAGTTATTTATTTGCAAAACCAACAGAACTATCGTTTTAATTTTTCCTGATTTGATTTCTCAATACATTTCATCCATTTTGTGGTTCTTTTCTTAAGCATTCAACTGGTTTTTATACCATATTTAGTAATGTTCTTGGGAATGAGAAAATATAGAAGCTTCCCTCAAAGAAATTTCCTAAAAAACACAATAGAGGCACGCGTGTTGCCCTGTGGGATGCATATAAAACATGAAAAGAATAGAAAACTAAAACCAAATTAAATTGAAACATCACACATTAGAAAATAACAGAACTTTTGTATCTTTTCCTGGCCTTTCATTCTTTTCTTCTGAAATAGTGACAAATACTGTGTGAGGCTCCCTTTATAACATTTCTCAAAGGTTCCTTCGGTATTTTCTCATGTGAAAGCAGAAAATAGAAAACAGCATCAATAAAATATGAAACATCAGTTTGCACCAAGATTGGCATTAAAATATTAGATTCGGTCACAGATTTGAGACTTAATGTTGTTATCCAAGAAGCTTGTGATCTGCTCTCTTGTTATTTAGTTCTCCATTTTTACTCTTACCAGGTTCTGCAGGTTTTACTTTATGTTGCTCTTTTGCCTCGTGAACCAGGATCTGCTCTTCCTCATTCTCAATGGCCTTTCCCCACCATCCTCTATCAGCAATGTCTCTTGCAAGCTGGTCTACAACTGCTTCCCCTTTCTGGCACTTGCCCAGTTCAGAGGTGCCCCAGTATGCACTGCCCTCAGCACATGGCAAAATATGGGGTTAGAAAACAACCAGGCAAATTCTATCTCCTCATTTGCTTTATTTTTAATATGGGAGAGATACTTTGCACCAGTGGAGATTTACTCCTTACCATATACTAAAAAGACTTAAAGATAGTCATTAAATATAGGTCCTTAAAAAAAAATCAGCTGTCACATTGTGTTTCTGTTTATAAACTCTTTGAGAATTTATTGAATAAAACAAGATTCATAACTAGTCATCTAGGCATTGAAAAATTGTAATTGAAATAGAAATGGCTCAAATAGAGTGGATTCATTGAAATTCCACTCAGTACACATTGCATGATCAAAAATACAATCAAAAAGATGAGCTAAAATAAGACATGACATCGACTAGAGAAAAATGTTATGAAATACTTAAGTTTTAAAATCCTTACTCCAAATAATAATTTTAAAAAGTAGATAGATGGACTATACAGATACAATTACCTTATTTGCCATCAAATAAATAGGAAAAAAAATCTTCGAGTCTTTTATGATGATGAATATATACTTCTGATACAGTAATTTGAAAAATCTTCATATTAATTGTCTCTATCCTGTGTTCTGGTTTTCAAGACTACTGAGAAAGTATTTGTTTTTCTTATTTTCATCTAATCTCACCTTTTTTTTTTTTTTTTTGTCAGTTTATGGACTAAACCCAGGTTACACAAAATAAGATGCAGCTATGCTGATTCATTTATTCTGTCAACTCCATACAGAAACTGAGTGAAGACAGATAGTTAATTTAGTTTTAACCTCTATTTTATTTCTAGATGGGTAATTTTATGTTTCAGATACCTCATGCTCTAGAATATATTCAATCTGTTGTTAATATTTTGATTCTCAATTTTGGCTTATATTAAAAAAAAATTTCAAGGAAAATGTTATTGTTTTCCTTAAAATATTTTTTTAAACAAAATTATTGCTACATAGATTTTTCAATATGTCTTGAAGTTAACTTCTTTTAAAAAATATCAAAGAAAATCTTGGAGATGCTGAAATTTTATCAAATTTGGAAAAAAATCCAAACCAACAAACCAAAACAAAATCAAACAGGCCTGTTAAAATAAGTTATTTCTTTGTAGGATAATTTCACATTCATGCCTCCAAAGATATTGAAAGAGATTCTTAATTCCTTGTTACCCCATCCAGAAGTGCAAGGATCTTTTAAGGTACAAGAAAAACTATAATTTCACAAGGCATGATAAGAATTCTAATCAAATTATTTTCCTGTTTTACCTTCTGCCTCAACCAGTACTAATAATCTGAATATAATTCAATGATTGGTTGTATATTTATTGGTGGCATTTCCTTGCTTCTTCCCAAGCATGGACTTCAAAACAATCTTTGAATTTGTTTTTGTAAAGTGCTTGGTCCTATAAAAAGGAAAATGTGTTCTTGTCATAAACAGTCAAAATAAATAGTGCAAATGAGATACAAGATGAACCAGATGACCTGCAGACTTCTATAAAAAGATATATCCAGTTATTCTTTCTCATTTTTACTTAATGAATGTCTCTATTTTCAATACGTTTTCCAGGACATTTTTGTGAAGAGTTCAGTTAAGCAGATGAATTTATTTTGTGTAAGGCATCAAACACAACTGGTGATTCACAGTTGAAATTAAGCCAGTATGGCAGAAGGAAGTGGGCTCAGGAAGGGGAGCAGAAGCCTTGTGTAGTTGACTTACTCATGGGACATCAACCAAAATGGTCAAAAACAGATGGTCCAGGGAGGATTTTGAAAAACAATATTAAAAAATGAAATTCTGAACATAAAGCACATAATGCAAGAGGTTTTGTATGTGGTTTGTACATATGAGTGTTATTTTTCTAAAGCTACCAAATACTCCTTTCAAGTTTGAGGCTATCTGTTACAGTACTTAAAATGTCCCAAAATTCAGGGACTATCTGTTGTATAGTAAATGTAAAGTGGTTCAGGACTTCATTGATAATAGGTATTTGTCTGTTTTTTCATAGCTGGTCCTTGACAAAAGTACTTATCTATTAATTTTTTAATTATTGTTTGCAATTTTTTTCCAATATATATACTATAATTTTTTATTTACAGGTAGGAGGAACATCCCATGTTTTCAATAATACTTTTTTTTTCTATAAAATGGCTATGTGAAATGCACAAGTGTCAAATACAAGCAATATTTCACAGTGAGTTTAGAACAAAACAAAACTTAGATCCATCCCATCCCTTTTTTCTTTGAAATATAGTAATAATAGAACTGTTTTGTAGTATTTCTAGTGCTCTCCTCACTTGGCTTCTCAGAGTTCATCACCAATTACACATACAACAGAATACAAGTCGGTTTCTCATTCCAGAAATTCAAGCCTAATTCCAACCACACTTTTTGAATGTTTTTTTAATATTCATGGCAATTACCTCATTTTTATCCAGGTCTGTACTTTCTCATTTCCAGCAGTATCCCAAACCAGAAGTGACATGAGAATACAGGAAAAGCTTTGTAGCATCACATCACATTTGATCAGGAGGAGGAGATGGCACACATAGTATGTTCTCACTCTCTATAAAACTTGCAGCGGAGGAATAGCTGCTGATTCTGCGTGTGGAACACTCAGGCCTCTTGTGGAATCTGCAGAAACAGACAGAAACAGGCCAGAAAAACTTCACCTAATTATAAAGAGCCATTTTTCTGTGGAGAGCATAGTTAAGGATGGTACTTAAATAGCATGGAAAGGAGGAGAAAATCTGCTCAGAGTTCTCAGCTATTGAGCTCTTTTTTATCATTTAAGGGCACATGCACTTTCTCTTTAAATAGAACTTTTTCCTTTGGATACCTTCCATTCTGTAAAATGAGAACAATCATACTTGTTTATTTGTGGGCAGACATACTATAAATAATAACTGTTTAATAAGGCCAATGTCCTTTCAGCAAGCAAAGTCCATACAAAAGTATTGTACAAATTTTTTGCACAATATTTATTTGCTTGTTTAAAAAGTCTCTATGACTTATTTTCTCCCTTTCTGCTGTTAGACATTTCATTAAATCTAGTCTTACTGTTTTCTTCAGCAGTTTTATTCATTACTATACAATGAACTGGAATGTCATTCCTATATTTATATGATATTTTATCTAATTAACCTGTTTTTCTGAGACTTGTCGAATCTTCAATATTCTATGAATGCTTACGGGTCTATATCTGAAATGATTTCTATAGTGAGGACTGATAAGGAGTGTTTAGAACTCTAACGGAATAGCCTATTGTTCATATCAGAAAAAATAACCCAGTATTTTAGATGAGATAAATGAATGTAGCTCTACCAAAGTCAGTTAAAGTACATGAATTCTGTAGCTATGACTGAGGGTAAGATTCAAGCATCAGAATACAAAACCAAGCACAGTTGCCAATCAAGAGGGTGACTGCAAGACAATTCTACTTTGAGGTATAAACAATCTTTATTGTTCTATCAGATCTTACTTACCCTTCAGATTAATGAAAAGAACAACAAATATTTAACTCTGATGGATTTTATCAGAGATATGGATCTCATGTAAAGGAAAAAAAAATGCAAACCTACAGAAGTACAATCAAAACCCAAAACCAGTTAAATACGAAATGGTTCCTTGATGGTAGACATCTATTTTCACATGTTTTATCTGTGTATATATATGTACACAGATATACCAGAGAATTTGAAATTTCTGTCATGACAATGTTTTGATGACTGGCAAAACTGTATTTTAAACTGTAAAATGCTATTAAAATAATTATTCATCAACATTTTACTTGCTAGTTGTCACTCTATGTTATTAATCATCATCATGATCCGAACAGATTTTTTTTGCCTTTAGCAAAAAATTTAAGCTTTAAATTAGCTGTGAGGACACACCACCATGATGCCATACAGTTATCACTGGTGCCTGAGGTCCTTGGAGGTTCTTTGCAAAGTTTGACTTTGGTTGAGAACTCCTTGATGGGAGAAGCTGAAACTTAAGTGGGATTGTCTTCCCTGAGTTCCCTTGCTGATATCTAGAGTTTGATACTACCAAAAGAAATGCCATCTGCTCCCTGTACCTTCTAGGTTTTTTTATTCTATTAATATAGATTTTGATTCTATTAATATAGAATAGATTAAAAAGTAATCATTTGCCCTTCATGATTATCTTCTTCTCTGTCTTGCAGCTTTTGGTTCCTTGGACACCTCATATGTGCCACAATACCCGTCCTTGTTTGCTCCTTTGGGGGTCACATTGCTCATGTGTTTATGTGACACATTTAGGAATGATGTTGCCATCACAACGGTACAAAATACATAATGTTGTTTGCTCCATTTCCACAGTACTTTTATATTCAGGTGCAGTGTATGCTGTCTTGATGAGTATATTTATAATTTACTGCTGTTTGGTTTGCATACATATATGCTGGAAAGAAGTAGGATACATTAAGACACCATATTGAAGAATTTTTTTGAATGGTTTTATGTTTATTTGAAATTACTTTCTGCAGCTTTGTCCAATGATTACAGTAATGTGAATGAGATTCTAGAAGCATCTTTCACTTATTCCCCATCTTGGTCTCACCAACAAAAAGTTTTCCAGCTCTTGTACACGTTGATGAACTCCCAATTTCAGAATTCAGAGCACATCCTGTTATAAGGTGCTTTATATTCAGCCAGTGCTATTCAAGAAGTGTATTTTAAATCAGTCGTATCTTATCAAGGCAATTTATATTGCCCTCCTACAAGTATGGATGTGATTTACAGTAAGTGTCTTTACCTCATAAAATAGTTAAATGAGTTTTCTGCTTCAGAAGTGCTTAAATCATGCTACTTCCTCCATTTATGGAACAATTTATGTTTTCACACACACAAACATAATGGCATCCAAATCTGTTAATTGTGGTATCTCTCTTTACATGTTCTTTATTTATACCCCTGTTTGGTTTAATCTTTTTTATTGTCTTTCAAAACTCTTTCTCACATTATAGCTGTATTTATTATAGGGAGTCCTATCTACATCACTGTTACTGTTAATTATTTGTGAATTGCATGGTTTGCTATGCCTTTCAAGAGTTTCCTTTCTAATGGCTGACCTTTCAGACAGAAACATTAGTGCAAATTGTAGCATATTTTTAACTAGTGTTTGCAACAGCAGTTTCAACTTGTTATTTTGAAAAATGACTGGCTTTACACTTTTATTTCCTTGAGTAGTAATTAAAAGATTGCAGCCTTGGTGGGATACAGCCAAGAACAAAATCTGGTGGGTTTTTTTTTCCTGCAAATATTAATCAAATACATTCTCTACCCCAGAATACAGACAAGGGTGGAAATAAAATCAATTTCTTCCCTTCCTTCATTCTTAAAATGGAAAACTAGAGCAGACTATCCTAAGTTACCTCTCCAAGGCCATGTGCCCATCCTGAAATCCAAACAGACTTTAAATGCTTTACCTGTAATATGAGATTGACTTTACCACAGAAAAACTTGTGACCTTAACAGAGAAAACTTTTTTGCAACTCTCAAGCTCAGCGCTAACTCTCCAGCTCGCTTTTCTGTGTATAGATGATCAGAATGCCTATGCAAAAGCAAGAATCAAATCAAATGTTTTAAGCTATCAGCCTTTATCTATGTCATGTATTGAACAATGTTTAGAAACACATTGACTGGTAAGATTTCTTAAACTCAATAAATAAACTATATCTATGTAGACAGCACAAATACCTGCATGAACTCCATTATCTCAGTGGTAAGGAAAAATCAAAATGTTCACTGCAAGGCATCTGTATTAAATGGTCCCAGGGCGCAAAAATAGTATTTGGTAATGTTTAAATACTGTAATCATAATGCAGCAAAGGAGTGATATAAATATTGTTGTGGCTTATAGAGTAAAATTTGCTACTTCTGAATAAAATCTTGCTTGTCAGTATATTTTTCTTTTTCTTGTATTCTTAAAAGTATGGAAAAGATCATTACAATTTTAGTCCATATTTATTTTATTTTCATACTGGTTTAGGATATACAAGGTAAGGGGGAAAGTAGCTTTTACTAACTCATAGTGCATGATACTGTATTTTAAGCAAGTGAAATTATGCACCTTTATATTACCAGGGTAAATATAAGTTGGATAACAACCAGCAGAGAAAATCCAGCAGCAGTGGATGAAATCACCTCAATCAAGAACAAGCATGCTACACAGCAGTCAAAACAACCTCAGAAAGCAATTTAAAGAATGTTTAAAAGCATATTCTTGTGCTGCCCAGTCTAAAACATAAAATACAAGTTACGAAGCTGTCTTTGTAGCATTAATTTTAATAAGTGAACTCCGGCGTCATAGAAACTACTTTATTTAGCCTTTTAGACTGAAGGAGGATGGATTCAGAACATCTATGCCAGAAATGCAAGGGTTTGACAGGTTTGGGAATAGTCCTTCAAAACCCTTGGGAATTCCAGAGAACTGAATGCTACATGAAACTTTGTTGGTATCCATGATAGGAGACCAGCTCTTGATTTATATTGCAACTACAAGAAAGATCTCTCAGGACACTTTGCCTGGGAAAAGGAGAGAGTATGTTTTTGTAGACTAATATTTGTGTTTTCCCTTGAATGCTTATTTATTATGTGTATATTTGCACATACCTGAAACAATATGCCATCCTGTTTGGAGGAGATCTGTTGTTTAGATAATCCTAAATGAGAGAAACACTATGTTTTTTAGACTGATGTTGTCAACTTTGGGAGCCTATGGAAAAAAATTAAGGACATGCTAGTAGATATCAAAATGTTACACACTTCCAAAATATGTACACGATTGTGGATCATCAGTGATTTAAGAATTATCTAGAGTCTTCCACAAAATATACTGAAAAATTATTGTGTACCCCTGGAAATGCACATGTAAACTAAGGCATTGCACTTTTCAAGGCTGCTGAATGTGTAATGCTCCTCTAGCTTTATCACTTGTTTCATACAAACCAGACCTCCCTGGGAGTTTTGACAATTAATATTTTGCACCAGTCCTAGATAAGGAAATTATCAAAAGAGCCATCATTTCAGGAGTCATGCAAGGAGACTTCAATTCCTAAATTTCCTTGCATTAGGGACTCTGATATCTGAAAGCAAGATTGGGAGTTCACTCTTTGCGTTTGTGAAATGGTTGAGTGAAACATCATAGCTGAACTTTTCAAAACGATTTGATGTTTTGTCAATACTGATTCAGGCTTCTCAGTATAAGTGAAGTAAAAAATAATAAAGTTCTGTTGCTGCAGGGACATGAAAAAAAGATGTTTGATTGATTCTTCCATTATCCAATGACAGTTATTATGGAGCAGGAAATAAAAATGGCAATTATATTCTTACTTTATAGAGGAAAAAGAAGGGAAAAGATACTGTTCTAAGATTTACAGAGTTGACATATGAGAGTTGAAATATGCCAGAAACAGGAACTGCAATGATTGGTCTCACTGCTCTGTTTCTAGAAGCACAGGCATTCAGCCATAATATTTATGTTCAGCAATTGAAACTAATATGAAGTGATGCTTAGCTATCTTGAAAAAATAAGCATATCCAAAACCAGAATGCACATTAGGAAATGGTATGGTTGTGTGCCTATCAGTGTGCAAAGTAGATTTAAAGAGATAAAAAGGCCTGCAGACAGTTTTTAATGTTTTCTTTGGCTTCAATTAAATTTAATCACAATAAAATGTTTCCCAAACACTCAAACACATTATAAGGCACTTCTTATTTTTATATCTGCACATAATAGTTGCTCAGAGAGTGTTTTATCTTCTTCAGTACTTTCCCTTATTTGTACATACTTGTACTTCAGAGACAGAAAGCACACTCATGCAAAACTTATGTTTCAGTCCATAAGAAAAAAGCTTCTTTGGATTTTTTAAATTCTGATATTATATTTAATAAACATAACTTTCATTGCATCAAATGGCATTTAATTTTGTGGGAAAAAAATATGGGTTTTACTCCAGACATAAATGCCACAATAATATATATATCTCTTTAATTTGAAAAAAACCCTCCCTTTCCAGNGACAGCCTCTAGATATGCAGTGGAAAATGGAAGTGAGTTTCTTCTTGAGACAAAGCAAAATAATTTTGTCAAATTGTCCTTTAATTCTATTAAAACATCACCTACAGCTGCAATTGTACCAAGAAGGTTGTCTATTTTGTCATTTCAGTGACAGAATTAATTAATTTTTATTTGCTTATCTTTTTTTTAGTTGGTCTAATTTTATTTGTGTATAATGTGCAATGTTGAAAATGATTTCTTAATATAGGTTTGCTGATTACACAATCTATGTCAATAAAGGATGAATTACATAAATTGCTCTTTATTTCTCAAGTGATCTAGCTGAAAACAGTACAATCTTAGATATTGCTCAAGCTGAAGGGCAAGTTAGAGAAGAAAAACTGCTTCTTATTAATGAATTTTTAGTTGGCATCTGTTTTCACAAATAGCATCTGCCTTTGTTCTACAGTGCAGTTGCTACTCGTGTGGAGCTCTATGCTAGTTTTGGTAATTTACAATGCCTGCTGTTAAAATTTACAGTAAATATATATTTTCCCTGGCAGATAGAAGAAACTATCTCCTCTGGTAAAACCTCTCCCTTCCACCATGTTAAATAATAATAATAATAATAATAATAATATTAATAATAATAATAATAATAATAATACTGTTCCAAGCCTCTGAATAATTTTTTGGCCACCTGGTCTTAAAATACGTGTCTGTGCTTTAGTGTCAGCAAATGCTGCCCTTGCCAGGCCAACAGTGCATCCTGGCCTTTGGCTGCACTTCCCACTGCAGGCTGGAGAAGTCACAGATGTGTGGACAATGTCATCTGGCTCAAGGCCATAGAGCGCCTACCTGCCCTCAGACTGGAAATGCATAGCCAAATGTTATCCCAAAGTGTCTCTCCTTGACCTTGCACACAGCACTTCCAAAAGAAAAATTAACTACAGAAATACACTTCCCTGAAGAGGTCTTCACTTCCTCTTGGTGGTTGAGTTGTTTTTTGACCTTCCTCAGAACATGCTGTGACCAACCCTTTCTGACTGGTGATGCTGCAGTGGCAGACAGACACTTAACCCTTTTCTCTGGTGAAACACTTAACAGTGCACTGCACAGTTTTACAAGAGCATTGTAAGTAGGCTGGGAAGAATGAGGAGAAACAGGGAGCAGCTTAAGAAGTCAAAAGGTTTTTGTTTCAGACAGCATATGATAGCAGCTGTCACATGTGCTACACCTTTTACCAGGGCCTTATCAAGAGTCTAACACTATAAATACTTCTGTGTTGTGACCATTCATTCATTCATTACATTTTATCAAGTTGGAAGTGTCATGTCCTCTTACATCACAGAAGGAAACTAAAAGTGAAGATAGACATCAGTCAATAATTTACCAATAGAAAAGGATAAGTAAGTAGTTCCACAAATTATTCTCTCAAGGAAATGCTGAGTGACTGTCATTTTGCAATAGATAACGTAGTCTAATGTCTCATCTCCAGCAACATTAAATATCATGAGAAAAATTAGTGTGTATGGATGATACAGTTTTTGGAATGGACATCTTTTATCCTAAATTTTCTCAGTGACATTTCCTTAATTTATCAAATTGAGAAAAATATTTATTTTATGTCAATTCTTTCCATTATAATTAGGAGCTCCCAACCACCTATAATGAAAGCTGAAGGAAATTATAGTTATTTGAATTCAATATTAGCTAGCAGCTGACCAATTCTCTGTCAAACTTATAATGACATTTGCTTTATGGCATGGGAGAAATATGTCTGTCTTGTTGGGCCTTTTACTATATAGAAAATCCTTTCTGGTGTATGTTAGAACTGCTGAAAAGCCCTTCACTCTTCCTCTGCTAATGTGTTCACTACTTTTGACTGCAAGTTCAAACATATAAAACCAGGTGGTTTGGGTTTTTTGAGGTTTTGTTTGTTTGCTTGTTTGGTTTTTTTTTAAACATTATACTTTCCAGGAGTATTATCTTTTAAGGTTTGGGGTGTTTGGTTTTTTTCATAAATTATTTGTTATGAAATATACTACAAAGTTGTGAAATATTTTGAAACTATGTAAACACTAAGACTTTACCAAGAAAATAAACAAAATCAGGTCCTTTTCAGAAGAGAAAATATTTTTTATTCCTTCTTAGCAATAAATGGACACCTAGAATTGCTTTAAACTATTAATGAGTTACACCTATATGATTATCTTAAATTTGCCAGTTGAGTAATTAAATATTTAATTCTTCACAAATACTCTATGACTGTATAATAAAATAATTATTCTGTCTTCAAAACCAAGGATTAATCTAGGAGAAAGATTTTAAAAATAAAGTACTAAAACCCCAGAATGATGGACCACAACTTCAAAAAACCCCAGGTGGTGATTCATCCCAGAATCACTCGTCACCATGTGTGGTTCACTGACCATATCCACTAAAGTGTTGGTGTAGGAAGCAAGAACCACTCTTGAAATCTTTCAATTTCCCAGCACAGACTAAAAGATATTTAACTTGTCTGTGCAAATCATGTTCAGTGCACTACTGTGAAATCAGGTTTTACAACTTAGTAATTGTACCTTCTTTAAGGATCAGGTTCTGAGCCATTCCAACCCCTCTTTTAGGTAAGCCTTAGAGATTTCCCATGCCATGTATCAAGGACACATGAGAGCAGACTCAAATCTTCACATCTGGTTTGAGTTTTCAGGTACTACCTAATGGGAGGAGAAGGAAGGAGAAGGTCCAATAGGGCATTGTAGCATGACTGCGGCTGTGTGGTCATGTAGGTTGGTTTTTTTGTCCTGTTAGTGGACATTTGGGATGGTGGAGCATGGATACTGACAGATAAATGGATATAAGAGAGTCCCAGCCCCTGGCCCTGCACAGGACACCCCAACAATCCCACCATGTGTCTGAGGTCATCATCCAAATTCTTCTTGCACTTTGTCAGTCCTGTTGCTGCAGTCACCGCCCTGTGAGCCTGTTCAGGGCCCAACCACCCTCTGGGTGAAAATCTTTTCCTGATATCCAGTCTATGCTTCCACTGGCTCAGCTTTAGGTCATTGCCTCGGATCCTGTCACTGTCAGCACAGAGAAGAGATTGGTGCCTGCCCCTCTTGCTCCCCTCACAAGGAACTTGTAACTGCAGTGAGGTTTCCCCTCAGTCTCCTCCAGGCTGAACAGACCAAGTGCCCTCAGCCACTCTTCACACAGCTTCCTCTCCAGACACTTCACCATCCTTGTGACCCTCTTTTGAATGCTCTCTAATATATTTAGACCTTTTTCTGTATTGTGGCACCCCAAACTTCCCCCAGCACTGGAGGTGAGGCCAGCCCAGTGCAGAGCAGAGCGGGACAGTCCCTTCCCTTACCTGGCTGGTGATGCTGTGCCTGATGCTCCCAGGACAGGGATGTCCCTCTTGGCTGCCAGGCACTGCTGACTCTTATTCATGTTTGCAAGTAAAGGCCCTATTTCAGCTGTAATTAGTGGATATTAAAGTTTTCCCTCTAACAAGGGAGAGTGACATGACAAAATGTAGGCAGCAAAAACACTCTAAGTCTTTCAGCAACATGCACATAAAGGGCTCTATCCCTCTTGCCTCCCTGCAGCTGGAGCAAGTTGTCCTCTTTTATTAACAAGCAAAAGCTACCAATGAAGAACAAGAGAGCATTACATCCTTTTGGGTTTTGGGGAGTTTTTTTGGTAACTACCTCATATCCTTTATATACACCTGATGAATTTTTTTCCATGTATTTCCTAGCCACTGTTTACAGTGGTCTAAATTGAATCTAAGTGCAAATTAATATTTGAAAAATATTCTTCATTAATTAAAAAAACACACACCTAGCTTTTAAAAAAATCAATATAGTCAAAGACTTGAACATTTTTTAAAAAAGTAAACAACCCTTTAAATTAAATAGCATAAATAAAGTTTTCAGGATTTTTAATGTTTAAATGTAAATAGCATTTCCTGAACAACTCTGATAGTAGTTCCAGTAATTCATTTTTTTTTCTAACTAGTTTGGTGGAGAATTTATCTTCTCATTCTAAGTGAAGAAGTGCAATTTTTCTGTGAATTCTGCAAGAAAATGCGAGGTCTTCCTTATTTTCATGCCTGGAATAGTATCTAAGGTGAACATATTCTTAAGTGTTTTCTCTCTCCTGTGCATTAGCATACTCAATCCTCATGGTCTGAGCACAACTCTCAGTGATTTCACCTGCCAGAATGTGACAGAAGGAATCAGGATGAGTGACAGATGACCAAAAAACTGAACAGCTGCTGTTGATGTCAGTTTTTGCTATCTAATGTGCTTTAATGCTTTATAACTAGAAAATAAAATTTCACACCGAGTATGTTTAATGAAACCTAAAAAAAATCCTATAAAAATGAGCAAATAGAATCACAATTGAAAGAGACTTTTCCCATAGATATCATCAGGGTCTGATCCTGAATTTATGCCATGAATGTACCATTTTTTTGTGACTAGTACTGCAGTAGGTGTTATTTATTTTTGTTGAATTGTTATGATGGGGGTGGTGTGTGGAGAATGGGGCAAGGTACTTGACAGAGAGCAATAGCAGATTTCAAATAGGAAGCCACAGCTCTGTGGGAGGATATAGGAAATTGTGTGTTTGTGAAATTCAGAGCAACTGCAGGGGGAAGAATTCAGATCACAGAACATAAAGCAGGTCAAGAATAAGATGAGCTTTTTGTGGTTTATGACTGTCACCATCAAGGAATGCCTACTTAATTTTAGTCTCTTCTAAATAAAAAAGGTAATAAAAATCATCATGTTACAAATATTAACAAGTGGAAAAAAATAAGCCTTTGACTTGTGCTGTGATGTTTTCATCTAGATGCACTTGTCACTATGCAAAAAACATATTTTGATAGGTAATGGGGAAAGCAGCAGGATATATTTTATCTTTGTCTTTTCAGTAAGCAATTTCTAAACAGGATGCTGAAGTAAGATGCCATGACAGTTTCTCTTCAATACAAATGGAAATTTCTGCACTGTAACTAAAATCTAGCAATAACAATACTGTATAAAACCCAGGTCAAAAAAGTAAATTAATACATTTACAATTAATTATGATAAAATATTAGATTACAAACCCAAGAATGTTGGTATTTCTTTCTTCTGGCATTTTATAAGATAGTTATATTCTATTCACTGTTAATTTACTAGTTCCATAGCAAAGTTTAGAGGTTTACATTTTAGAGTTGAGCAAAACTTTTTAAGGAGAGAAAAATTACTCTGACATTTACATAGGATGTTGTAAAACAGCAAAACAACAATCTTTATCTAGTATTTTTTTTCCCCTAAAATCTGTCTATTGACAATACTGAAGAAAAATATAGAGGAGCAATACTAAGAAAAAAACCCCAAACCTACATTAACAGGAAACAGTGCCTGATGAGATGTATATAATTCTCCACTAAGAGCTCTGCCAGTTTTCCTCGTCTGAGACTCTGACCTCTGAATCTTTGGCCAGTCTGACAATTCCTCATAGATATCTGTAGCAACATATGTTGTCATGCTTTTCTTATTTTTTATTCTTTTTTTCTTATTGTTCCACTTATCTTTTTTGCAAACACAGTCACAAAGGGTAATATATAACTGTTCCATACATCCCAGGAGAATATTTTTCCTGGATACTTTCCTGGATATTTTCTTATCCCCTTCATGAGGGGAAGAGGAGGGAGCAGACAGTCTAGTCCAGACACCTCTCTGTGGTGACAGTGACAGGACATGAGGGAATGGCTGGAGCTGTGTCAGGGGAGGGTTAGGCTGGATATCAGGGGAAGGTTTTTCACCCAGAGGGTGGTTGGGCCCTGGAACAGGCTCAGAGGGAAGTGGTCACAGCACCAAACCTGACAGAGCTCAAAAACCGTTTGGACAAATCCTCTGAGGCACATGATGGAATTTTTGACCCTGTTCAGGGTCAGGAATTGGACTCCATGATCCTGGTGAGTCCCTTCCAGTTCAGGATATTTTATGATTTGATGTGTAAAATATATGATTTTATTGTCACAGAATCACAGAATAACTAGGTTGGAAAAGACCTTTGAGATGACCTCTCTACCACATCAGTGACAGTGTTTCCCATCACCTTAAGAGATTAGTCACTGCAGAAGGCTAAAAATTTAAAATTTATAAAAAGTACATCTCATGATTTTTTAATTGTTTATATATAATGTCCCTTCCGAAATTTAGTGGTGTTAAAATGTGCTAAAAGAAAGAAACGAAAATTCTGTTTAATGTCTATGGCACTACATATATAGTCTTAAATTTAGAAATACAAGTGTGTTCATGGCTTTGTGACAACCCTTTACTATGTATTTCAGAAAGAGAAAAACGTCTGGAGATATGGAAAAACAGGAAACCCTTGTGAGGTTCATTTTGATATTTTTGTAGGTTGCTTTGTGAGGCAGATGGAGCTGGTCTAAGGAATTAATGGAGTCAAGGGGACATCTGCCTGTCATTTGAGCAGCAGAGGGCCATGGAACTGATTGAATGCTGCATTGTCACCAGGAGATAGCTGTAAGAAGTGCTGAGAGCTGCAGCAATGAATCCAACACAAACATTCATTTCAAGAACATAGCTGTAGGTCACACAAGAAAATAAGGATGAGAAATTTGCATAGCCTTGTCTCTAATTAAAGCTTCACTGAGCTAGTAGGGTAAGAATAAGAAATTGCAGATTGAAGACACACACTACCTTTGTCCTTTCTGTCTCAAATTAGATAATGACCACTGAAAAGAACCTGACCTTAGCAAATCATCTAATGTAGAGACAGACACAGGTGCCATTTTTCATTATTCCTGTGCATTAAATGACAGACACAAATCAGCCATAATCACTGCTGAAGGCACAGATATCTTTAAGTTTAGCCTTGGATTAAGCAATATTCTGCCTTGCTCAATGTGAGCTGGAACAGACCCAAGTCAGACTCATTGACATTAATCAAGAGCTCTTTGGGCTAATGAACACACAACACTGTCCTGCCTGTGCCTTTCTCAAATACATCTTTGCTACCAATTTTGTTGCCTTGGGAAAGTAAGAGTCCTAAAACCTGTGCAAATGCAGCAGAATGATCAAGAGAGCTTTTGTTGGGTTGGTGCTCTTATCAGATCCAATTGCGAAGTTAAGGGGACCCACATACCTGGCTCTGAAAGGGCAGCAGCTGATATCAGCCAGTGCTGCTGCCAGGTCTCCTGTGCCAAAAAGGAGGATATTTCTTCCAAAGTTTCCTTCCACCTCTGCCATGTAAGCATTGCTCAGGCCAGAGCCAGCAGTGTGCAGACAACTGAGTGTGATCTTGGAAGCAATTCTGCAGTGCCACTCCTCCACCCTGGTCAAACAAACTGTGCTGGGACAACTGGTATTAAAGAGAATTTGGACCTTCAGGGATTAATAGAACTCACTGTATGCCTGGATTGCCTAGGCCAAAGCTCTGCCTTGAGATTTATTAGGTGTTCCTGTGCCCATTTCTTGTCAAGGTTATGAAGGAGTGTGATGGAGTCCTGTCATCCTCACAGCAAATGGACACACATACATTCTTCCAGGCAGAACAAACCTCAGGACTCATGACAAAAAAGGGAGACAGAATGCAAGCTAGAAGGTAAATAAAAAGAATTATGTATCATTTTATTCCACATGCACAGCCTCTCCCTTCTCATGAATATATTGTACTTGGAAAAGGACACTTCTGCTCTTTACTTAAGGTAAGACACCACAGTGGATACAATATTTTTCTTATTGAGCTTTGAGGTTTGTTTTTTTTTTAAATCTTGAATTGAAAAATATGAACCTTTTTTAAATATTTATGGTGTATAAATATACTTTCCAGGTAAGAAAAGAGAAAACTTTCTGAAATTATAAGTGGCACCTGCAGCTTAAACAGAATAGCCTCCCTGGCTTTCTTTTATAGCTTGCAGAAAGAGATGCACCCTCTGGGGAGAATATGAAATCCAGTTCTTATGGTGAAATGCCGCTCAAGGTGCCCATCTCCCCTCAGGGATCCTAGTGAGGGCTGGTTTCTTCAAAGCATATCCCTTTTTGTGATGACCTGAAAGCATTCATTTACAGGTGAAATTCAGTGATGTGTGGAAGCCATGCTGGCATATTCCCTTGTACCATTAGATTTCACAGCTGCATCAGGGCAGGAGCAGCAGACAGACAACCTAAAGCTCCTACACGTCTCAAACTGTGCAGCTGCCATGGCCTTCTAATGGGATGCACCACGATGAGGGTTAACTTACATTAATCTCTCTCTTTCTCTCCTGTTCCTTCTCACAACAGAACATTTTGAAGTGGGAAGGTAACTGGTTATTAATACGAAATGATTTCTTTAACTTGTCAGTATGATCATTTAAGAACCCACAAAAAACTTGTGTGCCAAAGAGAATCATCCATTTCATCTTTTTTTTTTTTTTTTTTTTCTATTATGATAAATTTTGTTTCAAATGTAGTAAAATCTGAAGTGGAATATTTCAGCATGAAAGCTCTAAAACTTGCTTTCATGTTCTTCTCACCTTTCTACAGAAAGGAGGTTGTAGCCAGGTGGGGGTCAGGCACTCCTGCCAGGCAACCAGCAACAGAACAAGAAGACATGACCTCAAGCTACCCCAGGGGAGGTTCAGGTTGGACCCCAGGAGGAATTTCTTCACAAAAAAATGTTGCTAGGCGTTGGATGGGCTACCCAGGGAGCTGGTGGAATCCACATCTCTGGAGGTATTCAAGAAACAACTGGATGTGGCAATTACTGCCATGGTAGAGTTGACAGTGGTGATCTAATATTGGACTTGGTGAGCTAGGAGGTCTTTTCCAACCTTAATGATTCTGTGATTCCTGCAAATTAGTCAAGCTGCTTGGGCCTGCAAATTAGTTGTAAGTTGCTTGGGCCACTCTCAAGCTACCTTAACAGTGAGGGAAAAAAACAGATGAAGAAGAATTCCATGCCTGAAAAGCATTTTTCAGTCCTTATTTAGAGACATTTGTCATACCATTAATGTTTGCAAAGCAGCACGTTCCTCCATGCCAGAAAAAAGCAATATTGCTGCACTTACCTGTTTAATATAGAGATAAACAAGAAATGCCATTTTGTTTTTGGAAGATACTACTAAAAGCAATGAAAAATGACAAGCTATAAATTGCCTTATTAGCTTCTTGTGCTGAGCTAGGATATGATCTCACTGCTTGCCAGCAAACAAGGCACCATGCCCACCTGGTCCCCATGTCCCCAGCTGCCTGGGAGAGAGCAATGCTGAGGGGATTCTGGTTCCCTCTTGGAGGGATGCAGCCCTGCCTGTCTGCCCCAGACACTGCCAACCAGCCTGCAGGACCTACAGCTTTTCAGGCAGAGGCTCAGAGGTTGTTTTCAATAGAAAGTGCTTTCATTTCTATTTTATTTCATTGTTGTGGGAATGGGAAAAATACTTGGGTATAAAAGACCAGTTCATGCTGTATTTACTGCTTTTATAATGACTAAAAGTACTGAGAAACCACAAAGCTATTATTTGTTATGATATAATATCCTGCAAACTACAATAAATGGATTTTTTTTTTCCTACCCAGTGAGGATGACATTTTTAGCTTTAAACATTTATTTTTTCTGTCAGAAAGACTTGAGATCAGACCTTAAGATAATTGTATTATGATTGCTTTCTGGTTTTGTTACCCTTTCTCTTCTTTTTCTGACATGATTTCGGGAAAAGGTGGTTCAAAACCAACAGTAGGAACTAACTATAATTAGAAAACCATCACAGCCTGAAGATGCATTATTTCCTGAAGGGTTAGAACTAGAAAAGACCATTTTAATTCCACAAGCAAGCTTGGATTTTCAGTTCCCAGGTAACATAAAATATTTACCTTTCACTCCAGTTTTTGAGAGATATCAGCTATTAAAATACATGTGGGAGAAGCTTGTAAGGCAGGGATTTTTGTAGGACAGTACAAATTATTCAGGATAGGTATGCTTTTGCAAACAATTCTCCCAAACTACTGATCAGACAGAGGGAAAGTGTGTCCCTGTGTAATTAACCTCTCCAGAGCCCCACAAATATAGACACACAGACACTCTCTCCTGGGTTGGATCCTGACTCCATCCACCATTCTTTAGCTGGCTGAACCACAGCAAAGTGCTGGCTGTTTACACCATCACAACATCACAGCATGTTGTGTTTTCCTGATTCCTACCCTTAATTTAGCTCTCAGAGAAGGTATCCATACTAATTGTACACACACTTTTTCCCCTGAGACACACAGGAGCTCAGCTATCTCGTGATGCTTCTTGCGATGTCTACAGCAAGAATAGCAGAGGAGAGTCAAGCAGATGTTTCTCAGTCCCTGAAAATCTCCATTTTCAACATAATGGTGAACTGTCTTTGGAATTTTTTTCACATATTAATTTTAGTCATCATTTAGTCATCATTTCTTTAACTTGTCAGTATGATCGTTTAAGAACCCACAAGGGCAGCAAGAACCCACGAGGGGTTTTTTGTGTGTTTTGGGGTTTTTTGTTTGGTTTTTTTTTTGTTTGTTTCTTTGTTTTTGTGGGGGTTTTTTGTTTGGTTTTTTTGTGGGGTTTTTCTGTTTGTTTTTTTTTGTTTGTTTGTTTTGTTTTTTAATAAAGGAGAGTTTGTATATTTCTGACAATGAAATAATTTTAAAACCAAAATCTTTCATTTGAACTGTACACTTCATAGGCTTTGGGGTGATCTAATTGTGGCCTTGAGATACCTGTGAGAAAAGTGGAGAGGGACTATTTACAAGGGCCTGGAGTGACAGGACAAGAGGGCTTCAAACTGATAGAGAATAGATTTAAAATAGATTTTTGGAAAACATTCTTTGCTGCGAGGATGGTGAGGCCCTGGCAGAGGTTGTCCAGAGAAGCTGTGGCTGGCCCATCCCTGGAAGTTTTCAAGGCCAGGCTGGATGGGGCTCTGAGCAACCTGCTCCAATGGTAAGTGCTGCCCACAGCAGGCAGATTGGAACAAGATAATCTTTAAGATTCCTTCCAATTCAGGCCATAAAATACCCCAACCAACCAGATAAAAAAATTCCAGAAAAAACTTTGCATAGATACATGATTTTGTATTTTCAGGTCTATGCAGTAAAGAAGTTTGGGGTTTTTTTATGATGTCATTTTGTGAAAAATAGTTTGAGATGTTTAATCTGCTTAATATCTATTCCCTAGGTTATATCCATGGCACCAGCTGAGGTAGACAAGTTCACAGTTTCATACAGTTGTCTCCATGTCCATAGAAATTGAAAAAAATTATGATTAAAAAATAAGCAAAACAGTGTAGATACTTCTGAGATCTGTTAACTTTTCAATAAATTTAATTTCTAAAACACACAAAAAAAGAAATTAACCAGAAAATCAAAATGTTCAAAATTCACCTCTCAGAATTGTTTATAGTTTCATCTGTGGTTGGTTTACCTCTCATCTGACTGATATAAGTAAAATGAAAAGCAGTTTTTAATGTAATATTCAAGGAAAGTAGTGTGGAATTCTCCAGTCTGTACCTGCAGAACTTAAGTGATGGTGTTTGATTGCACTTGTGATTAGTACAGCAAATGCAATCTCTGATTTTAGAGCAGACATGCACTTCTTTTTGACCTTACCTGAAATAACAGCAAGGCAGACCTTGGAACATTTCAGAAGTAAAATAAAAGAGAAGTAAAGGGGGAAAAAACTGAATTAATTTTGTCTTTAGCTAGAAAATTATCAGAAATATACTGATGGTTTAGTTTGTGGATGGCTGGCTTGGACACCATTGACTAAATGAGGCTGATTTTGGGAAATTTATTTAAAGTCTCTTTAAATATCAAGCAATTCATTACAAGATGCAGGCTTTGTTTGAAACTTTAGTTTTTTTAATAATACTAAAAACTTCCTGCAAAAGCTATCTATGATGAACACGTGCTTAAAATGTAGGAGAATATCTGAAACCTGTGTCTCCAAACCTCCTTTGTGGAGAGCAGCCTAATGCTGCTAAAGAAGGGAAAAGTCAACTGGTTCTAAAGAAGGTAAAAGTCAGCTGTGCTGTTTCATGTTATGGCTGAATCAAACTACAACTTAAAAAAAGCTAGGAATCTGCTACTGTGGAAAAGAGGAGAAGCTCACTTCCTTTCTCCTCTTTCTGTTTTTCGAGCCATGTAATGCCTTCCACGTTTGCGTGTTCCTTGCTTGGTGACCATTTGTCTAGAGAGATACAAACAAGGCTGAGGGAGAAGAATGTATCCACAATGAAAGCCAAACCCAGCAGCTGTGCTGGAAACCAGCTCTGTCTGGGATCTGGGGGGAGGCCACAGCCCCCAGGTTCATTTGCTGAGGGCAGGTTTGCACACATTCTCCCCCTCAGCTGAGGGGGAGAAAGAGACTGTGATGGCAAAATCTCTGGTAAAGAGTGGGTGAACACCCATCACCAGGGGCTAAAAGCCAAATAAAGAAGCAGGCCCTGCTAAGTCCTCCCTTACACAAACTATCCCTCCCACCAGAAGGTCATATTCACCCTGAACATTCAACTGTGGGAAGCAGTTGTCATGACTTAGAAGATGTGATAAACCATCAAAGGCTCACAAAGAACCGCCCCCTACTCATTCCTGAGGCCTTTCAGCAAAGGACTGCATGTGACCCACAAATGTCACAACAGATCCAGAGTCTGTTGCAGAAGACAGTGTAAAACTTGCCTGCCTCCCATGGGAGGTACCTGGGCATTCCCATGGACACCCACTGAACTCCATGTTACACAGAACCCTTCAAGAAGACCAGAAGAAAGGGACCAACCAGATGCTGTCAGGATCCAGAGTCTCTCTGTCACTCTCTCTCCCTGCCTTCCTTCTCCTTTTCCTGTTTCTTCTCCTCTCCCTCTCCCTCTCCCTCTCCCTCTCCCTCACACTTGCTGTTAAATAAAATCCATACTGTTGACTTCAGGATGTGGCCTTGTTTGCACCTTAATCCAGGCAGAGGCATCTCTCTGTGGATCACAACAAGGTGGTATCCTGGGGCTATGCTCCCAGCTGGAAGACATCACTATGGGAAAGTGCCTGGAGGAGGTCCCTGAATGACCTCTTGCGAGGCAGCTGGAAGCACAGTATCAATATTTTTTGATTATCAGTTATTTTTGACGCAGGCCTGTGGCACAGTTACATGAACACAAACAGGCAGAGGGCAGCACCTTGTAAGAGACTGAGTCCAGCCCTCCACTTCAGGTGCCTCTTTGGCCACAGCACAGACACATTTCTTTTTCTATTGTCTTTAAAGCTGCTCCCTTCTGAGCAGCTAGGTAAGGACAAAAGGAGGCACAGTTTCTTGGCTGTTAGCCCTATATTTCAGGGATTCACCTGAGCAAGAGAAGGCTGGAGTAGAACTCTCCAATGTCAGTAAATATAGGCAAATATTGTCCAGACAAGAGACTGGAAGAGACCTGTCTCAGAAGAACCATGGCTTGGGAAGTCACCAGGCTTGAGCATTAGTGAGGTATCAAGTGCTGAGCTGAAACAGGAAGAGAAATGAGTTTTCACACAGGTGTTCTTTTCAGGTGTCTGCCTTGACCATAGTGTCACTTGAAAGACCTTTGCAAGCTTTCACCTTTCTTACAAATCTTCATCTTTCAAAAACTAGAGAGTATGAGTACAATTTCCAGCTCAGCTGTACTCAGAATCACCAAGCACTTGAGCTTTTGCTGAGATTTTGCAATGCCTCATTTACCATCATTTAAATATATGCAGGAATTGGTTTCTTTGTAACATTCTAAACAGATAAAAATTTCTTTATCTTCACCTTAGAAACAGAATTACTGAAATCTATATAAAAACATAATAAAATATAACAAAGCTATCTGTCTGAAGGGGTAATTTAAACTCCACTTAGTCTTCAATAAAAACAAAATAGCAGACTATAACCATTTACTGCATGTACTTCACACAATTAACAGTCTGAGTGTTGTGGAGAGATTCTAAAATTTCATTTTACAGAGGAACAGTGATCTTTCCAATATTTTTGGGCCACTGCAAGAGATTAAATGTTACTTTTATGGGCATTTATGAAAGTAGTTTCAGTTATTAAAAGCAAAACCTCAAGCTGTTGCTTGTTTTTTCAGCTAAATATGCTGATCTAGGCACAGAAACCTTTTAGATAAGCTATATATATATATTTAAGTATATATAAAAATATATATCCAATTAAAATGTGGTTGTGTTGATTATGGAGACCAAAATTTAAACTATGTAAAAATCAAATAATGACAGTGTGTTTACAATAAAGCAGGATATATTCAGAGTTTATAAACTTACTTACACTTTTGGGTGCTCAGTCTAGATGTTTTCCCATAACAGAAAATATTAAATGAGTCAGCAATAGAACAGGTTAGAAAACAGGAAGGGATTCATTCCTATTTTCTGAGATTAGATCATAAACCCCTTGTTCAAGCACATAAGGACAATATCAGAGAAAAATATGAAACTACAGTGACAAGGCAAACAATCAGCAGCTAAATACCTTCTTACATCTTGCCTCAGTGCCCTAAGAAACTAAAATCACGTTTGTTAAAATATTCCATTTCAAAGAAAATAAAAAGACAAGCATCTCTTGTAACATCAGCAATAACATTCCTAATATTTTTGAAGATGAAATTTATTTGCCTCTTTCTAAGGATGAAAAATGCAAAGTTAAAAGTAGTTAACAGCTTTCCTGGTTTTTCTTTCATTTTGACATTTTTGAACTTTTTAAAAAATTGCTATTCTAAGAAGCAATAGCATAGCTATATATAGATCTCTGTTGTTTGGGGTTTTCTTTTAAATAATAAATCTATTTATTTTGTAAACAAAGTGGCACTATAGACAACTTCATATTTTAAGAGGAATTAAATCTGTGATGGCCAGAAGACAGATGTTGTGCCAGACAGGGAAGAGAGCTCCTCTTTACATGAGGTTGGGAAAAACAACCTGTTGGATTCCAGAAATCACAGGAAAGTCCTGGAAGCTTTGGAAAATGCTGCGTGGGTGAGTGGAACTGAGAGACTATGTTTCTCTTAGGCATTCTTCTAAAAGAACTGAGTAGCAGAACAGCTCAGCTTCTTGCTTGCCCTTCTCCATGCCCAGAGGCCCAGAAACTGAACAACCTCTGTTTCTTTTACAGTTCAGTCCTAATTACTTCATACTGGAGTAAATAGCTATTTCAATCACGGGATACTCCATGTTAATTGGAGAAGGATCTAATAAAATAGCACAGAGGCAATACAAATTTGTAGATTTTAAAAAATTTCAAAAGTTGTAACTATAGGTAATAATGGCTCTTCTACTACGTTTCAGATACTTGTGTAAACAGCATTCTTTGGCAGTAAATTTCATATTTAAGAGTTTCACTTCCTGTGGTCTCTGTGAGATAGTACATTGACTTCAAACACACCGATAAAAAAGACCAATACCCAAGGAAAAAACCTGCTTGTTTTCAACTCTTGCCAGTGATTCGTAAACAATACAAGCTCAGATCTGACATCAGCAAAATTACTGTATTATCTTCTGAGTGGTCTTTGTATCAGTGAATCATTTATCTTGTTTCCCAAGTTTTAGGCAGTATGGAGGTAAAAAAAAATTTAAAGTCAAAATGTGATGTAACTGAAATGCTTGTGCTTTAATGCCGTGTAGATTGCGCATTTCCGAGTATATTTTACCTTTCCAAATATATATATACTTTTTAAAATATTACCATTATAGGAATGTGTGAATATTCCTCTAATCAAAAGGTATTTGCTACAACTTTATGGTGGTAGATGTTAGATCCTGATGGTCTCTGTCAGTAAAGGTAGTGATCAAGCTCTGAGCATCATGTCCTCCTTCCCTGTGGTTCTCAGCACAATTTCCTCCTTACTCGGGACAGCAGTCAGGAAAACCTTTCAAGAAGGAAAAATGAAAAAAACACAGCAAAGCACTACCATCACATAAGTATTTCTTGCATAACACTGTCTCTTGAAGAACTTGAAAAGAAATCTTTGTTAATTTAATGGAGAGGGGTAATGAATTTTAATAACTTTGGAGCAATGGCAGGCAAATCTTGTCCCCTAAATACTCTAAGGTAGAGTCAAAGTTTGAGCTTTAGATGAAGGAATCTCTACTGGCTGTACTGCAGGCATTGCTTTCAATTATGGGGAAAAACAAACAAACAAACAAAAAACACACACACAAAACAAAAAACCCAGACCTCTATGAAGGTTTGGCTGAGATGGGGTTAATTTTCCCACTGCAGCCCTCACAGTGCTGAGCAGAGAGAAAGGTGTGGA
>VYXD01008393.1:132030-146800 GCA_013397195.1 Hylia prasina
TCAGGGATTCACCTGAGCAAGAGAAGGCTGGAGTAGAACTCTCCAATGTCAGTAAATATAGGCAAATATTGTCCAGACAAGAGACTGGAAGAGACCTGTCTCAGAAGAACCATGGCTTGGGAAGTCACCAGGCTTGAGCATTAGTGAGGTATCAAGTGCTGAGCTGAAACAGGAAGAGAAATGAGTTTTCACACAGGTGTTCTTTTCAGGTGTCTGCCTTGACCATAGTGTCACTTGAAAGACCTTTGCAAGCTTTCACCTTTCTTACAAATCTTCATCTTTCAAAAACTAGAGAGTATGAGTACAATTTCCAGCTCAGCTGTACTCAGAATCACCAAGCACTTGAGCTTTTGCTGAGATTTTGCAATGCCTCATTTACCATCATTTAAATATATGCAGGAATTGGTTTCTTTGTAACATTCTAAACAGATAAAAATTTCTTTATCTTCACCTTAGAAACAGAATTACTGAAATCTATATAAAAACATAATAAAATATAACAAAGCTATCTGTCTGAAGGGGTAATTTAAACTCCACTTAGTCTTCAATAAAAACAAAATAGCAGACTATAACCATTTACTGCATGTACTTCACACAATTAACAGTCTGAGTGTTGTGGAGAGATTCTAAAATTTCATTTTACAGAGGAACAGTGATCTTTCCAATATTTTTGGGCCACTGCAAGAGATTAAATGTTACTTTTATGGGCATTTATGAAAGTAGTTTCAGTTATTAAAAGCAAAACCTCAAGCTGTTGCTTGTTTTTTCAGCTAAATATGCTGATCTAGGCACAGAAACCTTTTAGATAAGCTATATATATATATTTAAGTATATATAAAAATATATATCCAATTAAAATGTGGTTGTGTTGATTATGGAGACCAAAATTTAAACTATGTAAAAATCAAATAATGACAGTGTGTTTACAATAAAGCAGGATATATTCAGAGTTTATAAACTTACTTACACTTTTGGGTGCTCAGTCTAGATGTTTTCCCATAACAGAAAATATTAAATGAGTCAGCAATAGAACAGGTTAGAAAACAGGAAGGGATTCATTCCTATTTTCTGAGATTAGATCATAAACCCCTTGTTCAAGCACATAAGGACAATATCAGAGAAAAATATGAAACTACAGTGACAAGGCAAACAATCAGCAGCTAAATACCTTCTTACATCTTGCCTCAGTGCCCTAAGAAACTAAAATCACGTTTGTTAAAATATTCCATTTCAAAGAAAATAAAAAGACAAGCATCTCTTGTAACATCAGCAATAACATTCCTAATATTTTTGAAGATGAAATTTATTTGCCTCTTTCTAAGGATGAAAAATGCAAAGTTAAAAGTAGTTAACAGCTTTCCTGGTTTTTCTTTCATTTTGACATTTTTGAACTTTTTAAAAAATTGCTATTCTAAGAAGCAATAGCATAGCTATATATAGATCTCTGTTGTTTGGGGTTTTCTTTTAAATAATAAATCTATTTATTTTGTAAACAAAGTGGCACTATAGACAACTTCATATTTTAAGAGGAATTAAATCTGTGATGGCCAGAAGACAGATGTTGTGCCAGACAGGGAAGAGAGCTCCTCTTTACATGAGGTTGGGAAAAACAACCTGTTGGATTCCAGAAATCACAGGAAAGTCCTGGAAGCTTTGGAAAATGCTGCGTGGGTGAGTGGAACTGAGAGACTATGTTTCTCTTAGGCATTCTTCTAAAAGAACTGAGTAGCAGAACAGCTCAGCTTCTTGCTTGCCCTTCTCCATGCCCAGAGGCCCAGAAACTGAACAACCTCTGTTTCTTTTACAGTTCAGTCCTAATTACTTCATACTGGAGTAAATAGCTATTTCAATCACGGGATACTCCATGTTAATTGGAGAAGGATCTAATAAAATAGCACAGAGGCAATACAAATTTGTAGATTTTAAAAAATTTCAAAAGTTGTAACTATAGGTAATAATGGCTCTTCTACTACGTTTCAGATACTTGTGTAAACAGCATTCTTTGGCAGTAAATTTCATATTTAAGAGTTTCACTTCCTGTGGTCTCTGTGAGATAGTACATTGACTTCAAACACACCGATAAAAAAGACCAATACCCAAGGAAAAAACCTGCTTGTTTTCAACTCTTGCCAGTGATTCGTAAACAATACAAGCTCAGATCTGACATCAGCAAAATTACTGTATTATCTTCTGAGTGGTCTTTGTATCAGTGAATCATTTATCTTGTTTCCCAAGTTTTAGGCAGTATGGAGGTAAAAAAAAATTTAAAGTCAAAATGTGATGTAACTGAAATGCTTGTGCTTTAATGCCGTGTAGATTGCGCATTTCCGAGTATATTTTACCTTTCCAAATATATATATACTTTTTAAAATATTACCATTATAGGAATGTGTGAATATTCCTCTAATCAAAAGGTATTTGCTACAACTTTATGGTGGTAGATGTTAGATCCTGATGGTCTCTGTCAGTAAAGGTAGTGATCAAGCTCTGAGCATCATGTCCTCCTTCCCTGTGGTTCTCAGCACAATTTCCTCCTTACTCGGGACAGCAGTCAGGAAAACCTTTCAAGAAGGAAAAATGAAAAAAACACAGCAAAGCACTACCATCACATAAGTATTTCTTGCATAACACTGTCTCTTGAAGAACTTGAAAAGAAATCTTTGTTAATTTAATGGAGAGGGGTAATGAATTTTAATAACTTTGGAGCAATGGCAGGCAAATCTTGTCCCCTAAATACTCTAAGGTAGAGTCAAAGTTTGAGCTTTAGATGAAGGAATCTCTACTGGCTGTACTGCAGGCATTGCTTTCAATTATGGGGAAAAACAAACAAACAAACAAAAAACACACACACAAAACAAAAAACCCAGACCTCTATGAAGGTTTGGCTGAGATGGGGTTAATTTTCCCACTGCAGCCCTCACAGTGCTGAGCAGAGAGAAAGGTGTGGAGAACCCAGCAGTGTTTGGGCACTGCTGGGCAGTGGTCCCACAGCATGAAGGTTGTCTGTCCAAGCCAGCACCCGCCAGCCCCAAAAGGCCATTGGGCCAGGTCTGGGCAGGAGTCTGGGAGGGGACACAGCCAGGACAGCAGAACCAGGCAGATGAAAGGGGAATCCCATTCCATACAACGTCTGCTCAGGAATAAAAAACTAAGGCAAATCTTGGGAGGCACTTGATTTTTATGGCATTTGTCTTCTGGGGCAACCACTGAACGTACTGAAGTTTCACGGGACGTGTCAGACATCGGCTGTTGATGGGAAGTAGAGAAATATTCTTTTTCTTTTGCTTCTGCACCCATAATCTTTGCTTTTGCTTTATTAAACTGCCTTTATCTTGACCCATGAGATTTTTTTTAATGTGCTTTTTCCCTAAGCCCTGTCCTGATGAGGAAAGGGAAATTATATATATCCTCCTGGAGAAGGAGATCTAGGGATAGAGCACCTGCACAGATGCAAGGTCAACCCACCACAAGAGGAAAAAAGTGTTCTGAACAAACCCTGACCCCCAAGAAGCAGCTGTTAAAGAAATAATTGTCAGAAGCTCTTTCCACTGATATGTTTTTCTTCTTCTCGTGATTCTCCAATTCTTTGCAAGAACAAAAACAAATACTGCTCCTGGGAGACTCAGAGTTGTATAAGGCTTCAGAGCTGCTCTGCTTTTAACATTGATATATGTATATTTGAGGACTTAATCCTTCTTGCAGATAATTTGAGACATTACCTAACATTGCCATAGGCTTCTCAGAAGTGTTTTTGAAAAGAAAAAAAAGAAGACCAGAGAATCATGGAAAATCTGCTTTTCTTGAAAACAGATCAAAGAAGAAATATCGGTATAGGAAAATTAAGAGAAAGCACAGAGAAGCAGTTGAGACAGACTTTAAATAGGAAAGTGACAGGCAATGGTGAATTGGCAAGGAATCATTTGAATACATAAAGCTTTAATCACAGAATTAGTGACTGAAAACTGAGGCAAAAAGGAAAATCAGTGCCAAGGTTGCTGTGATAGTAATGAGACTGATGAGAGACACACAGGAAAAGAGCTGTGATAACAGTGGAAAGATAATGGTTTCCATTGCTTAATAAACAATCGTTCCTCCTATTGCCCTTATCTCACTTCTTACAAAATATGGAGTGGACATAATTCTAATTTTTTTATTAAAAATCAAAATTTGTTTTGAAGGTGAAGAAATACATGAGAAAAATATGATGAAATGCAAAGCCAGGCATTCACATGCCATTTCTTCTTGCCTCAAAAGGTAAATCAGTACACAGGTTGTACTCAAGCCTGTCTTGACAAATGGCTCTTTGAGGAGATGGCTGCATATGCATGATCATTGCATCATGTATACTCTTATATAATCACAATTTTTATAATTGCTGTTGCAGTAAGCCTCAATATTTTCCTGGTAAAAACCACGTAAGGTAGAGTTCTGATTACTTTTCTGTAAGGGACCTGCACTGGAGAGAGAAGAAACCCAGGGTTTCTATTGTTATGCTTGTCACATTTAATAAATAGTGTGACAAAGCACAGCTCTGATATCCTTGTGACTGTGATCTTGGATTAAATAAGCTATTTGGCTACAGGCTTTTAAGGGCTATACCTGCTATAGCTGTCTTGGAAAATTGATGCTGTATGCTGGATGGAAATCTGTTACAGCTCCTATAAGATCAACTACACTGGATCTCCTCCCACACTTTGGAGAGCAAGCAGCACTTGGAAGGCACAGCCTGTTTACTCTGTTTAGCTTTTATAACTCTGTTGTTTCCCAGCTACATGCTGCTTATACTGCCTAAAAATGACATTGTTGACCTTTCCATGGCACAGCATCCCCCTGTGTCCTAGGATAATTAAACTAAAGCAGATTCCAGAGCTGGTACAAGAGGAATAACCCAGTACTCATGTTGGGACTTACTGAAGCATTTAATGTGTACTCTCAAAGCCATTCCTATTTCTTCATTACCTGTGTAGATCTAGAGAGTGGCATGAGCATCTGTATATATAAATATTTAAATGTGCATTTCTATTAGTATGTTATTGATCAAATGACTGATGTTTTGAATCATAAATCTTTCAGGTCTAGAGTTAAATTTACTGTATTGCATAATTTACTAGTTTTGTTCTGTGGCTGTTGGAATACTACACCTATTACTGAATAGGCACATTTTCTTCAATGTATTTGATACACTTTGGTATTATTTAGTATTGATTTGAATCCAGGAACAGTGTTACTCATACAGTTTGACTTGTGGGGTTTTTTTGGGTTTGTTTTTTGTTGTTTGTTTGTTTGTTTTGGTGGTGATGTGGTTTTCTCTTTCTTTTTTTTTATGTGTGTGTGTGTGGACCAAAGAAACTTGATGCAAGAGCTTTCAAAGGGCATTTTTTAGCTCTCAGAAGCAATTGTGCTTCTATCAGTTCTCATCTTTGAGATTCTTAGACATTTAAGCTTAGTACATTTTATGTATTTGGGGGTTTGTTTGTTTGTTTGTTTTTAAATTTGAAGGATTTAATCTTCTGGTTTGGGCTTGTGTAGGATTGTGGTATTGTGGGAGGGAGAGAAGAAACATGTCTATATAATCTGATTACAAAACAGAGATGTTTGAAATGTAGTTATTTCCCCACTGAAGGATGAGTAAATTTAAGATTTTTTTTTTTCTCATGATGATTTAGATTGTCAATTTCTTACCTTCATTTGTCAGCAAATAAGTGGATGGCTATGATGAGAAAATTTAAGATTTTTTTTTTTCTCATGATGATTTAGATTGTCAATTTCTTACCTTCATTTGTCAGCAAATAAGTGGATGGCTATGAACAGAATTACAGTCAACCTCACAGTTCTCTCAGAATGAAAATCACGGCTTAGTATTTTTCTTTCACTGACATATTTCAGCAGCATGTCTTTTTCAATATTGCATCCGAGAACAAATCAAAACTACAGACTTCTTGCATGTACAAATCTTCAGGAACTTTCCACATAAATATCAAATTCTACACATAAAAAACCTGAGTAATTACTTTTCCTGTTCAGAATTTGTTTTATAAGCATCTATATTATTTTCTCCTCATTTTGTACTATTAAGGAAAAACTATTCTTTCATATGAAATGTTTACCTCTCTTAGAAGTTTCATTACTCTCAATAATGTTCATGACTATTGCACATCTGAAAAATGAAAATCTCATTGGCAATGTAAATGTAACAGCTAATAAGGTATGTATTCTAGAAAATAAATAAATTTAGAATATTTACTGTGAGTTTAAAATAGCTAAATAAAATGCATTCAGAAGGACACATCTAAAGGCCGAAAAGAATGAGAAAAATAACACTAAAACTGTAGGGATAGAAAAATTCAGAAATAGAAAGCTCTTATACAAGAGTAGAGTGCAATGCAAATCAAATAGTCTCAAAAAGTGGATCGCGTGTGAGCATGAAACCCCACTAGAATTCAAATATGTTCATATCTATCCTCAGACCATTGATTTCTATTATCATTCCTTTCATTTTCTTTCCTTTTGCACCCTTATCTTTCAATTTCAAGTGCTCATTCTTGTCTCATGACATTTTTTGTCTTCTTTTTTTTATAAGTAGGCTTATGAGAGTTTTCAATAATATATTGTATAGCTTTATCTTACCATGGAAAATGTAACAAGACTAACTCATTATTTCACAAATAAAGACTTGCCCAGCTGAAAAGATACACATCAGTAGAGCAGAAGATCAAAATATATTTTCAGAACAGAAGTTCCTTTGAGAAAGAATGTGTTAAAAAATATATGAAGAAAGTATAAAGGTCATGAATTTGCAAAAATATAAGATGGTGGAGATTCAACAGAGATACATGGACAAAAGCAGAGACCTGAAGTCTTCACAGCCAAACCCTGGAAAAAATCAGCAAGTAACAAAAATTTGTGTAATAATCATCTTGCTTCTAATACAAATTAAAATATATTCCAATGAAATAACAAAACCACATTGCATTAGGAAGGACTGACTGATATCAAATACACAATGTGACCCCAGCCAGGCAATCATCAAGGCCAATTGACCACCTCCTCAACTCCAGCATCTAATCCATCAATCTTTCCAGCCTTCAGTCACTTAGGAAAATGTATTTCAATATGGAATGAGATACATTTGAAAATATATTGAAGTGGGATTTTTTGATGTTACTACAAATTTCATAGTTTATTTTAAATAATTCATGCTTTCATTTTCAGTTTAATTTGACTTCAGATATTTTCAATTTATGCTGACTTCATTGGAGTTTAGAATGGATTACAGGTAAGTTCAATTTCTCTTCACTTAGAACCATTGCTAAAACTATTTTATACACATATGTTTCATTATAGGGTAATAGGTCAGAAAGAGTGTCCTTATCTCTTATGACTAAATGAAGTAATTGACCCATCAGAGACCACTTCTGGTAAACAGAAATGTTAGAATGCTGTTTTTCTGTAAAAATTCTATTTACTCAGGAAAAAAAAAAATATTTTGTCAAGCTCTTTTGCCAAGTAAAAATTACTATTTCTGTGTGTTTCAGACCTTGTGCAACTGTTAGAGAATTCTTGTAGTACCCACTGGTACCAAACAAAACAACATCACTAGGTCACTTCTTGATTCACGTGCTTGCAATAATGTTGACACAAATTGTCATAAAATTTATTTTGGATTCATTAAAATAAAGGGCTTAAATAATCATCAATCCTGTCATACCTGATCTTTGAGATAGTATTGACCAACATCTCCAGGTACTTGTACAGTCTGGTGAAAAATGAAAAAATTAGGGTTTTTTTCCAAGGGGAACACTTTAAGCAAAACAATGTGTGTTTTCTGGAATAAAGCAGCTTAAGAAAAGTTTACCATTAAATTTTAATGTTAATTAATGTTTGTAAAACAGCTCTAAACTGTACTTTGACCAGTGATGCACAAAGACAGTTATTTGTAGGGAGAAGACAGAGGACACGTGGACCCTAATTCAGCTGCTTATTAACGGTCAGGAAAGACCCATCCCACAAAAACATCAGGTGTGTCAGATACCATAAATGTATGTTCCAGTAAAACATCCCTAGATTCCTTTGTTTATGCTGTTAGGCTTTCCTAGTTTATCAGAAGGAGTCTTAGGCAGAAGGTTAATAGTTGTGGAAGAAGGAGAGTCAAATACTAATTTCTAGAAGCAATTGCCTGCAGCTGCATTCCCACTGAGATTTCAAGGAAGCACTGTCAGTAGGTGGATATGAATGCTACAAATTAAAACTCAGCTTTAGGACTTATCAGCGGAAGAATATATTTCATAATTTATTGGGTGTCTGGGATTTTTTGTTTATTTAGTTGTTTTTTTGTTAGATTGCAAAATTTCTTCTAGAACTCCAAACAGTGTGAAACTGATGGACATTTCTCTAGCATGGGTGAAATGAATTGGGCTGGTGACAAGGAAATAAGTGCTTAGAGTAGTCTTCTTAATTATTTTCAGTCTACTTTAGGTAATCGTGCTACACATGAATGTTAGCCACATAATTAATTAAGGTACTCAGAAACTATGTGAAGGACTGGATGCAAGAATTTTATAAAACAGAATGGAGAAAAGGTTTTATAAGCAGGAAGAACAAGTGATTGAGTATTATGAAAATTATGAGTAGAATACCACTAGATGAGCACTTTTAAAAATTATTATCAAGTTAATCATGTTAATGAATCATTTTGTACAATTCTTGCAAATAGAGATGAAGTTTAGTTCTGGAGGAATGTAAAGGAACAATACAGATTTTGTCTGTACTCCCCAAAAGGCTGAGGGCCTTATGGGTAAAAATATCCATATATTTTTAATAGATAGTGACTCATTACTATCAGATTAACTCATATCACAGGTATTACTGTCTCTTAATATTTCTTCCTGTATCTTGTCCTTAGCCATCTTTTTGATTGAATTATAGCAAGCCTTCTGAAAATGTATGTAGGAAAAAAATGTTATGACTGTTCTCAGTAAACTCCTACCCAACTGAAAAATTCATGTATTGCAGAAAGTTCTGTGATGCTAAAAAAAGAAACAATCTCATAGTGCTATCTTTTATTCAGTCATGAAATATAGAAGGGTTAGCTCTCTTCAGCATCCTATTTCCATGAAATTTGTGAGAATGGTGTTCTCCATCAGATCTGTGTGACACAGAGTAGTGATAACTTCAGAAATTAAAAAGGAATGAAAGACAAAAGCATGTATATATATTAAAAAACATTACCTCCTTAGAGAAACACATTAAGATTACTTTCCAATTAAAAAAAAAAAAAAAAAAGAGGATGAACGCACACTTTTTTCCTGCAGAGGTTAGATTGTACTTACACTGTGTTGAAATCTGTATTTCCTGCATTCCTTCTATTCGCTTTTGTTTAAACCACGAAGGAAGATGGAAGTATCTTCTTCCTTATGTTGAGAGTTACTTAAATCCTTTTGTTACAGAATTGGTTAAACAATTTGCCTTGAAACTTTTAATCCAAATAATATGAATGTGAAATTGTAATTTCAGGCTTTTCACTGCAGTTTGATCTGCTGTGGCTAAATCACCTGTAAATGGGATTTCCCATATTGGTCCATGTGGTACATTAGTCAGGTGATAGCCTTAATTACAGGATCTGTAATTCACTACGTGGTTAGATAGGAGAAACAATTATATGGATTTGTTGTGTGTCACTCAGTGGGTTCAAAGTATATGGCATTGAACCTGCTGTAAAAAACCTAATTCTTCATTGAGGTGAGAAAAAATAATGTTAAACTTTACATTATCTCAGCTGAAGCTATTATGTGTGGCTGCTTTGTGTATTTTTATTACTTTTGTTTACCAGGGAATGATAAGAATTATTTTGATATAACCAGTGCAATTTTCTCAAGGCAGAAAAAAAACCCAGATTCCATTTAAGGAACAGTGGTACTACCAGCAAAAAAAGAAAACAAGCAAGCAATTTGCATAAAGAATATATATTTATATTCTTTTCCTCTAAGGATGCATTTTAATATACTGAAACAGAAAGCCTATTTAGTTTTATTTTATGAATAGAAAACTCTTATACGTCATCAAACAATTCCCACAGTCCAATATAGTCCTGAAATGTTTGGGCAGAAACAATGGATTGATAAGGACACTTGAAAATATTTGCAGGATAATTTAGGGGAACTTATACCAAAATTGCTGTCCATTGATGACTGAGTTCAGTATCCTTTATTTTAGTATAATTCCTCTTCTCTTGGTTTCAGGAATCCTCAGTGTACAAGCACGTACACTGAATTTCACAGCCTGATATCCAAATATATATATTTTATGGTATTAGATTTACGACTGTCAATTTTGCTTCCTGTAATCTCTCAATTAAAAAATAAAGTACATTAAAGAACAGAAAGGTTTTATAAACCCCATTTTTTTTTAGAGAGCAATTATTAGTAAACTCTAGGAAAGTATGTTGTCTCTTAGTATGGAAATTTAGACCTATATTTTTAATGTGACATTTGAAAAATAATTTGGATATGCAAATATATGCATTATAAGCAGATCCTAGCTGTGAAAAGTGAGATAGAGATTATTTTTCAAAAACAGAATGAAGATTTCAAAACCAGACTGCATAGATACAGTAAATATATATAATCTTGGTAATTCAAGTGCAATGGTGTTGACATATTTTGGTTTTTTCCCTACCTAGATTGACACACATGAAATCTTCTTTTAATAAATAAATAGGTAATTCAAAGATGAGAAATCGTTGAAATAGTCTGTAAATTTTCTAAAGAAAATTTTCTCAAAAAATATTTTTATGAATTTGTAGTTGATTTACCTGAAGTTCCTGTCACAGCACGAGGTGTTCTTGATTTCCTGTTAAATTATTGCTAATCTATTCCCAGCTGGACTAGTATTGTCCATTTTCTAGATCTGAGTGATGCCTGAGAACTGTATAGATCTAATAAGGAGTAGGTCAGAAGGCAATCCACCCTGGATTTAGGTCTCCATTCTCTTAAAATCTTGTCACAATTAATTTTCTGGCAAACAGAAATGCTAGAATACTATTTTTTCTGTAAAAATTCTATTTACTCAGGAAAAAAAAAATTCTTTTGTCAAGCTCTTTACCAAGTAAAAATTACTATTTCTGTGTGTTTCAGACCATGTGCAACTGTTAGAGAATTCTTGTAGTACCCACTGGTACCAAACAAAACAACATCACTAGGTCACTTCTTGATTCACGTGCTTGTAATAATGTTGACATAAATTGTCATAAAATTTATTTTGGATTCATTAAAATAAAGGGCTTAAATAATCATCAATCCTGTCATACCTGATCTTTGAGATAGTATTGACCAACATACTCCAGGTACCTATACAGTCTGGTGAAAAATGAAAAAATTAGGGCTTTTTTCCAAGTGGAACACTTTAAGCAAAACAATGTAAGTGTGTTTTCTGGAATAAAGCAGCTTAAGAAAAGTTTACCATTAAATTTTAATGTTATTTAATGTTTGTAAAACAGTTCTAACTGTACTTTGACCAGTGATGCACAGAGAAGATAGGCACAGTTATTTCTATGATGCCTGCCTGAGACCTGTATGGATCTAATAAGGAGTAGGTCAGAAGGCAATCCACCCTGGATTCAGGTCTCCATTCCCTTAAAATCTTGTCATAATTAATTTTCCTAATGAACCAAATGAAAGCTTTTTGCTACTGCACTCCTCCATTAAACCATTTTTTTGCCTAATATAGTATGATTCTTACAACTTTAAACTTGTTCAAAACTGCAAATTCTTAAGAAAATGAAAAAAAAAAACTTTCCAAAAAAAACCCCACTTACGAAAACACTCTATGTAACATCTCAAAACAATGAATTAAAAGCTTGTTTTTTCACAGCATATTTTGATATCATTCCATGCCTCACACCCCAAAGAGGCCAGATGGTGTGTGGATTTACTTGGGTATTTTGGGTTGAAAGGTGTTATCAACCATTTACTATTAAGCTCTTAATTATCTTATACTATCTGCCTTTCCTATGAATGCTATTCTGTTGCTCATTTGGTTTGTAGTCTTAGTAATAGCTTGTTAGTAGTTTTATTACTGTTTCAATAATTGTTTGATGTTCTTTTTATTGTTGTGAATTAGTTGGATTTAATTCACATGATAATTTATATCAGAAAGGTCTGTGCTGCATATTTTTTTCCCCTTAAGGGTTCCCAATGGTGTGTTTCAATATCCTTTTCACTTGTTTTTTGTCAGTTCAGACAAAAAACAAACCCTATTTCCACTAATGAAGACATACTTGAATTTATAATCTGGCTGGATGATGGGTCATGCTCTTCTTGACACTGGAGCGTGAGCAGCTCAACAGTAGGTCAATTTTTCAAGCAAAACACTGGGATATACTGTAGCCACCACTCCATAATCATAGAATCATAGAATGGTTTAGCTTGGAAGGAACCTTAAAGATCATCTCATTCCAACACCCTGTCATGGACAGCAACACCTTCCACTAGACCGGGGTGCTCAGAGCTCCATCCAAACTGGCCTGGAATACTTTCAAGGTTGGGGCAGCAACAGCTTCTCTGGACAATGTGTTCTAGTGCGTCATCACCCTCAAAGTAAAGAATGAATCATGATATCCAATCCAACCCTATACCCTTTCAGTGTGAAGCCATTCCCCCTTGTCACTTCAGGCTCTTGCAAATAGTCCCTCTCCATCTTTCCTGTGGGCTCCCTTCAAGTACTGGAAGGCCACAATTGGGTCACCCTGGAGCCTTCCCTGCTCCAGCCTGAACAATCCCAATTCTCTCAGCCTTTTCTCATAGCAGAGCTGCTCCATCCTTCTGATCAACTTGGTGGCCTCCTCTGGACTGGTTCCAACAAGTCCATGGGTTCCCTGCGATCATTTTGGGTTGCAGTTGCTGCACATCTGTGGCAAACACAAAGGCCTGAGACCTTCTCCACAGGGCTGTGTGTCATCCAGAACCACGCTATATCTATGAGCAGATCCTCCTGGTTTTACTTGCTTGGTTCTTGTGACCTCCATGTTGTGCCTGACAGCACAGTGAAGTGACTCATCCACCTGCATCCTCTTCCCAGTTGTCGCCAGGACTGGAGTAAGGGAAGGGCTATGGCACTAGAAGGAGGAACCAAGAGCAGGGCCACTCAGGTGACAAAGGACAGAGTAGTTCTTCTGTCCACATAATGCAGCTGACTTGGAAAATGTCTCTTGTCTCAGTGATTTGCTGTCCCTTGTTCACTCATTGCTGCTCTCTCCCCCTGGCAGAGGGAGATCATGTGCACAGAGCCTGTGTTTGACGCCACACATTAATTCCCTTTGGTGGAGTATGTCAGCTCCTACAGATATTTCTCTTTTTAAGACTTTCAAGCAATACAGACATTTAATATTTCCCCTGAAAGTTCACTGCATTGTAGTCTTATCTAGAAGGTGGTGTGTGGATATTACTCTTAATTAAAGAAATCTTTTAATTTCATAATTCCTAGCTATCTGCAAATGTTTCTTTATAAGATAAGAGTTTATTTGCCTGGTTAACTCACAATTTATTGTCCCAAAACTCTCTTTTCCCCACCAGAGTGTATAGTTTCTTCTAATCTGCATGTTAACAAATACATATTTGTAAATGGAACATTTAGATATAAAATATTATTGGCTCTAGATTTTAACAGATATGTCAATGTTTATAATTTTTTGCTGTTATCTAGATTTAGTCCCAATATATTTCAATAAAACATTAAAAAATAATCCTGTGATTCTAGTATTAACATATCTGGAGTTTCTCAGTCCCCTGAAGGTTGTGTGAAGAATAGGTTGATTTCAATACTATCTTATGTTAAAAATTTTCCTTTTTAAATGGTTATGAAATACGCTCAAGTCTCCTGAAAAAATGTATCTGTGAGAAACAATTTTCATTATGTGCATATATTTAATTTCTATACATTTTATGAAAAAATATATTCATTTTTCTAATTCTCAGGTTTTGAGTTTTCATCCTTTTTATTTAATTCTTGTCACTTGAGTAAAAATGTGTTTTACTTTTTCAACTTCACGAATATTTTAAATTTGGATTTTTCCATTTTTTGCCTTTTCCTATGATACCATTTAAAAAACTGCTCATTGCACAGTGTGGCGGGCTGGCAAGGAAATGATTTTTCAGGAAGTCATAGCAAAACCAGTTAGTGACTGGCTTTGAAATTGACTGCTAATATAGCCACTAGAGAGATAATACATCTCTGTGAACACACACAGAGTTAAATATCGGAGGATCCCGGGAAACTGTCCTTTTTTCCTCCCTGCCTTGGAAGAGCCAAGCTGGCCCTAGCTCCAGAGAGATGTTAACTCTTTCCTTACATTGATGAAACTTCCAGAACACTGATCCTTCTCAGAGTGAAAGGAAAGGGACAGAGTGAACCATAGAGAGGCACTGCATGAGACGGACGTCAGCAAAGAGAGTTAAGTCTTAAGAGGGAGAAAGGATTGAGGAGTTGCCTCAATCCTTTAGGCTGGACTTCTCTTATGAGCCATGGTAATGAACTGTAATATATTAAAATATCCCTTTAAATCATGGGAAAAATATACATTTGGGGGAGATGATTACTCAGATTTGTGGATTTGAGCAAAGGTGTCTGTAACTGACTGAGTGGATATTGAATTAGTAGCTGTGATCCGGTGATCCCATGAGGTGTTTGAACAGAAAGNGTGATCCCATGAGGTGTTGGAACAGAAAGAGATAAGGTAAGAAGCCCTCTGTGCTAGTGAAGAAGTGAAAAGAGATCT
>VYXD01008396.1:0-57268 GCA_013397195.1 Hylia prasina
CGGTGCGCGCCTGGCGGGAAGAGCGCGGCTGGTGAAGCGCCGCGGGCACCTGGGCGGGGAGAGCCGGGCCGGCAGCCCGCGGTGTCCTGGTCACCGCCGATCGATTCTGGCGGGGCAGGTACCGCCGAAGCGGCTCCGCAGGGCCTGCTTCTGGCTGCTCCCGACCTCGGCGGCTGCAGCGGGGCTGGCTGCCATTAACCCCGGTGCCACAGCAGTAGGGAGGGGGACTTGTCCGGTCTTCAGGCAGTTGGTGTGTTTTAGGGGGCCTTTGTTCTAACAGTGTAAATAGCGAATCTGTGAGTCTCGTAAGTCTTGAGGTTCGCTCAGGGGTCTCACAGGAGATGAGTGGAAGGGCACGGGAGAGAACGGATGTCTGGAGGAGGGGGTGATGGGGAGGAGGAGGAGGGGTGCAGCCCGCGCAGGGCTGTGTGTGCCCCACTGCCTCCCTCACAGGTGAGTCCCGGGTGGGTCTTGCACGGCACCGAGAGCAGCCTCTGAACTTTGTCCAGCAGCTCCCGAGAGGACACTTGGAGAGTTCAGCACTTTTTCCCTCAGGCTCTGCAGAGAAGCCGTAAGGGGAGATTGACTGCTCACTAGGGTGGATTTCCAGCGGGCACGGAGGTGGCCTTCAGCAAGCGGATTCAGATGACTGGGGAAGGAAGGCTGCTCAATTAAAAAGCTGTTGGAATAATGAAGGACCAGAGAGCTTCCCTGAGCAATAGTGTGTCTTGTCCTGAGTTTACTGGTCATGGTGAGCCATGACAAGGTGTGGCCCTTGACCTCTAGGTTCTTTCAGGGTAGTACCAGGGTAGTGATGCTTTCAGTGGTACCATCAGTCTTGGTGTGAGGGAAGACACGGGGTGGGCTTAGTGGGTGAGTCTTGGTTCTGGAATATATTCATGCACATGAGTGCTCTGAAGGTCTGCTCCCTTTTCTTGCAATGTGCTTGTTGCACTATAGCAAAGTGCAGGGTCTTGGTTGATGTGTACAGAAAAAGGGACATCTGTGCAAGTAAGTGGGAACTGGGAGGAGGTGTGGATGGCAGCAGAGTCAGAAAAATAGTCCCAGAACTGGGACTGTGTTGCATTTGACCATTGCTTGTTCATCTTGCATGGAAGAAGAGGCCACTTTGCTTCTGTAATTCTTTATTGTATGTACAGCTCCAGGGTGTGGTAATATATGCATGGACGTATTTTGAAGTGTAATTCGCATGTGAAATAATAGTATATCTGGAAGGAAAACAGGAAAAGGAAACTACCAAGCAGGTGTAGCTTAGAAATAAGGGGTAGAAAAGTACTGAAGTAGAAATTGCAGAAAAAAAAATTCATGAACAGCAGCTACCAGGATTTCCTGGATATGAGTGAATGGTCTTCCCTGGGTAAGTTCTGGATCTTATGTAAGAAATCTTCAGCTCAGAATTTGTGTGAAAATTGTATTTTAATGGTCTGAGTTCTCTTCTTTAGCAGAATGTGTTTGTCTCCATCACATGTCTCTCTTATCTAGGAAAGTTAGTTTTTATTACACAGCAAGTGTTCAGGTGCAACGTAGTTGCAGAAAACATACTTAAATACTTGGGAAAAAAATAACAGTTGGCTCTTCAGAGCCATTTTTTAAAAACAGGTGCTGTTTTAAAACTGAGTTAGATCTGTTGAAATGCTCTTTTATTGTTAAAAAAATGAAATTTTTTTAAGAAACACTTTACCCATTTTAACAACTATATCATCATGATACATATGGAGTTTCCTTTTAATGGCAGATCCTTAGGGATCATTTTTGAGTACACAGGGAAGCATCTCATGCCTCTGCACTACTGGAAAGTGAAATGTGTATCCTTTTATGAAGATCCTCACTTTGTGGCTTGCATCCTAACTCCAGTTCTCTCCTTCTCAGAGCCTACTAGTTCCCAAGCATTTAGAGGATTACGTGTCCTAAAGTGTCCTAAACTGCTGTTTGGTTATCTGATATGGGACCCCATGCTTTTGCCTTTTGCATATTGGGAAAGGGCTGGAGAAAATGCTGCAAAACCTCCTGGGGCTCTCTGGGTACTACAGTCTGGTTCACAAGAAGCACCTGAAATCTAAGAGGTCTTCTGCTCTGGATCCTGCTTCCATTAACACCATGGAGCAGTAACCTACAGCCAAGGAATGGAGCTGGCTGTGAAAACCACATGAAGGGATCTGGAGAGCCTTGTCTGTTTTTCCAAGGGGTGAGACCAGAGCACCGTGCACTAGATTCCTTTTGCAGTGTGGATCCTACTAACAACTTCCTTCTTCCACATGGTGCCACACTAAGATTAGTTTTATGCCTCAGGGGAAATCCCCCAGTGCTGTCTAGTAACCTGCTCTTCTGTCTCTGGACAAGTGCTGCAAGTTGACTATGAAGCCAAGTGGTGATCTGTGCAGGGACAAGTGAGGACACTTGGTGACTTGCTGGCCCTATGTGCCATCACTGCTCTGTGGGGGGATTTGGATTTGGTCCCCAAGCGTTTCAGGACCCGGCTTTGGGGAAGTGGCTGCTACTGGGCATCCCCAAGAATCTCCCATCAAAGGCGTCTCAGCGGATGGCAGCAGCCAAATGTGTGTCCTCTGTCCCCACTAGGGCCGGGAGGTCCCTGGGAGCTGCTCTGGGGAGCCATGGATGCTTCCTCAGCGTGGAGCACTGGCTTTTGGGGCTGCTGAGCTCCTGTGGGAAGTGCTTTAAGCTCGCTGAGTCATAGGAGTCAGTGCCTGCTGTTACCATAGAAATCGAATCAGCTGCTATGGGTGGGGAGTCCTTGTCGCTTGGCTCCACTGCAGCGTGGTTCCAGCATGAGCTCACGGTGCTAGGGAACCTGATTTCTTGCTCCTTCCCCTGTGGAGATCAGAGGAGGTCTGGCAGCCCTCACCAGAGGGCACGGAATAATTTTGCTTGGATTTTTGCATGGCTGCAGTGGTGGGACCCTGTGTGTCTGATGTTCTGTCTTGATGACCTGCTGCCTGTATATATCATGCTCTTTCATATTTTGGGAAACATTGCATTTGATTAGCAGTAGCTTCCAGTCCTTTGGGAGCCCCAGAGAGGTGAAAACTGGTTGTAAACTGGTGAGTAGCAGATAAGGGAGGACAGGAAGTAAATAAGCTTGAGATGGTCCAAAGGGAGAGGAAAACCACTGACTATCCAATTTCCTGTGTTCTCAAAATGCATCCCCAAGCTTGGTGGCAGGTGTAGACTTGAGCATGGATGTGACATCTTCAGAGCTCAATCTCACAGGGGTTTTGTCCTCTGTGCTCAGTCTGAGTAACTGTTTCATTGTTTTCTCTGGATGAATATACACATTCAACCTCTAGGGATGGAAGATGCAAAACATCATTGCCCTCTCTCCATTATGCTAAAGGAAATAGCTTTACTGCAAATGTACTTTTCACACTAAGGTGTTGTGCCTCCTCAGATCATCTTTGAACCCTTTGCTGTCCTCATAAAGCAAAATAAGCACAAGCCATCTCTGTGAAAGTGTTATAGAGACTCACTGATGCAAGATGTCACTTTGTTTTTCTACAGTTCTTCTTGGCTTGCTGATCACTGAATTATTGTCCATGTGGTCTGTATGAGCAATCCAGATCTACATAGTTGTCCTTTTTAATGCTTTCTTGCTTACTTCCAGGAGACTGGAATACAGTCTCCTGGAAGTAAGCAAGTTGTGGTGCCTGAGCTTTAAGGCCGTCAAAGATTGTCCCTGAGAGTTGGTACTCTTATCAGGTCCTGTATGCTGTGCTAGCTCAGTCCCAGCTTTAATGTATCTTCCCCTTCAGATGAGAATGAGAAATATTTGCAAACAACAGCCAGTGCACTGACCTGTCTGTTTCTTGGACCCTCTTAATTCTTTGGTATCTTTATGGCATGCTTGGTGAAAAAGAGTCATTCAGGCAGTATGGCTTTAAATGAAAGAGATGACTCCTTGCTGCTGGCTATTATGTAGGAGAAAGGATTTACCAGGAGATGCTGAAAGCAGATGAGGATTGTATGTGTATTGTTCTCCCTGTTTTACTAGCTCAGCCTAAAAAAATTCCTGTTGTAAGGAGCTGTTCACTTCTCTGTTCAGATCCCAGCACACTGAAGCACCCACTTCAGCGTTGTTGAGAGCTCTGGTTCTCCATTATGGGGAGAGGGAGGGGGGGGTGATTCTTGGGAAAGCTTCCAGCAATGGGCCAACTGTGGAAAGAGCCGGGCTTTGTGCCAGCCGTTCGGAGGGAGGGGGAGCTCAGAGCCATACAGGGAGTGTATCAGGCAGGGGCTGGTGCAGCCTGTCGCCTTCCGCGGAGTCCCGGTGCTGCTTCTGTTTCAGGAGAGAAAAATTGTTCTGTCCAGAGCTGTGGGCAAGCAGAGACTCCTTGAGAGGGTTGGTACAGCTCTTGATAGCCTTTGATAGCAATTGGCATGAAAGAATCTGACATGTCGTGCCTCTGGCGAGGAGGAGGAGTTCCTGCTTGTATTAAGGGGGAGGGGAAACAATCTCTGGATAAGTGAAGATAAGGGAGTATTGGGAGAAGTCAGTGAGGAGAGGAGACGCCTCTGTGGGGAGGTAGATTTGTGATCTCTGTGTCTCACCTAACAATTTCTGCAGTCCCTGTTCTAGGCACTGCAAAATAAACTGGCTTTTGGGGACCATGGCTACAGACCCCCTCTCGGAACTTCAGGATGACCTGAACTTGGAAGACACCAACCAGTCCCTCAGCCAGCTCAAACTGGCCTCCATAGATGATAAGAACTGGCCAGCAGATGAAGTCCCTGATTTTCCCAAGTCAGGTAAGTATCCTGCTTGTTTGGGATCTGGGTTTTGGCCAAAAAGCAGTTGTTTGTCCTGCAGCATTGTGGTCATATCTACATAACCAGAGAGCCCCAGCTCCATTTAAAAGCTTTATAGACACATTAAACTTGCACCACACCCGAGTGAATCAGCCTCAGTATTGAACAGCACTAAAAAGTGCAGAGCCAGCTGCTGTAAATATGCTCTTCTCAGTCCTGTGCCTGGCTACATTTTGGTGCTGACAGTATAGAAGTGCTGTAAATCCTTGAGTGTCCTCCATTATGGTCTCTTGCAGGAGAGTTTGGCCTTCTGGACTGGAATGGTCTCAAACTTCCATCTGGGAGGTGGGGCTGGAGACCTGAGCTGTTACTCTGAAATCCTGTGCTATGAACTATGAACAAAGAAGTCAGGAAAATTAGCTCAAGGATGTACAGGATGACCATCCATCAAAGGACTGTGTTAAGATCCTCCTTTCCAAAAAAGCCATGATGATGTCCTTGGGATTTTGTCTTTGTGAATATTTGTGACATATATATCTGAACAGTTGTTGTGCATTCTGAGGGACACACGTGGATCTCCTAGGACTGACAGGACTCTTCTGAAGTCATTGCTGCTCTTGTCCACTCAGAATTTCAAAAGTGGGTTTTCAAGGTGTACAGTTGCATACATTGGTCCCTCCCATGTAGAAGTGCCATTTTTTCTTATTCCTCAATCTCTCTGTACTTGCCAGTGTGCTCCAGATCCCTTCTTTTGATTGCTTGTTTCTTGTACTTTGTGCAGACGACTCCAAAGGCTCCCCTGAGCCTGTCACTCACCTGCAGTGGGATGATCCCTACTATGATATCGCCAGGCACCACATTGTGGAAGTAGCAGGTGGGAACCTTTCTGTTTTCTCCTTTGATGTCTCTGCAGCTGGGCTGGGGAAGGGCTTTTCTCACAGGGCTCTGGGGACATCTGCTGTTTGCCAAGCCCAAGTGGCAGTGAAGTGGCACAGAAGGAACACCAAATTTCTTGAATGTCTGTGATGTGTGTAATTTTCCATTGACTTTGGCTAAACTTGTGTTACTTCTTGGCTCTTACTGACTTGATTATATTATTATAATAATATATAGGACTCAGTTGCTTTTGCTGAATTGTTTTAGATATGGCCCTTTACTACATCCCAAGCGCAAAAGTGGTTTTTTGTTTGATAATGCCACAGAAATTACCTAGTTAAGCAATACAGTTGTAAGGTCCTCAGCTGACTGAGTTATCCACAGTAGGTGGCATCACTCATATCTGAACGGCCAGAGCTTGCCATCCTGTCCAGAAATAACATGCACAGAAATCTGAAATAGGAGGAATTGGCCCATGTTCCACTGCATGGAAAGACCTGTTCATTCAGGGTCACAAGCATTTGGATTTTCTTTGTGTTTTCTTGTCCATATTATTTTATTTACACTAACCCTTGGTGATATATTGCTGGGACCTCCATAAGAAAGAGTTTTGGGGGTATTCTCCAGGTTGCTGTGGTGAGCCTGAGTGAAGGGTAAGGCCAGTTTGTCTTGTGTTTCTTGTTTTTTAAAAAAAAGCACCTCTTCAACTTGTTGTGACTTGATTAATACTTCCTGCTTGACTATAGCCACCTCCTACCCCTCCTGCTGCCACCTCCAACCCCTCCTACTGCCATCTCTCTGTACATTGGTCCCTGCCCCACATGTGAATTTTCAAGGAAGCAGTGGCACAGGCTGGAGTCCTTCTGATTCAGGGTTGTTCTGCAGCAGAGTTTGACCACAACAGAAAGAGTCTCAGGCATTTACTTTGGTAAGAGTTGTCTTGATATCATTCTTTTCTGGGCAGTTTTCTCAAGTGAACTTTCTTTTTCCTGATCTCTCATGTTCCATCTTTTGTGGAACAAAATGATAATAGCAGACTCAAAACCTTGTTGTTTATTGTCTCCTGCTCAGATTGACAGGCCAGGTGTTTGACATTTGGGCCATTATACCTTATTGATTTCCCAGAAGTGTTTTCATTTACAAATGTGTTACTAAGCTTCTTTTCTGTGGGGCTGGAGTTTCAGGACTGGGGTTTACAGATGTCTGTGCCCTGGTCTCTGCTGCTGAAACTGGAAAGGGACAGATGTGTGGACTCCACCATTTCAGTGGTAATAGCCAGAGTATTTGGAATGGCAGAGGTAACTGGTGGTTGAGGACTCTGGGAAAGGGTGCGTTAAATGATAGTCTCAGACTAAGCTTCAGACTAAGTACTCAGCAGAGTTTAGATCAGAGACATTGATAAGGCTGGAATGTCAGCCCAAACCAAGGATATACTTTGTCTGCTGCCTCCTGACATAAACACCACTCTTTCTGTGGGATTTCTGTTCCAAGGTAACGTGACTTCTTCTTTGACAAGCTCTCTGAATGGAGTATCACTCCAGTGGAGGTGTGTGTCAGTGGCTTTTGGAATGTAGCCATTTGACTCTGTCTGGGGTAGCAAATGAAGAATTAAACAGCTTCCTGAAAAGGTTCCGGGGTGGGATGGTGGCTGACTGGGAGCCGTGTCTGCATTATGAACTCTTTCCCGGGTGGTTTAAATTGGTATTCCTAGTGAGCTCTGTCTTCCTGCAGTGTCTCTGTATAGTGCAGAAAGTGCTCAGAGAAGCTTCTGTTCTTGGCTCTTGCTGGCCAGTTTTCACCGGTAGCTGATGTGTCTGAAAGCATGTGATGCTCCCACACACGGCCAGTGGTGTGATGCCTTTCTTGGCACTGGGAGAGCTTGGAGCACAGCTCCAGATAGAGGAGATTTGCTGCCATATAGGTTTGAGTCTTGCTGGTTTCTCTTCTCCTGAAAGGAGAATTTATGAAGTTGATCAAAGGGGTCTGACTTGTAATCTTGGTTCCAGGGTGAAACTGTTAATTTTTTTTTTTTGATCAGTAATTGATAATTTTAACTATTCAGGGTATCAGACAGGGTAGTGTTCTCTGGATAGTTGTTGCAGGCAAACAATCTGGGAAAGTCTGGAAAAATCCTATTAGAGGTAGCCTGGGGAATAAACATCTCACTGGAGGATTAATATGAAACTATTCAGATCTGGCTCTGCTGACAAATTGTGTTTTTCAGCAGCTCCAGGTGCAATGAGCACTGGCTATGCTGAGCCTGAAACAAAATTACCCTAGTTCTCTTGTAAATGTTAGCAAATGGCAGCAGACCAAGGATAGTTTTATCCATTCTGTTGATTCATTAGCTTTGTGTCCTATGTCCTTCCCTGTTCTGCACTTCAGAGAAGAAAGTTTGTGGCTAACTCTGTTCCTGCCTGCTCTGAAATATGTTCTGGGATGATGATGCTATTTTGAGACAACAGCAGAAGGCTGGTTCCCATCCTCGGGCTGAACTCCGTGATCCCAGTGTTATCCTGTGTGGTCAGAAAAGTAATTGCTTCTTGCTGGATGTGTGCTTGATGATAATAACTTAATAAAAGCCTGGTTTTGATGACAAAAAGTTAGCACACTCATTTTCTAGCTGACCTTAATTTCTGATTCAGTCCAAGACATGCTGGATTTAAAAAGACTGGCTATCTGACCTAAGAGGGGAAAGTACTGAAAAACATTCTGCAGAATTTGTTAGGTTTTCCTAACAAAAACCTCTAAGTTTTTGGGGTTTGTTTTTCACTTAAAAATAGTGCAGCAGTTTCATGGAGACTCTCCTTTGTGCCCTATGCTCCTGTCTCTTCTGGGGGCTGGGATCTTGCAGGAAGAGGCTGTCCATGGGAAAGGAGCAGGCATGATACTTCTGTCCCATGTGATGGTGTGATACACAAGGATGACAGCAAAAGGCATCCGGGCCACAGTCCTGAGGGAGTACTCAGAACTGGAGTATTGTTAGGAATCACAGTATTTTAGTTTAAAGAAACATTCTTTTGGTTTGGGGACTCGATGCTTTTCTGAAGGAAGATGTTGGTGCTCTGCTGGTCTTTTCAGACCTGCCTTAAAGTGTGTGTTTATGGAGTGTTTTATGCAGGCTCTGGAGAGGCCTCTGTGTGGTTTTGTTCTTCTTGATTCTGAGTGCCTCTTTTTGTGAGCACTGTAGCAGTGAAATTCTTTACCTGTAGCCAGAAGCTGAAAGAGAGGAGGTTTGATTTCATTGCACAATCCACTTCTGCAAAGTGTGTTTTTTTCCTTGCTTATGTCACATAGCATTTGGAGGAAACACAAGCTCCTGGTTGAGGGCTGTTAAGGACCTATCCCAAGTTTCTGTTATGTTGAGAGTTTCTGTGTTCTCCTGCCAGTTCCTGCATAGCAAAGGTGCTGTTCCATCTTCTTAGGGGTTGAGGCAGACTAGATGTGACATAGTCTTAGCCTTGAATTTTAGCACAGGCTGAATTGCAAAACTAAGGCAGGTAGGTAATAATAGTCTAAAGGAGGTCTCTGGAGATGGCAGTTCATACTGGAAACCTGTGGCTGTGTGGGAAGAGCAGGACTCTTGTCAGCTTTGGCAAGGTGTTCCTTCCTCATTCTGCTGCCCAGTCTGAAATACTGGTCTCTTCTTTGTGGTCAATATGCAAAACTATGGCTATGAGGTTCATCAGCATTCTCATTTTACACAATAACTGCCTTGCTTTCTTTTGGGATAAGAAAATGGAGGCCTAACATATATTGGCATATGAAATTCTCACTGCTGTGGAGGGTAGAAGATAGTGTATCAGTGGTCAGGAAAGTGGCTGTCACTATATACTTCAGCTACATAATCCCTGCCCAGTGATTTCAAAACTTTGTTGGAGCTCAGAGCCTGTTTGTGTGGGAGATCTGCTGCCTCACACCATTAATTGTCAATCTGTGGGGCTGCCCTCGCAGAAAAGCTGTGATGCCAGTATGTGTGGAGAGCTATGAGTGTACCTTCTTTTGTGCTACTGGATTGAAGCTGCAATTTCAGCAGTAAATCTATTTTCACTGGTGAATCTGGTACCAAACCTACCCAACAAATGTGGCTGCAGTTGCCAAAGCTGTAACTAGTGCTGATGATTTGCTGTACATGTTGGTGATTGACATGGAGAGGTAAAATCAATCCTGGAGTACCAGTAGCTGTTTCTCTAGGCAGGCAAAGGTAGAAGTGGCAGACAAAACCTGTGTTGGAGGTGTGTTGCAGGGTCTTGTAGTCTTTGGTGGCTAACAAACTCATCAAAGACCCATTAGCAAAGGGTAACAAGGGTCCTTTTCCCTTCAGGCATGGTACATTGTTACTGGTTCCATTAATACAGACTACAAACAGCATTTCTGCTGGTTTTGGATGTAGTTCCCAGCTTTTAGCTTTTTTGTTTGTTCGTTTGTTTAAGAATGTTTTGTATGGTAATAAATGCTGAATTTCCTCTGTAGAATTGAGTCCATCCAAAGCAAGCCCAGCTTGTGCACCATATTTTGATATGCAAGGTCAAGGGAAAGGGAGAGTATCAAAATAATTTTAAGTTTCTAAGGGAGCCTAAGAGAATGGAGAAATTCTTCCTAGAGCCCTGCTCTGCAGAGGCTCCTGTCTTGATAGGCCCATGTGGGTCTGTTGAGTATATAGGTGTGAGAGTGATGGAAAGGGACTGGGTGTGATAATAAATGCCTTCATTAACTAGAAGAACCTTTTTCTTTTTAATTCTAATTGGCAGTTCATTTTTTTTTATTATTCTGAATCTACTAATCATGAAAAAAAACGTTGTGGGTGTGGGATGTGTTATTCATATGGTATGATGCCATTCCCTGTACACTTCTGAAATTGTTCAGAGGACTTCAGAATTAATTGCAATTAACTCTTAACAGTGACAGTACAGCAGTTGCCATTTTAGTGGCAGAGGAAGTGTAACAGTAAGGGCAAGAAATTTGATTATACAGAATTAGTTGCAAATTCAAAAAAGAGATTTGGGAATCAAAGGTTGCTGTTATTGCCTGTAATTGTTAGATAAGGCTGGTTTGGAGAGGAGCATGGGGGAAAGATGAAATGGAAGGAGGTTGAAAGCTGCAAAACAGCAGCTAAATGCATCCCAGTGGCAATCTGGCTAGTCTCTCAGACTTTACCCTCATGATTACTTTCTCAGAAAGGATGCAAAGCTTGGCTTGCTATAACTTTTTTTCTGTTCCTCCAGACCAGGGTGCACTTGATGGGGCCCAACCAGGTAGGTAGATTTTTTGTGGCACTAACATTTGGTTCTGTAGATCATGGTATTCCTTTAGCATGACCATGGCCTGTAGCTGGACTGTCTCAGGGGAGCCCAAACTTTGCTCAGCCTTAGGCTGCACTGGCAACTTTTCAGGAGTCCAAAGGCTGCACAAAATTGTTGTCTGAGGGCTGCACCTCTGCCTCAGGCACAGCAGAATCATCCGAGCCAAATTTGGCGTGTGGGCTTTACTTCGGGCACTTGGGGGCTCATGGGTCTCTGTAAATCCTGCTCCTGTCCTGTCATGGTGGTGGCCTGCTTGGACCAGTTCAGTTTGAACTCCAGTTTGTCCTGTTACCATATGTGCTTTGGAAGTTCATTCTAGGATTGCTTCCTATTCTTTCACATGATCTGCTGCTGCACTCACGTGCTAAGCAGCTGGCACTTAAACTGGATTCTCCATCTGAAAGCAACTGTTATCTATCTCTTCTCCATTTGGCTGCAGAGATGTTGTGTTCTGGTAACTTCTTTGCCCGAAGCTGTGCTTGACTGCCTTGGGCTTGCTGAGCATTTGTTAATACTCTCCGGACTTCAGTCCTAAGTCTCAATAATTTGGCTGCTGGTGCTTTCGTGCTTCTCAGTGTACATGAAAAATTGTATTGGTGTGAAATTCTTACTGCTAAGACCTTCACACAATCCATGGAAATGCTGATTCTCATTTCCTCATGATGTGGAGTCCTCTCCCCCTTTTTCTATGCTCTCAGACATCCTCCCATTCTGCATTCTTTAATCTGACCCTCTAGTATATTTTTTATCAGTTATAGCTGTATTCACTTCATAAGGCTTTCTGACTCTGGCAGTGTTTGGATGTTGGGAATATTGAGGTGGGCGAAATCATGTATTAAAATACTTCTGCTTTGAGCTCCTTGCCTTCTTTTCCTTTAGGGCTAAATCCACTCTGGAATTCAATAGGCAACTAAAATCTACTATACTTAAATGTCTCCCAGTTGTGCCTTAAGCTTAGCACAGCTAATTGAAATGAAATTACATTTGACAGGGTTTTTTTACTGATAGTGGCTCTGATTAAACATGCTAAGCTTTGTGAAACTTGTGTAGTAATATTCCAGTATTCTATAATGGTGTCCTTTCCTTGACCCTGAACGCTGTTAACTTTGCTGTTTTAGCAGTAACACCAGCTTTTGGTGGCAAGTTTTATCCATCTGCATTCTCTCAGTATCAAAGTACTAGGATATTCCCATTTGAATCTTTCAGCAAGGTGGGCACTTAACTGAGGTGACCACATGAAGGTAGGAATGAGCAGTTTCTAGGCTGCAGTTAGGCTGCCTCAAATCATGACATAAATGCTAAAGGATATGTTTCAGGATATGTGATGGGTATATTTCTATTTACCTAGAAATAATAACTAACAGGATTTGCATGTCAAGGATGTATTTTCCATGTTGACTGTGCAGATTCATTTAATGCCCTGTCTTGGGACGTTATTGCCATCTTGATGTGAATTTCTGCTGTGATACGTTTGTATTGCTGCAGGTCTCAGTCTGACACATTCACCTCAGTATTTCAATTTCAGCCCTTTTAGAAGTTTGGCCTTGTGCTTGTGGCTTGGAAACATAGCAGTGATTTTCCTTGCCCCTTGTCTTGGAAATGCCCTGGAAATGCTGCTTTTTGAGCGAGAGGAAAAATGTGGTTCAGGCCTTTAAAGTGCCATAACAGTGTTCAGGAGCTTATGTCCATCACTGCTACAAGTTCATATCTATTTAGATGAGCGGCTGTCTTGACTGCAGAGGCTTTAGATATTGCCGACTGTCTTGTTCTTCATTGTTAAAAGCAAAATAATCTGAATCACATCCTTCAGGGAGGTAATTTAATTCCAGTGTACATTGAAAATATTTTTTATGTATGAACTTAAAAAGTTCGGGTGCTCTGTGAGTACTGGTGGTATATAATTGGTTATTAGTTTGTTGTTAGCTATTGAGCATTCCTCACCTGGGAGAGGTAGGAGGCAGCCTGAGAAGCCAAGTGATTACTTCATGGTCTAGAGTTGTGTTCAGTGGAAACTTCAGCTATTTGCAATTGCAAACAAGGGGTGAAAACCTAGATACATAAGATTAATACTGCAAACAGGAAAGCAAATAGTACAAGGGATGGGGCATCTGGGAAAGATCAAACCTGATAAGAATCTGTTCTGTAGGAGGCAGAGGGGCCACCTGAAGGTAGTTTCCTCCAACAAGAATGCATGGAATGGGCTTTAGGTTCTTGTTTATAAATTGGAGCAACTGATTGTTCAGCTTTGATGCTGAATTTTTGATTTTGTCATGTCTGGAGCAAGGAGACTGATCAGATCTATGTCAGGTAGAATTGGCAGTGGATGGTTTTGAAAGTTTCTGTGTTGACAGGCTGAGCTCAGTGTGATGAGACTGGAGCAAAACACAGAGCTCAGAAAAGGGCATGCTGGTTCCTTTGTAGGTCTCATGCATAAATTCATTCTGATTTGGAAGGCAAAGCAGGCCACTCCTTTTTCAGTCATCCAGGGCACTGTAGATTATCTTTTGATGTACTTGGCCCTGGAAATTGTCCAGGGGATACATGCCATCTCCCCTTTGGCAGAATCATGGATTGTCTGTTTATCCTTTACCAGCAATCCCAGACGTTTTCACCAAGGCTATATAAGGAACAAGATTGTAGACTTTGCATAGGCCTTGCTGTAGGCTTTTATGTCATTTCAGAAAAAGCTATTTAAGGTATGTCGTTCCTGAACTGTGACTTGTCAGGCCTGATAATCAGTGCCCAGAGGCCTGAGCTGACTGTATGGCCACCCACAACATGGCACAAACATGGTGCTGTACTGCACACCACAAAGGCCTGCCTTGATTAAGCTTGCAGGCTGCATCTGGCCCTCAGACCATCCCCTCTGATGTGAAATGCAGCTTCTCAATTAACCTGAGATATCACCTGTTCTGAATTTAAAATAGGGTTATGTATGATCTGCAAAGATCTGTTGTCTTTGTGACCATTCTCTTTCATCATGATAAAACTCAACAGATTCTCATATGCTGCATCTTCTTGGTGCTTTATACAGGCAGGACCCTTTGTCCTTCAAATAGAGACGTATGAATTGTTCAAGACCAGTGCGAAGGGTCACAGTATGCCATGTTCCTTACCCAGGACTTCATAACCTGCACTTAGTCTCTTAGACAACTCAGTTACATTAGACCTGGCCCTGAAGCCCATAGCAAGCTACCAAGAAACTCTGGGCTAGGCAGAGAGTGGGCTGCCATGGGATATGTGATGTGATGTTGGTCTTGTGGCCTGGCTGTGACTATCCGGTTGTTCCAGATGAGCCTTGCATCACTCTCCCCTAGTCCTACATTCCAGGTCATGCGTCCTCCCTGAGTGCCCTGTATCTCCGCATGTGTATGTCAGTGTGATGGCCTCTGCTACCCCTCTCCTGCTCCGTACCTAGTGCTGCCACAGTGTCCTTAGCTTTGGTAGAATTTCTGGCTTGTGCACATCAGTAAATTCCGTGTTGTCTGGTGAGTGACTTGAAAATGGGACTTGCAAGTGAAAATAAAAATGAACGAGTAGCAAGAGAATCTGTTCTGGCAAGACGGGGGCAAAAGGGGGCTGGTGGCATCTTAATGTCATGGCTGGTGGGTATGGGTTCTCTGGCTGCCATTTGTAGCACCAAGTGGTCATCTGGTACTAACAGGCAATGCTCCCAGAAATACCAGGTTTGCTAGTCCGAGACTTCACTTGCTGCATGGCAAGTGTAGCCCAGTGGTAATTGAGGGTCAGAGCGTATGGAAAGGTGAGAAAATGGCTGCATGAATATTGCAAATCCATGCTGGGAAAAGGATTTATTTCAAGAAGAATGATGTATTGCAGGTTTGTCCTACATAAATAGTGATCCTTGCTGCTTTTCTGTGCTGTGGTCTGCGTGAGATGATTTACCAAATGGGAGTAAGGTACTGCTGAGTATAACCTCAACAGCCCCATTCACTCTTGTACTCTACCTGTCAAGAAAACATAGGTTTCGGGGCAGGGTGAGTAACTAAAAAGGTGGGAAGAGTTTCGCCCTTCATACTAAAGAAACCATTTCATCTCTACTCCTGCTAAAAAGAAGTCATCTTTGTGGAACTGGATTGGATGTTGTGTCTGGGAGAGAATCAGACTTTCCCTCAAACTCTGTATGTCCTCAAGATTTGTGACCTGGTTCTTACTTACCCAAATCTCTCTATTCCCCAGCATGTCTGCTAAGCTTGGCCATGTGTGTCTGCTTGGGCTTTGCTCATGGTGCTGAGATCTCTGCTGGCAGAAGTCCACGGATAGCTGAAGACTTGCTCTGGGGAAAACTTGGCTTGTTGTCTCTGAAGCCTCAAGTGGTGGCTGGGACTGTCCTCCATGACATGACGGTGCTTTATGGGTTATTTGGCTTCAGTGTGATGGGGCCTGTTTTCTGCATGGCTTTTACAAAGAATGCTTTGTTGCACTGCACTTTGCAGCTCCTTCTGCCTCAGGCTGGAAAATTCTCTCTGCGGATGGAAAATCTAGGAAGCAGTGAAGACCTTGTTCTACAATTACCCTGGAGAATCCAGCAGCCATGCTTGGCCCATCTGTGGAAGAGACTTAGGATGATGCTTGTTTCTCATCTTTGGGATGCGACTGAACTGCTCTTTTTCTAGGAATTTTTTGGTTTCCAGGGCATGAAATGGCCTGTGTTCTGTGTGCAGGACTAAGCTTCAGGTGAAGCAAGAAACAAATGAACCAGACTATTAGAAGTTATTCTGGGACTGTGTGCAGGGTGGAAGGAGTATTGTGCCAGTAAGAGGCAGTTTTCCTTGTGCCTCCCTGGACACGTGTGTGTCAGGAACAGTGCCCAGGGAGAGCTTTGCAGGACTAATGCTCTGAGCACTCTGCTCTGTACCTGCCTCCATCCCTATGTGCCCTGAGGCATCCTGGCTTCCAGTCCTTCCTCTCCTTTCAGGCCCGAAGCAGGGAATCTGTTCTTCATTCTCATTGTTGACTTGCCAGGCCCTTGGTGTTCAGGTTTCTGCTTCCACACAAGGCCCATGATAACTGCTGAAAATCAGATTTAGCTTTGCTGGCAGCTGTGCCTTGTTATGGTGGTTTCTCATTCTTTCTTTACCCCTTGCTGCCAAGACCACAATGAAGTCCTTAAGCCCCTGTAATCTCTGGCATTTTATCTGCAGGTGATGACAAATATGGAAGAAAAGTCATTTTGTTCAGTGCCTGCCGGATGCCCCCAAGTCATCAACTAGATCATGTGAAACTGCTGGGGTAAGTAGAGTCTTAGTAGGATGCTCTTAATTTCTTAAATCTGACCTGATTCTCAGCTGCTGGATTCCTAGGGACAGATCTGTCTGCAGTAGCTTCTTTAGCTGGACATGTCCTCCCAAGTGCTTACTTCCATTGCTGGAGATGCAAATCCTCCTCTGTTATGGCACACACAGAGAGTCCCAAAGGGAGGAAGAGCCTCTCTGTAGCAGAGCACAAAGTGAGTTCATCAGTTCTTTCTTCTCAGGTACCTGAAATTCACACTGGACCAGTATGTGGAGAGTGATTACACTCTGGTGTACCTGCACCATGGCCTGACCAGTGAGAACAAGCCATCCCTGAGCTGGTTGCGGGATGCCTACAGGGAATTTGATCGCAAGTGAGTAAAGCTGCAGCAAGCAAGGATGGCATGTGCTGCTCTGTACCTAACACAGGATAGTCCCCAGGCCCCCTGTGTAGCTTGCTGATCATAATTTACTGTCCCTTACTCTCCTGCTTAAGGAGAGGTGGATTGTTGTTTAATGCAGATTGAATAATAGGATAAACAGCTCCTTCTGTAGTCACATCCTTTAAGCCAACAGGCAAGCAGCAAACCCAGGACCTGTGTCAGCCCCATGGTAGAACTGAAAGTTCCTGGGGAGGCTGCTCCTTGCTTTTAGATGCATGTTGGAATACAGGGTAGCATACCCTTAGGCTGCCAAGTAGCCTGACGCAGTACAGAGCATGGGAGAGCAGAGGCCATGGGTGCTGGGGCATGGTGAGGCTTAGTGCAAAAGGGATGAAGCAACCAGGGTGCCTGAATCTTGTGGAAAGGTTGGTTCCTCTACATAAAGTGCAGCTTGTCATTACTGGGCTTCTCTTGACAGGTACAAGAAGAACATCAAAGCCTTGTATATTGTGCACCCAACCATGTTCATCAAGACCCTACTGATACTCTTCAGGCCTCTGATCAGGTGGGAAGGAAGCATGCTCACACTGCAGGGGAACAATGGGGCATTCTCAGAGAGGCACAAGCTGAGCCCAGGCTGCCAAATCTATCCTGGAGTCTCTCACCTTTTTCTACCTCCTCCCATTTCTGAGCTCAGAAATACTCACACGCCAGAAATACCTCTTTAGGAACCTACAGAGTTTGCAGCTCTGTGCTACTCCTTTTCTCTCCAACCAAGTAGAAGTAAAAAGTTGCAGGCTTTGCAACTCAAATATTTAATTTATTATGATACTGAAATCATAACTCTATGAAATAATTGGGAGTAAAATCTTTGGAAGCCTACTGCTGAACATAGGAAGGAGAAATCCAGTATTTGAGGGAGCCTGCTGCTGCTAGAGCTTCTAATGTATCTTGGAAAGTCTTTGCATCTCCTGGTAAAATAGCTGGAGTAGAAGAGCAATGTGGGTGACATCTCTGCTGCTCAGCCATTCCTACCGTTGCCCCACTGATGTTTCTTGCAGTCCCCTGCTCTCCTTGACTGTAAGAAGTCAGTTCTGTTACTGGATTTCCCAATTCCTCACATATCTACCTTTCTCTTGTTTTTCAGCTTTAAATTTGGACGAAAGATTTTTTATGTGAATTACCTTAGTGAGCTGGAGGAGTATGTGAAGCTGGAACAGTTGGGGATCCCAAGCCAAGTGCTGAAGTGAGGATACTGTCTGTCTCCCCCTTGCTCAGGGCTCTGTGAGAGGGGCCTTTTTGTAAAGAGTGGCAGGGGAAGGAAGAGATTGTTCCACTCAGGCAGTGGTTTTGCAGGGTGTGGTGACAAATTGCCTTCAAGACTGGTTTCTCTCTATTGTCCTTCCTGTGTGTCCTTGGCCCCAGTCCCCAGTTCTGTCTTTGAGTTTAAAATCCTCCCCCAGTGGAGCACCAGTCCTGCATCTCCCACTCACTCACCCCCTGGGGACTTTCTGCAAAACACTGACCTTAACACTGACCTGGAGCTCATGGTGTGCATCTGCTGTTGTCTGGGCACGTGCTTAGCTCGTTCTGCCCTGCTCAGCTTGTCTTTGGGGCTTCCCAAAGCTGCCATAATCTCAGTCCTACCAGATTGCTTCCCTGTCCCACACCCACATATGCATCTGTCTCATCACAAGCAGTGCTGTCCTGGCCTCCTGCCCACGCTGTTACTCAGCTACTCCAACTCTTGATGACAGATAGATAACTCCTTTACTCCCTGCTTTTTTTCTGGCAACCAGATGTTTGTTCTTGTGCTCCAGAGCTGCCTGTGGTGGTTTTGCATAGATGTAACTTACCATACTAGTCTGGTGCTGTTACCAGTGGGTGTGCAGTGCTGGTTTCATGCACTTTCTGGGAGATGGAGTGGCTTTTTACTAGTCTGTGTTTTGCTGCAGGTATGATGAATACCTGAGGTCCCTGCAGAAACCTTTGCAAGTGGTCCAGAAGGCAACACCCCCACGCTCACTGCTGCCAAACCAGCAGTTTGGAGTCTCCCTACAACAGTGAGTATTTCTGGACTATGTTGCTTTTGCCCTGACTTGCTTGATATGAGGTCACTGCATTTATTATTGAACAACAGCAGAAAATGGCTGTGAAATTTCTTGCAGTTCAGACTTCCTATGAAACTTTAATAGTTTTCCTGAGGAACTCTGTGCTCATGTCCAGATCCTGACTAACTCAGTTCAGGTCCACCCTCTTGATCCCTGGGTTAGATTGTTTTTGCAACTTAGGGTCACTAAGGGAGAAGCAAAATGAGGGTCATGGGGACAGCTTTATGGCACTAGAAACTTCCTTTTAAGCAAAAGAAGTCTGTAGGAGGCTGACAGGGCTCTCTTTAGGACTATGCTACTTAGAACAGTGTTGCAGATTTGTTTCTTAGTTGTTTTCCAAATCATAAATTCTATTTTAAAAGCACCTCTATTCACCCTTGTAGTGAATCCCACTCCCCATTCCTGCACAGTGACAAAGGCAAACACAGATACTGGCAAGGGCTGGTGATACTGAGTAAGAGTTGAAGGTATTTTTAACTCTGAGTGTGGTTTAGCCTCCGTGGGGAATGAGGAGGAGCCAGTACTCTGTAGCTAGACATATCCTCTGAGGCACTCTGGGAACACATTCCCCAGCTTCAGTGCAACATTTCCAGATGGTGTTTGCTGTGGTGCTGTGGTGCCTGAGCTTTAAGGCAGCCTGGGAGGGGTGAACAGCTCCGAGCTATCGAGTGGTCTGGACAATCGAATGTGAGGGTGGCAGCGAGCACCTTGGTGCCATGAGGTTTTCCCTGACAGCCATTTTGTTGATCTTCTGTCACAGGAATGTGGTGGCCAAAATTTTTTTTCTCATTTGTGTCAGCTTCTTTCTGCCCTTGCTCCTATGGCAAAGGAAAAGGGAAGTGTAACCCTTTTCACCTGTTTCATAACTAACATTCTTGCCTTCTGGGAAGCCCTTTGCCCTGGCATATGAAGGCTGAGGTTTTTACAGAAGGTGGAAAAACATTCCTGTGGCCTAGTAATGAGCTCATAATTGCTCCAGTGAATGATGTAACATGATGGGTGAAGAGGATAGAAGGCTGGAATAATGGCTGAACCAGGGATGGGGATAGCAAGATCATACATAGTATAGCTTGTGTGGGCAAATTCAAGAGCTGGAGGCTGCATGTAGGGTAGGAGCAGTCCTGTGTACCAGTCATGTGTAACCTGTTGTTTCTTGCTGCAGTCTCAGGGAGAAGAGCCCTGATCAGTCTCCTGTTCCTCTGGTGGTCAGAGACACCATTGCACACTTGCTGGAGCATGGTAAGCGTTTGGGGAAGCTTGCAGTCCCATATCAGTGACTTCTGTTCTGTTTAAGCTCCCATCAAGACTGCGCTAAGATAAAGAACAGAATAGGGTGAAAACATGTGCTGGTTTGAAAGCAAAACCAGTGAGAGACTCCAAGTCAGAAGTACAATTTAATAAGAGCAAAAGAAAAGAAGTAAAATAAAGTAAAATAAAATAAATTCAATAGTATAAAATACCACTGACAAAGTCAGAATACAACCTGACACCCTGTTAGTTAGGGTGGTAGTAGCAGTCCAGATGAAATGGTCTTGTCGAAGCAGTGGTCTTGTAGAAAGGTCTGGTAGCTCTTGTCCTCCATGAATCCAGTGAGGGAAGAAGCTGATTCTGCTGTCCAAAACCCAGGATTATATGCAGGTGGGAATGCTTGGCTGCTCCCCCTGGGTGGAGCATCTCACAATGGGCTATTATCATTCTAATGGGCTCTTGATGGCCCATTGAACAGAAATGGCTTCCGGAGGGAGTTATCTATGAGTCATAGGGCAAGGCATTGATGGGCCATTAGCAGAAGATAAGGGAAACACTGCCCCACCTGGTTCCAACTCCTCATGAAGATGGTGATAGAATACATACTTTGGGCACATCTTACATTTTTAACCTAGGACAAAACAGAATAGGGATAAAGCCAGCACTAGGTGAGTTAGCCTTCAAGTGAGATTGTGGAGGGCTTAGGAGACCTCTTGCTTTCAGGAGTCCATGTTTCCACTTGTATAAAAGTAGCCAAATGCTCCTTGTATCCTTTTTCTGATAGTGGAAACAGAAAGAATTGTACTCTAAAAAAGGGACTTGTTGATATCTGTCTGAATGCCCCATGGCATGGATTTATAATTGTTAAGGCCAACATTTTTGGAGACTCTCACATGGCTGATTTATTTTTTTCTTCTCCATCTGCTGTCACTTTACAGCTCTTGATACAGAGGGGATTTTCCGGAGATCAGCAAATACACAGGTTGTCAGAGAGGTCCAGCAAAAATACAATATGGGTAAGTGCCCAAGCACATCAGAGGCCCTCTCATTCCCTAATTACTACTGTCCAACTGCACCTATGGTAGAACTAGTCCATCATGGATCCTCTCCTTCTCTGATAGGTCTGTAGGTGAGGCCTCCTCTTGGGGCGTGACCTGAGAAGTATCTGGTACTTCTGCTATGTGGAAAGCATATTCCTTACCACTCATATTCCCCTTACTACCCTTTTTTTCTCTGAAAGTTTTCCTATTTCTTGGGATGGGATATACCATCTTATTCTTGTTATACTGAAGAGACTTAAGATGACTAGGATGAAACTTAGTCAAGTTTCATTTGATTACTTCTAAAGATGTAGTGCTGGATTCAGCACTGCTTTGTATATGATTCTGGGACATATTTTTTCACTCTGCTAGAAGATGTAGTACTTCAGGATTCTGTGTTCTTTAAAATACCCCTTCCTTAATTTTGGGCTCTGACCATCATGTCCTGTCCTTTGTCTGGTGGAGGTGCTGCTTTGGCCAGTGAGCACTGAGTGTCTGCTTTACTTTCTCAGGTGTGCCTGTAGATTTCCAGGAGTATGAAGATGTCCACCTCCCTGCTGTGATTCTCAAGACCTTCTTGAGGGAACTACCTGAGCCCCTCCTCACTTTTGGTCTCTACAGCCATGTTGTCAGCTTCCAGAGTGAGTTGTAACAAGTGTGCTACTCCCTGAATGTTGCACTGGCTAAGGGCAAAGATGTCTCAGTGGGGACATGTATGGGATACCTTGTGACTGCCAACAGGGCCTTCATTGGTATAGGTGCTGAGGATTGTCCTGTCTCTCTTGATTTTTAGGTGTGGAGGAGGTGAAACGTGTGGATGTTGTTCGCCAGACACTCCAGGATTTGCCAGAAGAAAACTACCAAGTTCTCCGTTTACTGACAGCCTTTCTGGTGCAGGTGAGTGCTACCCTAAGCATTTGCTTGTCATCACACTAAGAGGTGCAGGCAGGCCTTCAGCCTCAAAGGTGCAGGTGTACAGTCTGTGTGGTCTATACCAGGGAGGCTGAAAGCTCCCCAGGTTGGAGGTAGAACTACAAAGTAGCTGAGTAGAAGAGGGGTATCAGATCTGCTTTACAGTAATTCCTGCTGCCAAGAAAGCCACTGCAAGGCCGTTCAAGCAAGAGGAAAGATCATGAGTGGTGATCTGGACTTTTAGATATATTGTCTGACAGTGCTCTTGGTCCTGTTGTTATGATATGGCCTGGCCAGCTTTTCTCGTCTCCTTTTCTCTGTGACTCTGTCAGCTCTGGCTTTGGGGAGGGTAGAGAGCAGCTGCTGTGCTATTCTGTAGGATTCACAATGGTCTCTTTCCTTCCCACATAGGTCTCTGCTCACAGCGACAGAAACAAGATGACAAACACCAACCTGGCAGTTGTGTTTGGCCCAAATTTGCTCTGGGCCAAAGATGTGGCCATCACTCTAAAAGCCATCAATCCCATCAATACCTTTACCAAATTCCTGCTGGACCACCAGAAGGAGCTGTTTGAGGCTGCAGAGGCCTGAATCCAGGCCAGCCCACACCTGCACACTGTGCCCACCTTCCCCCTTCTTTGTCTTGGAGCTGTGACCAAACTGTCTCCAGTACAAAGGGACCATTGATCTTCTGGGTGATGAGCAGAGTGAGGGCTGTGGAGATGATGGTGAAAGTGTGCAAGTTAGTGAGCAGGAGACCTGCAGCTCTGGATGGGCAGGGGAGCTGGTCTCCCAGCTGCTGAGACTGGAGTCCTAACCCACCTGTGCAGCTCTTCCAGGGCTCATCACCAGTCTTCTGCTCTGTCAGATGACCTGCCTTCCTTTCCTCCTTCCCTTATGTGCAGTTTTCCTGCCCTCCTGCTCCCTTCCTCAGCACAGATCTTTTTGTTCAAGCTCCCAATAGCCCCAACTCACCCCTCCTTGCCTCAGCTGGAGTGTCTGGGCTAGGGTGGGCTTGCTGGGTTTTGTGATGGAGACATTCTTACTGTGAGTGCCATTTCTCAGCACTGAACATGCATCCTTCCTTTCCCCAGGGGCACCTAAAGCAGGGAAGGGAGCAGCAGCCCTTGTGCTTCAGGTAGCAGCATGTCCTGCACTTGCAAACACTGCTCTTGACCTCTGCTTTTGGCAGGCAGGTGGAGGACAGGCTCACGGCAATGGGCTGTGTTACCTGTCAGACTCCAGAAGAATGAAGGTGAGTTTAGCCCAAAGCCCAGCCCCTGTGGGGTCACCCACTCCAGGTACTGTTCAGTGCTTGCTGGACTGTAGTGGGTGACTGGCCTCCCGTAGTTATCCAGCTCAGGTGTGTTTGTCCCTCCAGCAGCACTTCCAGCCTGGCTGGGAAGGGTCATGCCAGGCCTGGCTGTACATGAGGGCCAGCTGTGACCCTTTGACAGCTGGTGAGTCTCAATGGCAGGAGCAAGTGCCCTGGTGGCACTGAGATGCTGAACACCATGAGGATCGCCATCTGTCCTGGCAGCAGCACAAGGCCTCCTCTTCTGGCATATGTATCTGTGCTGACTGGCACAGACTGCCTTGACTAGTTAGCTGTCTTTTTGAGCACAACTTCCCCCAGCACAGTGTAACAGAGAGCATGCCCTTGAGGGAAGGTCTGGGAATTGGGGCTAACCCTCACCATGGAGCGTACCAGGCCTGGTTTACAAATTTCTGACCAGGTGCTGAGCACTCATGTGCCAAAGCTGTGAGGGAACAGCTGTTTCCTGCCAAGGGTGTTTGCTGTGTCTCCTCCTGCGTTCGTACCTTCCACCCTGCCATCTGATCAGCTGCATCCTGTATGCCCTGGGCACAGCTGGAGAGCTCTGTTCTCTGCAAGGCAGGCTCAGAGTGGGGTGGTCCTGGCACCTCCCTGGGGCAGCTGCGTCTCTGTTGGGTTTGGGTCGCCTCATTCCCATTACCTGAGCTAAAAGAGATCCTTCTCCTCAGCCTTGGCCTGTCAGGGTTTTAGGAGGGAGCTTCTAGCCTTACTTCACTGGTGTGGTTTATCTTTGTATCTTGTGCCCTATGTGCCTGGGCCAGACCTCCCTGCTGCATCTGGCCTCAGGGACAAATCTTTTGGACCAAGCAGAACTGGTTTTTTTTAAAGCTACTGGATGCTAAATAGAATTTGCTTTTTCATAATACTTTAGCCTGCCTTTAAACACTGACCAAGAGTCAATGCCCCTGGTGCATTCTAAGTGGCATCTGCTGCAGGAATTAAGGAGATTGCTCTTTTTGCTAAATTCTGGAATGGGGATGGGTGCAAATGCAGGCAGCTCTGCAAGGCAGAACAGGTCCAGCCAGCTGGCTTGGAGGAGGCACACCAACATGTGGGTGTGAACAGTGAACAAGAAAGTGAGCATTACTAAGAGTCGAGCAAGAGATGTTCTAAGATAGGACTGGATCTGATCCTTTCTATATACCAGGAGACTTAGCCCTGTGGAGGCTACCAGGCTGCTGACTTCTTCAAGTCTCTTTGTTCCAAGAGTAGGAGCCTTCCCTGTTTAGCCAGGATATGAATTGTGTCATCCTGAACAATTCACAGCAGTAACTAAGTAAATGTTTTGGAGGGAGAGATAATCTACTCCTAATTCATCTGTGGTCTCTTCTAGAGTGAATTAGCAGGGTTGATGTGCTGTGGAAGAGTAATCTGGTGTGGACAAGTGTGGAGAGAGGTGTCCTTGTCCCAGTGTTTAGGAGCAAGGCTGTGAAGGCCAAGGGAGCCCAGTGCAGTCCCTCTTTCCGTGCAGGCATCCTGCTCTGTGGAGGTTTTGGTAGGGGGAGAAGGAGACTTGGTGCTCTGGCTGTATCTGCAGCTGACACTGGCTTCACCTTCATCTCCCTAGAGGAAAGTCAAGCCTAGCTAACTTCTGGGACAAACGCCCAAGCTCGGCAACCTGGAATCCAAGTGCCTGTGTGCACGAGGCCTGGCCCTGTGCACTCTCTGGGGAAGGTGGCATGTTCTGGCCTTGCAGAGCAGCAAGGACTGTTCCCTGCCAAGTAGCCAGAGGAGCAGTGCTGGAGTAGCTCCTGTCCAGAGGGAAGGTGGGGAGTACTGCAAGAGTCTTGAGTTCTGGCTGGAGTTCAGTGGTTTATTTTAGGGTTTTTTTTTTTGATTTAGGTGTTTTTTTAGTGAATTCTTGAAATGACATTTCCTTTTTTAGCAAAATAGAGGCTGGTTCATCCCCTGCAGGCAGGGATAAAAGCCTGCTCCAGTTCAGTGCCTGCAGGGAGCAAATTCAGAGAGTGTTCAGGGAACTGTTACTGCTCATGGTGGGAAAGTGCTTGCAAATCCTGGAAGGGACCCACTGTAAATATTCTCTTTCCTCTCCTGCTCTTTCTGCTGGAGCTGCTGAGGGCCCTGGAGCAGGCACAGTAACCAGGGTTGCTTTTGCAGTCTGTTCTAGTGAATGCCTTGTGTTGAAATATTCCTCCTGTGATCTGAGCAAGGAAGTGGCTCAGGCCTGCCTGCAACCTGTGTCAGGTGGGTGGTCACCAGAGCCTGCACCTGCCAAGGCCAGGGGGTTAAATTCCCCCCTCACATGGGCAGGGTACTGGCTGGGCTGGGTTTCTCTGCCTTGTTACAGGTCAGGGGCCATTTTTGCCTTGCTTTAGAGCTGCCCAAGGGTCTCTTCTCTGGCTTAACCTTTCAGGTTAGCTGTTAGCCATTTCTTTCTGTGGGGGTACTTGTTCTGCATCAACCTCCTGCTTTTAGCACCTAGAACATTCCCCTCTGCTAAGCCTCCTGCTGTCTTAATGGCCTCTGATCACTCCCTGGCCCAACCTGTGAACTGACACCGGAGCTTTTGGGTGGTGCAGGGGGTCTGGGGCCATCCAGATGCCTTCTGTGCTAACATGAGAGAGCTGAGGGCCAGTTTGGTCCCAGTTTCCTTTTTTATGCACAGGAGCTCCTGTGCAAAAATTTCAGCTTTGCTTTTGTTGCTGGCATTCCCTGCCTTTGTTGATGTTCATCAGGTGCAGGCCTGGGTTTTCACAGTTCACACTGTTTATTTTCTTTTAATCTGCACCAATCTTGTATTTCACAGTTTGCACTTTTTGTATTTCAATAAAAATCAAAATATAATCTCAGATCCATGTATGTCTGTCAAGTGGCAGCAGCAGTGGCATGTCTGCAAGTAACAAGTAAGGCCGTCCATGCTGCCAACCACAGCCATGTGGCACGGGAGGAAAGAAAGTATGAAATACTTCCTATGTGAGTAACTGAATAAATACTAGTTTGCAGGAACCTTGGGCTGGAAAGAGAGTTAAACCAAAAGTGAAGTAGTATAGATTTGGCTCTTTCCTGAAGGGAGCTGTTCTTCTACATTACTGTCTTCCTGTCATGTTGAGCAGTCTGCCTAGGATTGCCAAGGGTGAGACCTTAGGATTAGCTGGCTAAGTTTATCCTGTGGCCAGGTGATACATGCAGCAGAAGCCTGCACCTTCTCATTTCAATGTATGTGGATTGCTAACTTGATGAACAGTAGTCTGGTTAGGACCACCACACTCTCCTTGATCCATATTCAGTTCACTACCTTTGCCTAAAGACTGCAGTTTGCCTGTTACATCAGTAAGCTTTTTTGGCTGGGTCCAAGAATTAGGAGTAGAATGGAGAAGGCTGGAGCTAAACCATCAGCATTGGGCAGTAGGCTGACTGCTGGGATGTCAGCAATGACGTGTCAGGGTGATGTGTTAATGCTGATGTTGACACTTGCATGTCTAAACTGTGTGCTGCTTGTCAGTTTTTACTGTTCATAAACTGTCCAGTTAAGGGCTTCCCAGTGTTGCCAGCTCCCCTTCTGTGTGTTGACATGGCCCCTGTAATGGGGTCAGCATGGTTAACATGCCAACTGTACAGTGAGATCTCAAACCTCCTCTCAGTGCAGCAGCTGGTCCTGACTCTGGGCTTTGTCACAGTGACCTGCCTGGCTTTGTGCTGTAGCAACATCAGCTCGGAGGAGCTGGAGAGCAGGTGCATGTCCCTGACAGGGAGCTGGTGTTGGCAGGAACTACATCATGTGCAACCACAGGCAGTACTGAGCGCAGTGTGAACACCATTGCAACTGGACATGTTCTCATGAGTAGCTGCCCCCTGGCTTTATGGACACTGTTCTGAGAACATTTTTTATAAATACATACAGTAGGCTCACAAAGCAATGGTATTTAATTGTTCATGACCTAGGCGACTAATCATACTTTGTGATTGTTTACTTTCTCACTTTTTTGCTGGTAGTTTTTCCAATGCCTTGTCTTACTGGTGACATGGTGTAAATGGTGAAAGCCCTCTAGTAAGCCCCAGATCCTACAGGATGGTTTCTGTGAGTTTTGACATTGTACTGTGTCTTTTTTAAGTTTATGAAATGACACTCATAAATACACACATATATATGTATATATACATGCATATAATGTAGACAGATTGGTATGCATAAGATTGCAGTGGGATGCTCAGTTTACCTTCTGAAGATATGATTAAGAAAAGATTGCTTTTATTAGTTATCTTTGTATTCCAAGCTGGAATATTTCCTTCATAGAAGCTTCTAATACACAGAGTCATTTTTCTCCCCCTCCATTCCTGCCATTTTACCCACTGTGTATTTTTTTATAATAACCAGATACCCTTTACACTGAAGTTTAAATCAGTTGTTATTAGTACACAGATTTTTATAATCTTGGAAGGTGTTGGCACCATACCCAGCCTTGTGTGTTATACAGGGTTAACTTTTATCAATACTAGAATCGTCTGTTAAGTTCAGTTATTCTCTCCGTGTTTTACTAGTCTCTGCTGTCTCTCCTGTCAACTCAAAACATTGCTATGCTTTCCATGTAGCAGCCATGTACAATGCAAATTCTGTGGGTATATTTTTTCCCCCTTTTCCCACCCCTTTCCTCTGGAGATGAGTTAATATTTCAGTTTCCCAATTCACTGGTGAGGTCAGCAGGGTCAAACACTATATGACTGTTCCTCCCACCTCCAGGCACCTGTTCTGTCTTGTCCCTCACTGCCTTGCAGGAGGTTGATCTCAGTAGGATCCCACTGATGACTCCAACTATAATGCACCAGTCCCTTTTGCCCTCTCTGATGGAGGCAGCAACTTGCTCTGTCCTGCATTCACTGACAGTCCCCTGACCCTCCTGTTTCCTGGAGGAAAACAAGCATGAGCCCAGGACTCTCCCAGACCTGTTGGTACACAAAGAAAAATGCAGAGAGTGTTGCTTACATAAAAGTTTTATTGGAAATTTTTTAATACTTGAAGTACACTGGAGACTTTCCAAAACAATAGACTTGAGGAGCCTTCCCGTCCACCCAAAGTATCAGTAAATCAGCAGCTACATACATACTGTCCTTACTATTGAGTTGAGCAGAGAGCTGCTAAAATAAACAGCCTTCATGACAATCTGTGGCAGGCCACAGCAGCAGCTAGATCTTTACTGAAGCAGAGCATTTGTGCAGTGGTCAGGGGACTCAGAGCCTAGATGTAGCAACTGTGTGTTGAAACTGGGGACTGTCCAGAGAAGAGGCAGGTAACTCAGCCCTGGAGAATCTCTTATTGCTATGGCCATCCAGCTCAACACTAGCAGCTTATATAGGCAACTTTCCAGCCTTTTGAAGAGAAGAAAATGTGCCACAGTGACATTCTGTCTTGTAAGATGTGAGAGCTGTAGCCACGTTAGGAACTTAATCAATAAAGGAGCACAAGTACAAGCCCTGACCTCCTGGGTGGAATTAACAAGAAGAGCAGTGCTCCCTGCCAGCTCCAGAGCTTGTCAGCAGAAGAGCACAGCAGGAGTTCTGGCTAGATGAAGTTTAACCTCGACTATTCTCTATTCATATGGTGTGAACCAGCACTTTGCCTCATCTCTGCTGCTCTGCAGCCCAGATGTATCACTTTAGAGATTAAAGGTGACAACCACCTGTCTATGAGCTACATCCTACAAAGTGTCAGACCAACTTCCTGAGCACAGGTGAGAGGCAGTTGGTCCATTAATTCCTTCTGTTCCTGCACCCTCCTGTGACCCTTTGCACCTGTGAAACAAGGTGGCTCTTGGATGGGGATCAAGTACTTGTTACAGCCCACGTAACTAAAGCCATGTTATAAACTGTTTCATCTTGGCCTCTTTCTTAAAATGTTTGTGCATCTTACTTTGCACAGACAAAGCAATTTCCATGTGAGGTTGCTAAAAAGTTGAATTGGTTGAGTAAAATAAAAAGGTTCTGGTGGGTAACTTTCCTTCAATGAAGCCCTTACCTGGAATTTTAGAACTTAAAAGGCCTCTCACCAAACACATCTCTCAACAAAACATCTCATAAAGTTCAAAGCATTACATTGCTCTGGCCTTACAAGTTCTGTTCTGAATTTGGCTCCCTGCTCCAGCAGTGGCACAGAAATAGTGTTGCAGAGTGGAGCTCAGGTTCCCCCATCAGCTGCAGGCAATCTCTTCCGACTATGAATGCAGCTAAGCTGAAGAAGCTGCCACACTGCCCCAACTAGAGGCTGGTTATTCAGCCACTGAGGAAAAGAAGATGGTTTCTCAGTACTCAAGCAACACAACTCCACTAAGAGAAGGGGGGTGGGGGCGTGGAAATGGTTTTGGACAGTAAGGGGTCTTGCAGCTGCTCACTCTAGTTACATGGGGAAGGAGGAGACAGAACCACAAGAAAACCCACCTTATCCAAGTTTCTCTTTTAGTGTCACTTTTTCTCCTCCTATCCTTACATGAGGCAGAAGACATGCAACAGCCAAATCACCCATAGAACAATGCCAGCCAGTCACACTGTTGATGGCTGGATTATTACAAAAATAAAATTTCAGCTACTCAAAAGCCAGCTGATTAAAAAGTACCATAAGCTTCCCAAAAAAGTGTGCTTCTTTGGAAGCTGCCTTCTGAATGGCCAAAGAACACTACAAATTCAGCCATGCCTATCAGAAAACAGCTTTTTACCAAGTCCCTGCCACTCCATTCCACTGATGTGTGCATTTCATTCTATCAGTGAGCCCTGACTGGATGTAATGGACACACAGTCCCCAAAACAGAGTATAATATAAATCAAGTCTGTCTTAGAAAATAAATATCTTGGATATTTTCCCGCAAAGAGAGACCAGTCTCACTGGCCAGGGTTCCACGGCACACTTGCTCTCTGCAGTGATCAGGACAGAATGACCCGCACTATAACATGAAAACAGAACATCTTTTAAATATAGGTTTCTTTAAAAGCAATAAATATTTTTTAATTCTTAAGATCATCTATTAACCATAAAGCAGGAAGGCTTGCAAGTATTAGAGGAAAAAAATCTTGGACTAAGACTCCTAGTTACATAACCCTAAAGAAATAGGATTCCTAGTATTTACAGTTATGTTTCAGAAGCAGAGACTATGAATTCAGCATCAGAGCTGCTACGTGCAGGCTTTGCCAAGTCAACACTTAAACTCAGCATGGCTGAGTGTCAGTGCACTCGGGAAGGAAACGTGGAAAGCATTCCTGTAGTTTCACTCCTGCTTATCAGCCACCTAACAGAGGGCCTTGCACAAAATCACTGTGTAGAGACCCAGTTCCTTAGAAGCAGGAAAACAAAGGTAACTTGCATTATGCAGGTCCCAAAGCTGATGTGTCTCTCTGGGCTCCAAGCACGCACTCTGAAGTCAGGATGAAATGCCCAGTTCTGTGGAATGGATGTCCTGGACTTCCAACAGTTGAATTTGCTGAACTCACAGATCCTGGAAATAAACCAAAGCTTTCTATGCTCTAACAGGATCAGAGACTGTATGAAGAAGTCTGTTAGCAAGAGGCTCTACCTAGGAAACTTACACCATAGGACCCTTGGAGGAAGCATATGGCTTTCCACAAAGTCCCTCCATACAGAACACAAACTGAGGAGAAAGTTTCCATACACTGAAGTTTGACTTCCTGTGTCCCTACTGAAGTCTTAAAACTGACTGTGAGCAGGAAAAACAGTCCAGAACTATGTGGTGGAAAAGTTGAGGAGAATCAGCAGATGAGCGATATCTGTCACTGAAGAGAGAAAAGAAAGCTCACTTGATGGAAGGAACTAGTCAATGTGAACAGAAGGCAGAGCAGGGGTGACAGAGATACTTGTTGATGTCATCTCCAGGATGCCTTGAGGAGGAAGAGTTACTGCAATGGAACTGGGAAACAGCTTCACTGTAAGGTTTCCACAAAAGCATCAAATTCTTTGACGTTTTTCTCGTGGACTGCCAGCTTCTCTGGTAACGAGTCCTGGAAGGGTAAGGAAAGGTGAGGATCAGGGCTCATTCACAGCAGACAGAAGGAAATTTTCAACACACTAGGAAAAAAAAAAATCTGTTTCTGAGTCATGCAATCCCTTGCCAATGCTCTGGGCTCACCCTTCTACATGCACAAAACCAGGAGCCCTCTGGCAGCATCCAGCAAGTGACCCTGAGAAGGGCACTCTGCCCAGAGTCTGTTTGTTCTGCAGGAACAGAAGGTGCACTAGGGCCTCACCTTGTGCAATCCCCACCAGCTGCAGCACAAAAACCTGCTCACATCACTGCCTTCATCAAGTCACTTGCTGCTCTCAGACTCTGGTTTTCATTTTTCTCTAGAGTATGGTACAGTGCCAGAGAGCTTAACAGAGCACTCACCCAGACATGACTTTCACCAGTCACACCTGAACTCCAACTCTGCTCAGGCTGCAAAGTCAGGCCTGATTTGCCACCAAGTGAGACACCCCAGAGGCAGGATTAGTTTGGGGGGGTTTCAATGACAAACAGAGCAAGCATGCTGCAGCAACCTTCAGCTTCAAGACAAACACTGGTTTCAGAGGCTCAAGAGTGCCACAAACAAATCTGCATTTACTTGGAATATATTAGTGATGGACTCCCTTTGGGCAGGGTCTCTTTTCTGAAAAGTATAGGAAAGACATGGGGCTTGTTAGAGTGGGTCCACAGGAGGGCTACAGAAATGATCAGAGGGCTGCAGCACCTCTCCTTTTAAGACAGGCTGAGAGACTTGGGGTCTTTCAGCCTGGAGATGAGAAGACCCTGAGGAGACATCATTGTGGCTTTTCAGGACTAAAAGGAGGCCTTTAAGAAAAATGGGAACAGACTTTTTAGGAGGGGCTGTTGTGATAGGACAAGGGGCAATGGTTTTAAAGAGAGAAATTTTTTATGAAGCTGGTGAAAAACTGTAACAGGCTGCCCAGAGAGGTGGTGGATGCCCCATCCATGGACATCATTCTAGGCCAGGTTAGATGGGGCTGAGCAACCTGATTTAGTTGAAGATGTCCCTGCTCATTGCAGAGGGGTTGGATTAGATGACCTTGAAAGGTCCTTCCAACCCAAACTATTCTACAATTGTATGAAGATATTTTTTTCAAACTAGGAATAGGGAGAGCATCATAAAGTACATATGATTCCCACAAAGAGAGATTTCAGGGCTCCATACCAAATCCTCTGCCATGGACTGTGCTCCAATGTCAATGGAGAGGCTGCTAAGTTGAGGGGGGTTCTGGAATTCACGGTAAAATGTCCCCAGGTCCATTGGAAGAATGTCATCTTTTGAAAATGCTGGTTTCTAGAATCAAATACACTGCTGTTAATTCCCAGAGACACTGGATTCCCTTTTATAATCTCAGGTAAAGTCATTACGGGCTATTAGTAAACACCTTGGCATTACAACTGTTGCTGCAGTAATGCACATTAAGTAACTAAAGAACAGCCATTATCACTTGATATCACAGTATCATTTGAGCAGTTGGAAGAGAACATTTCTTTGGAATCTGGCTCCTTTAGGTGCTAACAGAGAGGATGCCAAGCTCAGATGTTAGCAGAGAACTAAAATGGTATTTAATTTGTAGCTGTTGATTGCTGGTACCAGTGTCTTTGCAGTTCTGGGACTGTCACACCCTAGTGTGGCACTATGAATTGATGTGTCTTTTCCACTCCCACTGAAAACTACTCTGACATTATTTGCCATCGTACCAGCACGTGAAGCCCACCTAAGGTGCAGGTGTTGTGTAAGAGCTCTGATGAGGGCACTTACAAAGTCAATCATAACAAAGTCATCCTGGGTGTTCCCTGTGCTGCTGCCACTGGAGCCCTCCGAGTGTAAGCTGCCATGTAGAGGAGATTCCGTTTCTGGGGATGCAGGAGGATTGACCTGCCCAAGAAATCAAAGATGGTGAGTACTGATCTTACAGTCATGTCTGTCTGTGTGCTTTGGCAGTGTGCGGGTGGTTAGGAGGTTGGACAATAAACATTAACTAGAGCAAGGGGCAGCAAACACATGCACATGTAGAGCCCAAGATTCAACACAGGAGACTTCTTGAAACCAAACAAATCTGAATAACTAGTTATTTTCTCCAGAATCAAAGTGTATTCAAGGCAGAGAATAACATGGATGTTTGCATAAGGGATGCTGAGAAGGCACATATACCTCTGGAAGAGTCTTACCATGGGGTCGTTATCTTCCAGCTCAACATTCTTGGGAGCAAACATGGCAAAAGGAATGTCTAAGTTGGCCATGGTCACCTGAGGAGATTTAGCAAACAGAATTTCACTAAGATGCTCTGCTTACCTGGCACAGAAAAGGATATTGAACATCTTTGTCAGGCCAGCTAAAAACAGCCCCAAATCACGTCAGCAGTTAGGCAGGACGCTGACAACCTCATTTAAAAGGCATGAAATCCAGAGATGATACTCAGTGGGCCTAATGTAGACACATACCTTGAGGTGGGATTGCTTCTACACCTACCTTGTATAATATAGGCAAGGATTAATGAACTGCTACAAATTGAAACAATTCTCCTTCCTTCTTCCAAAAGGCCCAGAACTGCAGCCCTAGGAACTAAGCAGATCTCTAAGCTGCCCTAGCTGAACTTAAATGCTTGCTTCTAATGATGAACTGGTCTACTGCATGTTCCTTCAAGGAAGGGAGGCTTGCTACCACTTTCCTTGTTTATGGACTTGTGGTAGTGGCAGATCATTATGAGACCCAAGTGGAGTATCAAGTCTTCTATTCTCAAATAGGATGTTGGCAAAGCGGAGCAAATTCACTGGCTGTCACATCCCAAAAGGATTTTATGAAGAACAAAATATGCCTTAGCAAAACCATGTAGGGAAATGCAGCAGGCAGAAATATGCACTCTCAGTCCCTGAGGTTGTCCTGGCATTGGGGTGCTTTTTGCTCTTCTGTGTACAAACAGATGGGAAAAGAAGGGTATTATGGTGCTCTCTGAGAGGATCTACTGCTCATTACCTGGTTAATGGGTTTGTTGACAAAAGCTCCCACCTTCCGGATAAAGATGGTCTCCAAAAGGTCATGTGGGGAGCCACACTTTCCTTCACTACTGTTGGATACTGTTTCTGTGTCCTCACTGGGGGAGAAAAATACATAATTAGTGCTTCCTGACACAAACAGGGTAGATAAATAACATTCTTTATGAGACCTCTTCATTTTTCTTGGTTTACTTCTAGTATTGGAAGAAGGACAACAGAAATCTGTCCTTGTACCACACCTTCCTCCTCAGTCAGGAGCACAAAAAGCAGATGGACACTTGAAAATTCAGATTTTTGTTTAAAGCTGGACAAGAACTGTTTAGTTGAATGCAAACTTGCTGAAATAGGCTTTTCTTCTGGGAAATGGGACTTTTAACTTGTGTGTGTTCACAACAATTCCCGTTCATCACTGATATTTTTTCAGTAACAGCAGTCACAGATCTCTCAGGAGGTGAGGGCAAGAACCACAATTATATGTCATTTAGTTTACAAATGCAGCACTCTGGTACATCACAACAGCCACTCCCAGTATGATTAATTCACTCCATGGCTATTAGGTACTTCCATGACCTATTTGTTTTGATTTTTTTTTCCTAGCACAGGTATTCAGAACTTTAAAACAAAAAAATAGTTTTGTCCCATGGAAAGAGGATTACCTAGATAGTATGCCCAGGAAGGTGCTAGTGCAACTGAATTTTGGTTTCCCCAGAGCAAAATCTCTGTGACTTATAACTATGTGACCCCAAGGGAGATTTCTCAAGAAATAAATATGGTGATTAAAAAAACAGAAGGATTTAATTAGCTGTGAGGGAGTTGATTTAGGACAGTTTGAGGTTGCATGGTTTTCTTTTAAGTAACTTTGTGCCTAAAGTTCTTACTAAAATGGTGAATAGATTTATGGTAACTACAGCTGGTTTTGGTAACAACACACATTAGGTCTCTACAGAATTTAAGACTCATTTGTGAACTTACTGCATCTTGTTTTACAAATCAGCAAAACCGGCAGAAAGATTGAAAAAAAATTATAAAACTGATAATAAAGTTGACATAGAAGACATTACATAGAAGAAGGAATTACATGGACTAGGATGTTTAAACAGATGGGTAAGATTATTGTTTGGACAAAGGCTGAAAAAGCCCCAATCAGAGAAAGCTGTAAGTTGATTTGAGGGATGGAAAGACAAGAGTTATGCTACAAACAATAGACAAAAAAGGGAAACAAGAAGTTTTATCTTAGTAGGCTTATAAATAGGTTAGCAAAAGTGGTGGATCATCTAAAGCCAACCTACCTGCTAGAAGGAGTAGCTGCTGAGTAATGGACTCCTTCCAGTGGGGTGCACATCCTCTCTTGGTCAGCTTGAGTGCCATGTGCTGGCTGGCTAGGAACTGGGGGAACTCCCCCTTCTTTGCCTGGACCAATCAACTGAGATACAAAGGAACAGTCAAGTTAAGAGATCTCAAAATCAAACCAACACTACAGTGTAATACAAAGTAGATTCCATCACACTGGGCATAAGTTGTGGGGGATTTTGGCACATGACTAAGTTCTAGCCCCTACAAGCCTCAGAAAGATGTAGGATTGGTTTATCACAATACAAACTCATTTTTTACTCCCTTTCTACTCCTCTCCACTTCAGGCCTGTTTTGCATTGCAGAGTTCTCTGGCTGGAAACAGAGTTCTCTGTTTCATGAGCAGAAATGGAGGAAAAAAACTTACATCCTCTTGCTACAACCCCATGGCTCCCTACAGCTTCAAGAGAAGGGGAAGTGGAGAGGGAGGTGCTGATCTCTTCTCCCTGGGATCCAGTGATAGGATGCATGGGAGTGGTTTGAAGCTGCTCCAGGGGTGGCTTAGACTGGACATTAGGAAGAATGTCTTTGCAGAGAGGGTGGTCAAAAACTGGGAACAGTGTTCTCTTCCTAGAGAGGTGGTCAATGCCCCAAGCTGTCAGTTTTGAAGAGGCATTTGGACAATTGCCTTAATACCAGGCTTTAACTTGGTCATTCCTGGTCCAGGCAGGTGGATGAGATGCTCACTGTAGGACCATTCCAACTGAAATTATTTTATTAATATTGTGTCAGCAAAACGGGTGTAACACCAATATGACAAGCAGAAGAAGACTTCTGTCAACTTGGCTTGTCTGATGAACCAATATAACTATGTCAGTATGAACTGTCAGTGTATCCTGTGTCCAGCCTAGGGAACTGTGCTTGCACAGCTACAGGGGCAGCAGCTCTCTAGGACAGGCAACATTTGGAATCAGTGACAAGCTGGTGCAGGCAAACAGGTCTGGTGCCTGCTCTCCTGGCATAGTTCTCCCACAACCCCATACCCCAGTAAAGTCAGGGATGCCGAGGAGCCAATTCTCAATTCCTATGGAATTTGTGCTTTCTCTGTACATTCTTTCCATTCCTGACAGACAGGACACCAATGCATGCACTAGTTTCAATGCCTCCCTTGGGTGTACAGGTGACACAAATGCCTGCAATACCAGCCACGCTGGTTTTACTCTCTACAAGTACCTGGTGAGGGTGTGCAGCATTCAAGCCACCAGCAAAGAGTACAGGATACCCCATGTCAGCTGATCCAACTCCCAGGGCAGCGGGCTGATAGGAAAGACGAGAGCTGGAAAGCTAAGAGAGAAGAGAAAAAACAAGGGCAAAGGGAGAGGAGAGAGGAAAGGGAAGGGGAATGCCCCATAGCCTGAATAATCAGCAGTCATGGAAGAAGGAACAGGAAAAGTCAGAGGCACAGCATTTCAGGCTGGCAGAAGGATGCTAGGTTTTCACTGGAATCAATAATGTAGGTTATTGTTCTAAAAAAATCTTATTGCTATGAGGACAACTTGACATTAGTCCAGGGGACTAAGTCTGAGCCCTGACAGGAAAAAAAGATTGCCTTCCTACATGTGTGGGAGGAGGCTGTGCAAGGTACGACTGACATTCAGGCTCAGGGAAGCTCTGCTCTACTGGCCTATTTCACATACTGGTGTAGTGGGTTGACACTGGCCAGATGCATGAATGCCATCATGAACTTATTAAAGAGCTAATATTTGATATTTCTGCATCCCAAAATAACTTCATTATCAACTCTTTGAACCTATTCCCATTGCAAACTGAAACAGCTGATCTTCCAGACCTGTTCAAATAGCTTCAGTAAAAGAATATATGGTCCCATAAATGTGCCAGGTAAAGAGAACTGGGAAGCTAATCCTTCTGAGATTGGTTTAGGAATTAAGTGTTGGGAGCAGTGAAACCCAGAAGAAATTCCTTATACATCCCAGGCAGAATTCTTTCCAGTCAGGTTAGATAAAACTTCCCTGTTTTAACTTCCCTGACCTCAAGAGGAACATTTCTTCCAGAGCTCAGTGTGAGCTCCAGCAGCACCAAAGCTGATGTCCTTTACAGGGATGAAAATGAGGAACAGCACTTTCATTCACATGAGGCTAGTTAAGCTGAGGATCTCTAATGACTGCACAGGTTCTAGGGACATTGGCTGTTAACAGAAAACCCTCAGAATTGTGCCTTACTACTTGTGTCTTTCATTAACAATCCTTGACAGCTGTTGTTTTTTTAGGGGTGCTTGTCCCATCTCTGGGATACCTCTGTCAGCTAAGGCATTTAAGAAGCCAGCCTCAGTGTAGTGCCTGGTTCATTGTGGGTCCACCAGTCTTTCCCATGCACAACAAACACTCCACATTGTCAAATTTGTATTTTCCTGTATTGGTTTTGTCATGCCAGAACTCATATTCTGGCCATGTAAAGCACATTCTATTGACAACTCACTTGATGTGAAAAGGCCAGTCCCATCACTGGGACCTTCAAGGTGTCCGTCACCACAGGAGGAGGGGTCTGAAAATGTGCCTTTGTGGCAGTAAAAACACACTGTGCACAGACACAGACAAACAGAGGAAACAAGGAAAAAGAGAGAGTGAGGGGGGAGAGAGAAAGAGAGAGAGAGAAGGACTTCAGAGAGGAATTATGAAGAGTTGGATGAACTGAATGCTAGTGAAGAGATTTTGGCTGCAGCAGCCACACCTACACAGAGAGCAAAAGTCTCAGTATTGCCAGAAGCACATTCATTTTGTAAAGAATTGACTGTTTTTCAATCTGAGTGAACCACTAAACACAGGTAATATTTTAGACTCCAGTGCACCCTGACAGAAAGTAACTGCCAGAGACTCTGTTCCACAGTTAATTATAATTGTACCAGCCAATTTGCAAGGAGAAGGCTGAGCAGATGCCAGAAAAAGTCCTGTACTTTTTTTTTTTTTTAATTTACAAATGACTTGTATTTCAGCAGTCTCTATCCATCCATACTCCCTATCCTCCAGCTTTCTGAGGGATCCTATCTTGGCAGGTCTTGCTGCACCCTTAGAATAAAGGGGACCCAGACTACAGTGCAATTCAAACACACGGATGTGAAGCAGGAATTCCCTCAAACAGGAGCAAACCTCCAGAAGTAAACAGTCTCTCAGAGGGTGCTCATGCAAAAAGGACAATCCAAAGCTGGTTCAGTCTCATACCTCCTCCCAGTCATTTTCCTACCAATGGTTTTCACATTGAGGAACGCTTCAGCTTCATCTCTGAGTATTACTCATAGCCAGACTCTCCTGAATTTTGGGCTACTTCACAACACACATAAACATTTGAGCTCACAGAGAAGGTAACAGCTATTTCCTTGTATCACACAGGTTAGGCCTCACTTTTACTGGGAAGGCAGGTAGAGATTCACACAATTTACCCACAAAATCACACAGTTCCTAGTATTTTCCTAGTCATTAACCTGGACAGGACATGTAGAAAGCTGGAGAAAAAAACCAACTTCTTCTTTCCCTTTTAATTTTAAGTCCACTCTGCCAAGGCAGCCTTACAATTCTAACTGTGGTAACAAAGACTGGCAGTTGCTTTACAAATAAGGGCACAGCATATGGCAACTATGAGCCACAGAAAAAGCAAGAAAGTAGGCTCATATTTAATGTGAATCCTCAAGGTTCAAGTGGTTTCATAAAGCTTTTCCCCCTCAATGACAGTAAAGCTTCATGACCCCTGGGGAAATGCCAACTTCAATGTAGTTACATACACTACTACTGTTAAGTAACACTGGCACAAGCAAAACACTGGAAATTTCCTTCTGAAATCTTTTGTATTTACCCCACTTTAAGAAAACACAGGACACAATTCAGCCACCAACTCATTTCCTGAACTGTGTATTGCAGAATAAGAAAAGCTTTATTCCCTCAGACTTACTGTGCTGGCTAATTAGTTCAACACTGCCTGATGCCTGGTCACCTGAAATCACTTTGGCACAAAAATGCTTCCTAAGAGAAGCTAATTTCTAGCTCGTTCATACAGCAGAATACATTCTGCTAAACCAGGCATATTAATTCCTCTGAAGCAGCAGAAAGACCCATAGCAAATTCTTTCAGTTTGGAACAGCATTCCAATTATACTTCATTCTATGTTTTCACATTGACAGTGAAAGAGATTTAGAGTCTTTAGATTGTCTTTAAAGGTCAGTAGAGCCATCTGCTTCTTGGCTGGACAACAAGGCAGGGCAATCCTGAATATTTAAAGTGATAGAACAACTGCAACTCTGGCCAAGTCTTCGAAATACAGAACTGTGGAGTCAGATACATAAGACAGTAAAAGAACTCAGGAGTTTCTGGAGTTTTATATTCAAAAGGAAACCATTATCTATTTATTTTAAAATTGAAACTTAAATGAAATTTGCATGGGCCATTTTTTTGCCAATACTTATTCCTGCTGCCCCAACTACTTTCAGGTGGTCCAACAAATACAGCTTTTTTTAATTTTTCTGTCTTTCTCCAGCATTTTCCTGGTATTTCAGTGTTTCTTTCTCAATGTCAGTCTGTTATTCCTACTTAGGCTGCCTGGCATCAATGTCTTAGATGCCTCCTCTTGCAGTATTGGTATGTAAAATATGTCTTCACACATCCTCTTCAAGCACACCTCAACTCAGCTACAGGAGTAGGCTGTTTTAATCCTTCTTAGTAATTCAGTTTTTGTAGGCCTCTAGAATTTTGTTGAAGTTAGTATCTAATTTCAGTAGATTTTACTCAAGAACCCACACATTAAATTTTCATTAGCAGCAGGAAGCTTTCGGTCTGCACAAAGCTGATGTAGGAATATGCAAACTATTCTTACAGCGATTGTTCTACCTAGAAGTAAAAAGAGCCTGGTCTCTCTTACCTGAGATGGAGGAGAGGTGGAAAAAGATGTGGTACACACTTCTTGGGAATCTTCTACTGAGGGGTATACTGCACCATTGTCCTCACCAGCTCTAGAGCAGCAAGAAAAGACAAGTTTTCTAACCAGAAATATTCCTTGAAACAAACAAATAGTAAAACACACTGGGACAAACACTGCAGGGAGGTTGAGAGTATTTGGGTGTCATTGAAAGGAGAATTATGAAGGGCTCTCATCTGCTTGCCAGAACTGAGGGAAAAAAAGTTGGAAAACATCAGTTTTCCTTCGGTGTTTGCCTTCTACCCCACGTAAAATAACACAGGTGTTTCTAACTAATGCTTCTGTTATACCAGCTAGTGCTACTGGCTTTGGTGTTTACACACTGTCAAAACACTACCACTGGTCCCACTTGGAATGCCCTCACATTCATTTCAGGGAAGACAAACCTCTCTTCTCCAAAGAGAAATTAATCTGATCTTCCCCCAGTGGAAATATCCAGAGGTGCATGCATCTAGACACGTAGTCCTGCATCAGGATGAACCATTACACTTTCAAATTCCTGAAGGCAGCCAAGATTAAACATCCTTTGTGTCCAAGTGCTTCTGTGAAGAATTTGGGAAAATACTGGGGCTTGCTGCACTCAGTCATCTCAATGTGAGGAGAAAAATGTCACCCTTCATCACATGTTTAACTATGCCAATATAACTGACACTAATTCTCCAGTGTCCCTTCCCATGCTGTCAATAAATAGTGGAAAAGGCTCTGTATTTGGGCATAATGGATGCCTTTACCATGGCCCATGACTTCAACTCAGGATTTCCTCACCTGTAATTGCAGGGATGCATGGGTGAAGAGCTGGGATAGGGACGGTCCACAAAGTGATCAATTATAATCCCCATGATAGGAGGGGTCCTCTCAAACTGCCTGCAAGGCAACAAGCAATGGTGTTATTGGCTTCTTCTCTCTACTCTTCCCAACTTGTGGTGCCCTCACAGAAAACCTTTGTGTCTATTAATGGGACCAGAGCATCTTTATAATTTAGTCCTGTGATTCCAAGCATGCATCAACAATTTGGAGTTCTAGAGCCTGGCTCAGGGCTACCCAAATACTCCCCTTGCTGCAAGGCTTGAGCATGAGAGAGAGCATTCTTCTTGAAAGAGAATCTCAGCAGGAAAGGAAAAGCAGAAGGGAAAGATATGAGGGCTCAGAAATGAGGGATTTAACAGTAAATTACTGTAAAACAGTATCTGGCATGATCAAAGTTTCTCACCTGGTTGACATGAAAGCAAGGTTGATTCTGTAGGCACAAGACAAAGTGATGGTGCCCACTGGGGTGCCCACTGTCCCAACACGGACTGTCTGGAAACCTGTAAAGTTAAGGAATAATTATCAGTTTCACAGATCATTTATGATCATACTTTTTTATTCTGAGGTTACATGATCTTATTTCAGTAGTGTTTCCATTATCTCTTGCAATCTGAACTCCAACAACACATATAGAACCCATAACAAAACAGCAGCACTAGGTTGCCTTGCTGGTAGGATTCACCTGCAAGACTTCTGATGTTGCTTCCTGGCTTCTTGGTCTAAAATATTGTTCTGAAGTGCTTCTTGTTCCTCAGTAGATCATGACCTCCTTTACCAGTCCTGCCCCTTATCAACATAATTCCATATTCTTATTTCAGTTCTGTATCACTAGAGTCAAAATGGCAATCAACCAAGACTTTGTCCAAGTACCACTGTTATACTTGTCGCCTTGTGACACAAGGCTGCACTGGCAAATCCAGACAAAAAGCATATATAAGGGTCAAAAAGGATATGTAATTTTCCTTATGGTACTTGGGAATAGTAACCAAAAGGTAGTCAGAATGAAATATAATTCTGCACTTTTCTGTGTGTTGTCTAATCATACCTTCTCCCAAGCCACTCAGCTGGACTTCACCAAAATATATCCTGAAGGAAAAAGAAAACGAAAAGCTGTTAGATCCAGCTGGGACATAATGCTATACATATCCTTGTTTCTCATTTAATTTGGGAGCTGAAAGGCTGAAACTGCTTTTCCTCTTCAGGAAAAAAAAAACCAAAATAAATGGCTGGAGTGCCCATCTTAAAAAACCTTACAGCTGCTTCAGAAGAACAGGTCATGTAAAAATAAAGAGAAAATGGTAGTCCAATCAGAAATTTCTCTTTAAGTTTTTTAAGCCTCTGTGGTTAAGTCTACAGTTTAGAGCAAAAACGTGAAGTGATACAAGCTTCACAGATAGGTCTGAGTCTAGAAGCTGATGCTCAGCACACAACATAAAAGACTAACTGTACTGTAAAGAGACCTGTTCTTAAGTACAAGCCAAGTCAGCAATGGAGGCAAAAATGAGAAAATGGCTGGAATTTCTTTCTGAGTTCTCAACTGTGCAACTGACAACAAACCTGAGATTTACAATCATATAAATTAGCTATGCAAACATGTCAAAGTCTTTTCTCACAGCCCAAACCAGGAAGATAACTATGATCCACAAGCCAGTCAGACTCACAGTCTAAACAGAGTTGAACCCAGTACTTGGATGAGTAAACTGCAAGAACTACAGGAAGTGGAGTTAGGGATACATCTTTAAAATGGAGTAACAGGAGAGAGTCTGTATCTGTGTTGCAAAAGTACACATTGCAGTTATGTGCATTTAGAGAGGCATTTATCAGGGCAGACACCAAATGATTGGATGCTAGTAAGCAATTTATTGGGACTGCATGTAGAAATTTTTTTTTAACTCTTCCTGACATGGTAGGCAAACACTTCACAGCCTGTGCTTGGCTTTTCTTTCAATAGCTCAAGTGAAGGCTGTAATGTAGACTAAAGTTTTTTTCTGTCACTGATCAATAGTTGTTCTATGCAAATCATTTGATTTTATTATTACTCATCCACTTTTATTTACATTTGCAGCAACACTGTGCAAGTCTAGAGTCTCTGCTGTTTGCATTTCAAATGGAGAATTTCTGCTTTACCTGTACAATATTACATATTCATGGCCTTGTTTCCTTGAGAGTCTGTAGGCTGGAGTAACTCTGGTTATAGCAAGCAAAGACTTCAGCAGTAGAGACAGCCTGTTGTATACAGTGTATGAAACTTTGATTTCTTTGTCACACCTAGAGAACACAAAGAAAAGAAAATTAGTCTTTTGTCCACAACTAAGTTGCCTGGGTTTGGGGTTCTTGTTTGTTTTGGTTTGCAGTTGCTTTTGTTTATTTTTATTTCAAATAAAAATTAGTCTGGGCCAGTTGTTTAATTTTATTGCCAAAATGATAAATAAGGGTCCAGTGTGACTACCTGTACTGACCAACCAGCTAAGAGTCCTGCTTCAACCCAGTCACCTGCTGCAGAAGAAATTGCTGAAAAATGCCATGCAGCCTTCTACTAAACAGAGACATCTTTTCAATATTAAAAACATTTGTCATTACCAAGACTATGAATTCTTGTATCTGAGGAAGCCTACTAGTTGTAATGGAAGAATGAAGAAGGAATTAAATTACTAGTTTACTTTCTTGACACTAGTGTTAAAACAGTTTGACTGCTGCTCTAGACAAAGAGGGGAGTTCCCTCTGAAGTGCCCCTGGCCACACAGGCAGTATGTGCTCATTGATCACCATGGATTAACCACATGTACCCATTTAACTGGCTAAAAACTACAAACACAAAGAATGTGTGAAGAATGCACTTACTTTTCATTCATTTCTAGACACCATATTTCCAGCTCCATGGAGTCCCCCTGGATCAGAGAAAAGATGGCAAAGGCTCATTTCAGAACACAGACCTTTTCAAACCTCATTAGTGATCAGCAATGGTCACACCTTCTCAGTGATTTGTCTCCTGGCTCCCACTTTCTTGTGATGCAATGAGAGGAAAAAGGTGCACTGCAAGTGTCCCTGCACAATTATATCACCTGAGGGAATACCTTCCTCAGAATGCCTAAGTTCTTCATGGTCTAAGAAATTAGTTTCTTAAAATTTAAGAATTTAAGAATTTAATTTTATACAAATTAGTTTCTTAAAAAAATTAGATTCTGCTGCTATATCAGTTCTGTGTTTAGCCTCAGATTTTTGCAGTGAATTGCTTCTGTTAAACAATACATTTCATTAGCGTATCATCTTACTTAATAACATTTAGATAATCTCAGATTAAAGGGCAGGAACTCTGGTAGTTGACTGAACATTCAGGCAAAAGAAAGCCCACAAACAGAAAAAAGGGCATCTGTTTTGACTCAGTGCTCACCTCTGAGGTCTTGAGAGAAATCTCCACGCACATAGACCGTCCAACAGCGGGCAGCTGTCCTGCCAGGGCTTTCTTTGCTTCATGAGTAACCTCTGGTATATCTTTGATTGCCAAATTGAACTGCAAAATCAAAGAGATGGTTCCATTTTTTTATTTCTTTCAAAAACTGCCTGATGGTACATTTCAGACAGGCTCACAGATCCATATATAACATACTAGGTCAGTGTCCACTGAAATATTTATGCAACAGAAAATTCCCAGCTGGGTTCAAGCTTTTCATATTTACAAAGATTCCCTTGGCTGCTAATTCAAATGTTTTTCTTGATCCTGCTATTAAAAAAATGCCCCTTTTCCCTCACTTCAGTCTTATCTTCACTCACAGAGTATCTTGAAACTTGTCAATTTGAATAAAGCTCATTATTAAAAAGTCCTGATTTGCAGAGTAGCGAACTTCTGACAGATAAAACACACCACACCACCCCCAAGCAGATCTTGGAAATGTGCCTTAGCTGGCAGGAGGTGCTGAGAGGCATCATTTCTCTTACCCCCCATCAGCCTGTAAGAATCCAGAGTGATTTGTTGCACGTGAACAACAACCACCAAACCCCCTGCAACATCACCAATGAACATAACTAAATATAGAATCTATTCTGTGCATAATTATTATTGTCTGTACAAGATTGTAATAATCATGTGGTGTTCTCAGCAGAAACACAGAGTTATGGAGCTGCTTTAAAAAATATGACCTTACCCAGTCAGAACCTGTTGGGGAGGATGATGAGCGGGTACAGATTTTCTCTCCAAGTCGGGCCTGGACAATTACTTGTACTGTCTGGAATAGAAAGAAAAGGATACATAGTAATGTTTTGGGCTCAGCACTGCCCACAGCGCTTGAGCTACACAAGCTCCAAGTGAAAAAAATGGAAGGGCTGACCAGGACGTAGAGAAGTAGAGTTTGCTACACTGATCTTCAGTTCTAATCAATTTAAATTATTACACTTAACAGACAAATGTATTTCAGAAAGAAAAGAATTATAGGCTGACCTAAAATGTAACATTTTTCTCTGTAACAACACTAAGAGGCTAAGTCAATTTTGCAATCAAGATTTGCAGTTTTCAATAGAAAATTCAGAGAAATTTACATAAATATTCCAAGCCTGGACAGCTAAACTAAAGGCAAATGAATCTGTACATTTATACCAAAGCCACTGTCAGATTTTCTACTTGAACCTATGCATGAAGTGAGGCCAAATTTTATAATTATATACCAACATCATTAGAAAGAACATTCTGGTATTATTGTTTTTGGAGGCTGTATAAAAATTTAGATAGGCTGAAAGAGCGGGGTCCAGCAGAATAAACTACCCAACAGCTGGGTGGTTAGACTTGCTGCTAGAAACCCAAGGCTGACAGAGGTGTTAAGTGCCTACAATTGAGTCTAAAGCAGGATGCTTCTGGATGATGGAAGAGGATTTGAGGGTAGATGTTTTTCTAGTTGCTCTCAGGAATCTCCTAATTTTGACATCAGCTTTTCTTGCTTCCTTCTTCAGCAAAACAAAACAAAACAACAAACCCAAACCTCAATCTTGTTACTTCAGCCACATCAAGCACATTGTTTGTTTTTTGGGGTTTTATAAACAAGGAAGAAGAGGTCATTTGTCCAAAGGAGAAAAATTACCTTTAAAGCAAAAAATTTGATGAACTTGTCCAGGTCCTTCCTGTCCTGGGAACTGAGATCAGTGTCCATTGCATATGGCAATCTGAAATACAGCACAGGTCTGGGAATGAAGACTTCCTCTAGCTTTCTGTTTAGATTTCAAAATATTTTTGCCATTAGAGGCCATCTCTTAAGAAATTATAAGCATCCAAGCCTTCTACCCGTCAAAATCCGAACATGCTAAAATCTTTGGGATGTGAGTGTGAGGTATAAATGCACATTGATAGTTGATCTGGTCAGTGCAAAGATCAAAAAAATTTAAAAAACAAAGAAGGCTCACAAACAGAACTCCGTATAAGTTCCACAATTTTGCTAGCTTAAATTAAAAAAGCAAAACAAACAAACAAACAACAACAACAACAAAACCTGGAACACCCCAACACCACAGTGACTGCATTCTATGCCAAGCTAACCATCAGATATGGAGGTCTCTGCTTCAAAAATAATGTATCTTCAGCTATCACCACTGGTCAAAAGCAAGCTAAATTGTTTTCTTGAGCCTGAAATTCTTAGAACAGTATTTCAGTGGTATTTCAGCAGAAATCTGTATAATAACCCTTTTCTGGAACACTACACTGCTTCTTTACTTTCAACAAATAGTACTTGCAGTAAAACTATACAGCCACAAAATTTACCTACAACCAGCTGAAAAGACACATTTTTGTCTAGAAACAGACCAAAATCCTCTGTTCACTTCTCTTCAAAGCTCTGATAATAAATACTTAGCTTTCACATTGACACTGGCTTGTTTTTCAAACTACAATTGTTTCTAGGAACACAATGAACTTGCACAGTGTCTGAAGCAGGGCAGGGCAAGGCACTAATGCTATTTCTGCCACCATCATGTCACATGGCCTGGGATAAATCACAATTCTTCTGTCTCTCAGTTTCTGCACACGTAAGTTAATAATCATATAGAGACCATTGGGGAGGAACGCCTTAATTAGCAGCATTCATTGTAGTTTTTGCTCGTAAGCCTTCAAAGTATTAATTCACTCTTAACCCCTGCTGCAGTTTTGAGACAGCTAATCAGCCTGAAGCAGCTTGTCAGACATCCCATATTTATGGAACGTGCTGCTCCCCACAGGAAAGCAGGCGAGCTGAGGTCAGGGAGCATGAGCAGCTGCTGTGCACAATGTGTTCAATCCTTGAGCAAAGACCGAACTTACAGCAAGGTATGCTATTTATGCAAATTAAAGCTTGCAGGGCAAAAGGGCTGATAACCCTGTTTACACAGAAAATACAGAATCTTTCAGGACCACGCACATGCACTGCTTCTATTTAAAATATGGCACTTCGTGACAGTAAAGGCATTATGCTTTAGGAGCATCAGTTAAAAAGGGCTGCAAGATAAGAGTACTGCAATTTACAGAGCATTTTATAGAGAACAGTGCTGCTTTCTGAATGACTCTATAAAAAGAAAGCTAGACATGTGGTTGAAAGTTCCTAGGCTACACTCATACCAAATCTCCTTAAGCTGTAGTGTTCTCATCACAAATTATAATTTAAACTGAGAACAACACAAGTGATTCAACATCAGATGCATTATCAAATTATCCTTTGGATATTTTAACCTCCTTATTAAAACTGTTATGCCTTCTTTCCCTGTGATTACCTCCACTAGACAGATTACAGACCCTTTCCACTGTGGGAGGTGCAAAAGGAAGTCAGCATTTAAATGCTTGATGCAGCACTCAAAATTTAAAAAAATAACCCTTTAGTACAGACATGTACCACTACAAAAAAAACTAAAACAAAACCCACAAACAAACAAACAAAAATCCAGGCAAGAGCAACCTGTTATTATTCATTTGACTTAATTAAGTAAAGCACTGTAAGGGTCAAGGAGATCTGAAATCTTTGACAAACCTGGCTGATATAGGCATTCTTCTCAGTGAAGAGAATGCTGACATTTAAATACTAAAAAGAATTTCATACTGGCTTTTAATGTGAAAAGTGATATGTTACCCCTGCAGAAAGATGCAAGGAAGTATATATCCTGCTACTGTGGGAGAGCTGTGCAATAAAGCACCCACATTTGCCTTTTGAGGCTGGAAAAAAGTTCTGATATCAACTATTTCAAGTTGCTTGGGAACTGACAGAAAGTGTTAGGCTCACTGGTCTGTCAGGAAAGATCATTGTCAGCATGGTGCTATGTGCAGTACAGGAATTAGTTCTAATGCCCTGAATATCTCTAGAGGAGGGAAACAGCCACCAGGGAGTTCAAAAAATGAAAGCCTCATGGTTCTGCCCTGCTGCAGTAGAACTGGGATTCTTCCTGGAAGACCAGAAACTACCTGTAACATTCATGAAAAATCTGGACATTCATACTGTTACCTCTCAAGCTCCAAATGCCAGCAACAGTTGACCCACCAAAGCCCAAAGCAGAGCAGAAAGTATCAGGCAAGTTTCCTGGAAAGGAATAAGTAATTTCATGGGGAATCTGTGACTTTGGAACTAAGCTCCTGAAATGTCCTAGGGCTCTCATCTGACAACCATCATCTTCTCATTTTTTGTAGGAGGGCCTCTGGTGATGCCTGAGACCTTCTAAGGCTTAGAAGAGTGTTCACCTTTAGAATCAGTCTTGGTAAGAGTTAAGATGGAGCTAGAATTACAGCAAACTTTTTGTTTACAAAAGTTCTTTGGTACTCTCAGGCTAGCTGCCACAGCTGACCTGAACAGGAAGGAAATTCTTTAAACTTTGTTCTACCAAACTCAATCAACTTCTCATGTCCTGTAGGCCGCAATGCCAGCAGGTCTCCTTGTTAAAGGCTACTGCACAGGCCTATGCTTAATTCAAGGAAAACACTGTTCCATTTTACACTGAATGAAAACTAGAAGGAAATAACCTTTGGTCTAGGTTAGAAAAATACAGGTGACTGATTTCCACTCAGCCAGGTAATCCCTTAAGTAAACTGATATATTCGCCAGCACATGATGCAACAAGTATCTTGTCCATATGGCTTTTTGCTTTGTCCCCCACTTCCTGCAATACCCATTTTTATACTATTACTTTTATTTATATGCCTTTGTCTTCACTTCACTGTGAACAGAAACATCAGAAACAAGATGTTCAAAGGAGAAGTGCCATATGTCTCTCTCTTGACTAAATCCTTATTCCTCCTCCCAAGGTTCAGGCAGATTTTATCCAACAGTTTAACTTCTAAGTGTTGTGCCTTATACGCTCTACTGCTATTTATACCCTCCTTCTCTGGGAAGGACACATCAGCATAAGGCGATGGCGCTGTTGCATGATGCAAGGAGCTGCAAGAGCCCTCCCTTAACGCCTCGGCAGAGCTCAGAGGAACTACAGGGACCGGCACGCCGTGCTCCAAGCCCTGCCCGCGCTCCCAGCCCTGCTCCCAGCCGAGAGCAGCCCCGCTGCCGGCAGACACCTGTAACCCGGCACGGGAACACCTGGGATCACCGGCATTACACCGCGTGCTCCACACAAGGGAACTGAGTACGTCTCTCTGACACCCCTTAAACAGGAAAGGAGCAGAAGCACCTGACATGTACCAGGCATTATTATCGCTCCTGGGGAAAGCATGTATAGGCTGCTTCTATCATCTTTTATATTTCTCTGTGAGCCATGGCTGCTACAACTTAAAGTTATCTTGCTTTCCTTTCAACCAGACATTCATCAATGCAAAATAATTACTCATGGTTCTTATGCCAGAGTGAAATTGAAAAGACCAGAGGGAAGAGACCAGAGCAGGTGTAGCTGTAAGGAGAGGGCTGTGGACAGCTCTCATCACGGATGTTTCTTCCCAGTTACCTGACTGTGCCCCCAAACTGCACTCCTTGCCCATACCACTCTTCCAGAACTTCTTTTTTTTTAATACAGGACCCAAATTCAATCTCCAAGGATGTCCTATGAGAAGCTCAGAAAAGCCTCGTTGAATCATGCAGTAAACAAGAAGCAAACAAAAGTTTTTGAAGCTTTTAAGAGTGCCTAGAACACATCCTCCCTTCAATGAACAAGAAGCTTCACTGCAAGCAGGTATTTTGAGCACACTAATAAGCACTATAAAAAGAGCTTCATAAATACAGTGCTCTGTTTCAAGACTGGGCATACATGCCAAACTCCAGTATCCTACAATTACTTAAAATTAATCTCCATTTTGCCTTCTTAGTAGATTAGTCAGAAACATAGGGAGAAGTAGCAAACAGTTCTAAGGTGTTACACTCTCATTCTTTAAAGTTTATGGATTTTTTTTTTTTAGAGAAGACTAAATTCTAGCAGAAAAACCATTTCACATAATACAAACACTCTGATGTAATCAAAGGCTCTGTTGTTCACTACATGATCAGGTTTTGACTGATAAAGAGGTAATTTTTCCTCCTGATCAGGAAACAGATTCATTTTATAACCAATAAATTACTCTGCAGCTTAGTAAACGCCTTACTAAAGCCAGCACTGCCAGCTCCACTGACTTAGAAACAAAATTAAGTAATTCCCATTGACCAGCAGTTACATTCTGTACTTCCCTAAGGTCTAAAAATGGTATCAGTTCAAAGGTCCATCCTCTCAATTTGTTTGTCAAGCCAAAGCATACAGACTAAGCCAGAATCTGCTTGTAATACCCTGTCCTATAACCACCAACGCAATCACCGCCTCTCAAGCATTGTATGAACGCATGTTCAGAAATGTTAAAATTATACAATACCATTTAAGCAAAATAAAGTGATCCTGTATGATCCTTCTGGACATCTACAGACAGCCTGGCTCATCTGAAAGACTTATTTCTTGCCACAAGAAGGAAGGGTCCTCCAGGTCAGGCCGCTCCTGCAATAATTTGGAGATGCTCTAAACTTTATTTGGACAGCCAACTAATTTTCAGCTAAGGCAGTAATTTGCCATGCTTTTCCCCCTTAGCATGTGCCTAGTCACACCACTTTTTGGATTTGTGAGCAGGCAGTTTGTAGGCTTAGTCCAAAGAGTCCCTTTTCTACCTGTTCACTGACATGGAAGGTGTCTCTGCTCCCACCGAATCCAAGGGAATGACTCTGGCTGTGCCCTAAGAGCCACTCCTCCAGCCCGAAAAAAAGATATGACCACCTGTAAACCTCTGTTCTTTCCCAGCATACTGCAAGCTTGCATGTTACAGGAAGACTATGCAATGGAGCGTGGGGTCTCACATTCTACTATTTCCAACAGGCTCTGAAGCATTTTGATTTTAAATGACCACTCGCTGAGATCAGAGCGGGCCACATCTTTCCCAGGCTCCATTGACAGCTACCAGTCGTTAGGAAAACGAATCGCAGCCGACACGCGGCTCTCGGGAACCGACCCCCGCGAGCAGCGAAGCAAAGTAAACGGAGACACGAAGCCGTAGCCAAAATCTTAAGCCGCACGTCGCGGCCCCCTCCCCTCGAAGGGCCTCCGGCAGGCTCGCGGAGCTCCCAGCCCGGCCCTGCGGGGGCCCGCGGTACCTGCGCGGGGCCGGCAGTGCTGGCGGCGCGGCGGCTCATCCCGCGCGGGGCCCGCTNNNGAAGGGAGGTACCTGAGTGTCCGCGGCGGCACTTTCCGCACGCAGCCGCCGCTGCCCCCCCGCCAGCGGCGCGCTGAGCCCGCAGTCCGGCGAGGCAGGAGGTCGCCAAGGCCAAGAAAAGCGGGACAGCGGCCGGCACCGCTCCCGCCAGTAGCCCCTACCTGTGGCGAATCTATTGCGAAGAATGTGGGGCCGGGCCGGCGGGGACCGTCTGGGAGCGGCTGCGGGGCCGGTAAGGGGTGGGACGACCCCGGCGAGGGTCGGGCGGCCCGTGGGGCCCGGGGCGCCCGGCAAGAGCAGCGCCCGCCGGGCTCACCGCAGCTCGTGTCTGCCGAGGCCCGGCGGCGGTGACTGGGGTCGACTCCAGCTCCCTCTCCGCCACGGGAGGTAAAGTCCTCTCAGCGCCAGGCAGAGTTGTCGGCTCTGGGGTGAGCCCACCTGGCTGCTCATGTATTTAAAAGCAGAAAAAGAAAAGTAAAAAGGTTTGCTGGATGCTCAGACTAAAAGGAAAATGGTAGCGGAGTCTGAAAAGCTCACCAGTAGTAACTGTTCTGAGTATCCTCTTTTGTTTTATGCAGGTGAAGCCTCTGGGAAAGCCCTGTCAGAGAGGAGCCCCAGTGGACGCCCCTGGCCGTCAGCCATGGCCGTACCTATCGCGGTTCTTGACTGCGACCTCTTGCTCTACGGCCGCGGACACAGGACTTTGGATCGCTTCAAGCTGGAGGATGTCACGGATGAGTATCTAGTGTCCACGTACGGCTTTCCCCGACAGTTCATTTGCTACCTGGTGGATCTCTTGGGAGCCACTCTCTCACGCCCTACACAGCGGTCCAGGGCCATCAGTCCAGAGACACAAATACTTGCTGCGTTGGGTTTCTACACCTCCGGCTCCTTCCAGACGCGGATGGGGGATGCTATTGGCATTAGCCAAGCCTCGATGAGCCGCTGTGTTGCCAATGTAACCGAGGCACTGGTGGAAAGAGCCTCACAGTTCATTCACTTTCCTAAAGATGAAGCTACTGTACAGACCCTGAAGGAGGACTTTTATGGACTGGCTGGAATGCCGGGAGTGCTGGGGGTGGTTGACTGCACCCACGTGGCAATCAAAGCGCCAAATGCTGAAGACCTGTCCTATGTGAACCGAAAGGGTCTCCATTCCCTGAACTGCCTTATGGTGTGTGATTCCAGAGGAGTCCTCCTTAGTGCTGAAACGCACTGGCCAGGCAGCCTGGCTGACTGCACGGTGTTAGAGCAGGCAGCCCTCACAAGCCAGTTTGAAACTCAGCTACATAAAGATGGCTGGCTACTTGGTAAGTCAAGTTTTGTTTGTTGCTACTTGCTTTCAGTAGAAAGTCTATTATTTATTGTCTCCTTACTGAGTGAGAACCTCTGGGCACAAGTGATACGTTTATTTTCAGTTGTTTTCCTGCAAATTGGTTTGAGATTTATGATTCAGTGTGAACAACTCTTATGTTGGAAGCTTAGAACAGTAACTTCTAATCTATGTTTCATACAGTCTGATTATTGTATGCATTAATCCTCATTCATTCTGTTAATAGCTTTCTTTCTGTATTCTACACCTCTCCATGCTGAATTATGCTATTTTTAATTCTAGGTACTGTCCTACTCCAACTGTTTTCTCCTGTTTTTTGCAGTAGATTAATTATCTTAAAACTTCTGTTGAAAATCTTCCCGGATTTTTTTGTGTAAAACTTAATGCCTTTACTTTGTCACATTTGTGAACCAGTGCTACTTCTTCCATGCCTTTTGTTTTAGCCAGAGGAAGAACCTCTTCTGTATCTGCTGTACCAGAAAACCAGGCTGAAATCTGTGGCTAACTGTCGGTGTGTAACCTGTCCTGCTCCTTTCCACTGCTAACAGGTGACAGCTCCTTCTTGCTCCGGACGTGGCTGATGACCCCTCTGCACATCCCCGAGACGCCTGCAGAGTACCGCTACAACATGGCCCATTCCGCCACGCACAACGTCATCGAGCGCACCTTCAGAACCATTCGGGCGCGCTTCCGCTGCCTCGATGGCTCCAAAGGCACCCTGCAGTATTCTCCAGAGAAGTCCAGCCACATCATTCTGGCCTGCTGCGTGCTTCATAACATCTCCCTGCAACACGGACTGGACGTGTGGTCTGCACCAGCCACAGGGCACATGGAACAATCGGAAGAAGAATACGAGCAAATGGAATCAGTGGACTCGGAAGCCTGTCGTGTTCGGCAGGAACTTTTACTTACTCATTTTAGCTGATGTTGTGACAGAGAGAAGTCTTCTAGCAGCTCATCGGGGAAGTTATCTGGAGCAAATATGCCCCCTCCTCTTCTTTAAGCCTGTAGAGACTTAAGGAGATGTGAGATGAGAAGAAATTTACTCTCTTCATTTCAGGCCAATTTCTGAATTTCTCTCAATCTCTCCAGAGATTGAATTGAATTGGTACATTTTTGCTGTCATGATGCTTAGACACGCCCCTTTCACTTGACTTAGAGAACAGTGACTAATGTGACAACGGTGGGAAAATTAGGGAAGTTGTTTTTATAGTGATGGAAATATGTGTAAACCTTGCACTGTTGTACAAAGCAATGATTCTATTCCACTGTGTAACTCAAAACACTTATGATTGATTTTTTAAACAATATTTTACACAAATTAAATTTCCACATGAGCTCCTCTTTACTGTGAATTCATGAGCAGCAAAGCAAACATTTATATTTTTGTTTGCAGGAATTTATACCTGCAAACATTCTTGCTCAACACCATTTTTCCATTTTGCACATCTAACAAAACCCAGTGATTTCTCTGAAAGCTGGAGCTGTGTTCTGGGAGGGGTCTGGCATTTTGCAGGGCACACACTAGTGCTTGGACATATCTAGAAGGGTTGAACATTCCTTGTTTTCCTGAACAGGGTGGAGAAGATGTTAAGCTATGGTGACTCTGTTGGGTACTTAACAGATATCAGGAAATAGGATAGTGGAGGCGAGGCTGGTTTTCTCCTGCAGCAGGAAACTGATCATCTTGTTGGCTGCTGTAAAAGAAACACCAAGGACTGACTGGGTCAGAGAAATTGAACCGATTGCAAAAGTTCTCCATTTAGGTCAAAGCAGAGGTGTGGAAAGGCTGCTCTAGCACTGCTGGCAATCTACTTCAGTGGAACAAGATGACTGATGCACGCAGTTGTTGCTGGCACAAGGCTGGGCAGTTTCCTGGAAATGTTCTCTTTCTAAAAGGCACAAGTGTTTCCAATGATCTCATGACAGCAGTCTAAGAAAATTTTGTTTCTTAGATTTTATTGTTTACTGGGCAGTAAGTGTAACAAAAGTGGTAGGGAATGCAGAAAACTACAAAACTGTAAATACTTAAAGTAGCAGTGCAACTGCCTGACATTGTGGGTCTGTCCTTTTAGAGGAAGCAAGCCTGGATCATGCCCCACATGTGATGAATACGAGCATATGGGACACGTTTTGCAGTGCAGATACACTCTGCCAGGTTTGCAGTGGCAATAAGCACTTGTTATCGCACAGAAAACCAAGCATGCTTGATGACATGTAAACAAGACGTTTTCAGAAGCCTCACTGGGAGCTATAAAATGTTATGTACAAAGATCTCAGATGTAATTCAGTTTTCTTTACACAAGGTATTGTACAAGAACTACTGTTGCTCACTGCAGCAAAACCACTCCTTTTACCTAGGAAAAAGCAGACAAGCACTGTTTTCTAAATTCAGCATTTTTAAGGTAAGAGTTGCTGCCGTATATGGTGCCTGATGGCTCATAATCGCATCTGATGATCTGTGCTAAAAATACTGTTCACTAGACCATAACACCAGCAGACACTGAATGAGCTGTGTGGGTGGTGGTAAGGTCAAGTGAGACTTGGACATGTGTAGGTACAAACATTGTCACTTAATGACAAGCTGGAGTTTCTCAATTTACGCTATGAATAGCTCATCCCAGCGTGTGCTGAGGCCAGAGCAAACTCAGAGTGAAGGCACTTCCTGGAACACATTTGCTGCTTCTTTCAGCCACTATCACCTGTGGTAGAGTTTAATTTCTACACTGATCTCACTGCTTGTCAGTTTGGGCAAAAACTGCCATCAGGCCATACCAGACAAAACCAATCCACTGAACACTGTTCTTGCCTGAGTTGGATATCAGTACCCTTCTCTTCACTCAGGAAATGTAGGGAGCAGTTTCCACCACATACTCTTAAGTAGCTTCCTTCAAAATAATTCACACAGACTTTTTACTTTGCCCTCAGAAAAGACTTTTCTTTTCCCTCATTGGGCCAGGTTGCTTAGAGCTCCCTCCCTCCAACTTGGCCTTGAACACTTCAGGGATGGGGCATTCACAGCTTCTCTGGACAACCTGGTCCTGTGCCTCACCACCCTCACAGTAAATATTATTTTTCTAATATCTAATCTAAACTTACTCTCTTTGAATTTGAAGCCCTTCCCCTTTGTCCTGTCACTACACATTCTTGTAAATAGTCTTGCCCTATCTTTCCTCTAAGTTCCCTTCAAGTACCAGAAGGCAGCAATTAGGTCATGCAGAAGCCTTCTCTTTTCCAGGCTGAGAACCATTTGAAAAAAATTCTTTTCTGCAAATTATGTTGTGATTTGGTTTATGCAGAAAATCACACTATGAAAAGCCAGTGTCCACAAAGGAGACAGAGGACACCTGCAACTTTATTTACTTGATTTGAATAAAGCGAGAGAGTTTACTGGGCCATACCCCCGCGGGGTCTCTCAAGATTTTGGAGGACGCAGCCTCCTTTTATCCTGAGCTGCAAGTTGCCCTCTTCCTTTCCCCACTGGCTGAGGTATTGGGAAGGTACAGCCTTCGCCATCCGCCTTCTACATATGCACCTAAAGATCAGGAGTTCAAACTGTTCGGGTCCTGCGACAACCTGGAGACCTCCAGAGCCACTGCTCCAGCACTGGGCCGGTTCTTTCCGACCTGGGCTTTTGTGAAGTCATTAACACCCATTTCTCTTTCTAAGTCCGGACGACACTTGGAAGTTTAGAACAGTAACTTCCAATCTGTTTTATACAGTCTGACTATTGTACAAATCAGTTTGCATTCATTATGTTAAGAGCATTTTTCCAGTATCCCATACCTCCGTAAGATAAATTATACAGTTTTTGCATTCTGGCCAGGGGCGCTGCCCCGCAGTTCTCGGGGCTCGACTGTTCTCGCCTGCCCTCCGTCGCCCCCGGGCGGCGGTGGAAGACCTCGTCGCTCGGCTGGCGCTGCCTGGCGGCGTTCTAGCCTCGGCTGCTCGGGCCTTGGTCCCGCGCTCGGCGCCGCCGCCGTTGGGCCCCGCTCGGCGCTCGGCTGGCCCGCCTGGCCGGAGCTCGGCG
>VYXD01008396.1:57313-190846 GCA_013397195.1 Hylia prasina
GAGCCCCCGGGGAGAGCAGCCCGTGCCCCGCTGCCGCCCTCTTGAGCGTGCCTCAAACCGGATTTTCTGTCCCAGCTTGGGCGCCTGGCCCTTCCCTGTCTATTGCCCCTGCCCCTCCTGCTGCCCCCACGGCACCGTCCGGGGACTCGTGCTCCGGGTTCGGTCCGGTTGCTTTCTGGGGCTGTTGCTTTGACATAATGTTTTTTATTGTTGTCCTTGTTATTGTCCGGCCTTACCCAAACAAAATGTGCGGCAAGTGTTGTTTGCTCTATCTCTCCTGTTCAAGTGTGTTGCAGAACACTTGCTTGTGAAAGTGGTATTTGGCATAAAATGTATTCAGGTGTGCCTCTACTTAGGTCTTGTGAGGAAACGAACCCAGCTAATTCGCCAGCTATGGGAACGTTTTTTGTTGTCATCTACCACATTTTTCCTGACAACATATAAATTTCTGTCGTGTTCGTGTAGCGTTTTTTGGAGTACTTGTCGTCTGGTCAATACCATGCGTTCAGCTGCCTTTGGAAAGCAATTTTTCCTGCACTAAATCAGCGTTTATCTTCAAGAGACCCTGTAGGTGGTTACGAGTAGCTTTTCTCACTACACACTTTCGAGTGTTGTTCTGTGGTAACAGACTGATTCAAGAATTGTTATCTAGATGCAAGCCTGTCTTCCTGAAGAACTATCAGGCTTCAGAACGTGAAGTCTGTGTAAATATGGCCAGTACTCAGTGCTGCTCCTTTTTTTCCTCTGCATAAAGTGTTCTTTGGTCTTTATTTAAAAACCCAGTGTGTTTTTCTATATTTGTCCTTGTTTACTGCTCCACCCAGCTTGGTGTCCTCTGCAAATGTCATCTGGCTTCTTTGCCTTTGCCACTCCCATCCTCTTTCAAATTGCTAATGGGGATGTTAAAAAGGGACCCAAGAATGACCTGCTGGTAGTGTGCACTTATTGCCAGTCCATTACTGGTCTGTTAAGTTTGTTGTTGGGTCAGTTTTCAGAATGTGGTATGGGGTTAAATCCATGCAGATTTGAATGCCTTATGGGTGATGCAGGCAACAGGACCTGAAGTTCTTTGCTAAATTCCTTTCTTGTGTTCTGAAGGGCTGCTGTAATGCATTTCCTAACATTCATAACTCTTCAGTGTGGCTTGTGTGCGGGTTCTGGAGTCCACAATTGATGCTTCTCTGGGTAATTAAAAAAAAAAAAATTGGTCCATTTCTATTTTGATGGTCACAAGAAGTGTGTTGTTTGTGGCAGTGTAGCTCTTAATGAGTAGGGCTGCCCACTGGCATTTATATTTTTCCTAATACTTGGAATGAAGAATGTATTTGGGTCTAAATGTCTGGACATGCCTTTTCAGATTGAGTTGCTGGGCAGTTTCTGCTGAATGTTTACTTTGCTGACAGCTTCTTCTCAGTTTTCTTTCTTTTGGCCTTTTCTGAGTCATAACTGACCCTCTAGATTCTTGTTTGGTTGTTTCCTGCTTTTCCATTTTCTGAGCAGCACTTCTAACTTTTATGCAGCTGTAACAACCAGTTCTAAAGAAGGCAAGCATTGATCCAGTCTGCTGCTGTCCCTCTGCCAGAAGTTTGGCATTTGAATAATTATTTTTTTAAGAAACTTCTGGAAAGAAACTCTAGTATCTTTTATGCCATGGTTAGCAAACTGACTGAACTCATGGGTCTTACAGGGTTATTGTTGATGTGAATACTTACTACTAATGCAAACAGCACTAAGGTACTTTTTTTTCTACTGGTGAGTTTCTGGGGGCCTGATGAAGGGCCCAGTGTATGGTAATTGTGTGTTTTGTGTTAGTAACCCTGTACTATCCTAGCAAGGAGGGTGATAGAAACAAAATATTAGTAAGATAAGGGCAGAAGAATTTTGGTTTACAAAAGTGGATGACAGTGTGATATGCAGTGGAAGAGGATTAATATTAGAAATATTTTACTGGAAGGTTATTACTGGATGTCATAGCTGCCTAATGAAAGACCCATTGACTGGGTTGCTTGAAACAAGAGGAGACCTGCTTTCCTCGACAAGATGAAGCAGTACTTGTCTGCATCTCAGGATTGTTGGCTGTTAGGAGTTCTGACTGGGATTGTTGTCTAGTAGCTGTTTGTTGTCTCCAGTTTTTGTCAACTGTTTGTTGTATGGGGTGATGAGGTGTCAGGCTTGAGTGTGGAGAGCATCATCTTAATCCATGTGCTTGCACAGCTCCACTTTGCAAGTTCTCAGTGAGGTGTTTTGGGGTTGTCCTTGCAGAGTGATTCCTGCTTCCTTCTTCCTGGTATGTGTTACTAATTCTCCACCTTGAGCAGCGCAGAATTGCTGAGAGGAATCTCTGACTCATGTTTTGGACATGTTTTCCCCTCCCTTTATATTTCTCCCACAGACTCAGTCTAAGGCCAAGAAGGGCAATGGTGTCAAGAACTGGCTGTGTTTCTTTGTTCAGAGTCTAAATCTTCATTGTCTCCCACCTCTTCTACAATTCTGATACATCTTTGTGTGAAGACTTCAGCTTCTGTGTGGATCATTTTTGCTTTTTGTCTTGTTACTGTATTTCCATGTCAGCAAGAAATTACATGACCTGTATTTTCCAAAACATGTTCTTGCTTCCAGTTGCTTTTCCTTTTTTACTTGGATAAGGCATGTGCCTTAAGTGCAGCCTTGAATGCATAAAACACTTTGTCTTCACCTTGGGGGTATGTGATGCTGCTTCTGCTGCTCTGTAGTGTTGGCACTCCCACATTATTGTGGAATGTGTGATGGCACTTGGCTGTGGGCCTTGAGCCTGAGGAACCTTGATGTGACTATTAATGTAAATAATGGGATTTTGAATTGAAAATTCCTTTGCCTATCTAAATGAGAATAATTTTTTAGGGGGTTAATCTGAATTCTGTGTCACTGTTTGTATTGCACTGGCTTTCTCTTCTCTCTGTCCCTCGTTTCCTGCTGTGTAAAGTACTTAACAAAAGATACTATGGTTTGAGTATGGAATTGTGGAAACCAACTCTTAATCTTCCACATCTCAGTTCTGCTGTTTGATTCACCTTACAGCTTTGTGAGATTATATTTATTCTTTTCTGTCTTCTGGATTGAAATTAATATCTCTCTTCTCAAGAATTCATTAAGTTTATGTGGAAGTTGTAATGATAGTTATGAAAGTGCTCCATATTCTCATTGGTAAATGGAACTGTCAGAGTCCAGACATGGGTGATCACTTACATTTAGTATTATTACTTGCCTTTTTATATTTACCATTCATTTTCTGACCTTTAGGAATTGATATCTACAAGTTTCTATTCCATGTCTTCATCACTTTGCTGTAAATAGCCAGCATTTTAATGTATTCCTTTTGACTGAAAAGTCCTTTTATGTGTATTTAGCTCAGTTAATCCAGACTTGGAAGACAAATTAAGATTCTAATGGCAATTAGCCCCTTGTTGCAGTCATACAGGATCTTGAAATGACAAAGTACTATTGACATCTTTGGATGTAATTGAATTTCCAGAGCTGTTTGTAGTTGCAGTTTAGAACACAGCCTTGAGATGTGAATTTTTCAATCATGAAGCACTAAGACAAGTTATTTTTCTTTAGGAATCCTGTTTTATGTGTAAACACTTATTGCAGTGAGTGCAATTTAGAGCAGTGTGTCTACTGCATCTACAGAAAATGTGCTTTTGAATTACTTTGCATCTTTCCCTGGCTTTAATCAAGGAAAAACTTCAGCTTACAGTATAATACTTCAGGGAGTATTTAAAAACTTGGAAGAGTAAAAGCAGGACCATATAATGGAAGTGCCTTCATGGTATTAGTTTTGGATTCTGTTGGATAGTTGCATCATAAACTTTCTTTCACTTCTCCTAAGTGTTTTTTATTCTCCACGTTTAGGGGCACTTAGTTGAAGACTGACTCTTGTTCTAATTAAATTCTTAAATTAAGCAGCTTTTTTTTTTAAGCATAATCAAGGACACAAGTAGAAACAGAACAAAATAATGGGTTCTAGTTTTGCTTTTTTCATTGTTTTGATTAAGCATGCTTAAGACAGTTGTTGTTACCCATCTGTAGACTGTTTTTGTTTGTGGGTTAGCCTTGTTTAAAGATTCTAGTCCAATGTAGCTTTATTTTCAAATTTTTATTCATTTGGATATTACTGCAAGGTATCTTGAAGTTTGCTCCATGTGAAATGTTTTCTGGTGTCTGGGTTTTTGTTTGTTTGTTTGTTTGTTTTTAACGCAAGAAGAACTAATACCTCTACAGACAGTCTCAAGGCTCTTCTAGCACTACCACAAATGGAGTTAAGGGAAGACAAATCATGTTATTTGAAATAAATTTAAACATATTTAGCTAATCAGGTACATTGCCAAAATTTCATATGGTCCTGTCATTTAAGAATAAACATTCTTCCAATACTTACATTTTGATCGTGCAACTATTTGGGATATGAGTCATGTCACCTATGTTTTACTGATTTTGTTGTTGTTATAGCATTGTTCAAATGCCAGTGCTACTGGCAAACCAGGACTTACTTACAAAACTAGGACTCCTTGAGTTGTCTTGTTTGTTAAGCTGAGTTGATGCAGTGCAAAGAAGGCAAATCAGCTTTTTAGTTTTGTTTTTACATAAACTTGTTTTTAAATTTTGCTCAGTTTTTCAGGTGAAGACACAAAAAAGGTTAGTGGGAATGACATGACATTTGATATGGATTGAATCAGTATTTTTAATAGAACTGCAAGTATAAGTTAGTCTTTCATCCAGTGCAGTGCTTCTTGAGCTTCTTACATGGTATTGTTTCATGCAATGTAGAAAAATGATGGCCTCAAAATCTCCATATTGCAGAAGGGAGGGAAACACAGATTGTAAACAAGGAAGGGAACTAGGAAGTCCTTGGAGCTGTGTGATTGCTTGTATATATTCCAAATTATGTTCTAGGCATCTGGTTTGTTCTTGGAGATCTCCATCTGTGTGTGTCAGAACCAGATTTTACTGTTTTATCAATGAAGTGCCTGGAAAAGGAGGGGCTGTGTGGTTTGTAGTCGTTGGCAAGATGATGCCTGGCTGTTTTCAGTGGGCACTTTTTGCTCTTTTGAGCTTCTGAAAAGCATAAGGGGTCTTGGTAAGGCAGTTTACTTCAAAATTAAGCCATGTAAAAATACAAGGGAAACCGACTTGTGGAAATCTTTAGAGGAAATAGCCTGTCTTGTGACTGCTGCCTTCGTTAGGATCACTGTCAGCAAAGATAAAGCATTTGGGCAGTAGTGCTGCAGACACTGTTTTCATGCCTGTCTGATGATCTGATTGCTCTTGGAGAACCCACCTACATGTGCAGTGGTGGGAGTGCTAAATTATTGCTAATATTTATTAAATGAAACTTAAATTACTAATATTTATTAAATGCAATAAACAGTTCTCTTGAAATTTTTAGTATGTTGCTGGTGTTAAAGCCTGAGATGCTGCACTTTAATTTGGAATAACTGCAATGACATTGTTAGTACTTAACACACTGCTTTTGAACAGACATTTTGAAAAGAGAACTAACTGTGGCATAGAAGATAGGTAGGCCCCTGGCCAGAGCTGGGGCTGTTGAGTGTAGTGACCTGTTTCCTCTTCTTTTCTAGAGATAAGTTTGCTTGTGGTTTTGTGTGACAGTGGCATGCTTCATTGTTCACCACAATTTTGCTTTTGTTGTGTTTTGAGTCTGTTTTGTTCTCATACATATTCTTAATACAAAGTATACAGCCCTGGCCTATCAGCTATGTGTGGATCATGGCTGTTTTACAGTCTACATTCTGGAAGTCTTAAAATTTGACAAAGGGACTTGGAAACCAAAAGTATTGGCATGTGGTTTTTTCCCTATGGTCTCTTACAGGGAGTCTTATAAATGCATTCTCTCTGTGGAACCCAGATTGCAAAGACAGTGACAGCTTTAATATTTCACTTCATATTGCCTTTTATTCATCAGTCACGTGAGATCTCTTTGGGCAGCAAAATTGTCTGAAATTATGTGGACATTTGTATCTTCAGGATAGATCTCCCATTGTAAATATCATTTACTGATTACAGCTTTTGTTTTTTTTTCCTTTCTAAACACTGATGGAGCTGTTTACACTGATTGTCCGTACATGCATTAGGAAAGGCTTTTAGTGTTGGGCTCAGCACACAACCACAAAGTTCTTTGCAGTGGTAACAGATTAGTCTGAGAGCTGAAGGCCACATGAAATAATGTTTTTCTCCTGTGAAGAATGGAGTAACATGAAGGTAGTATTGCAATATTCATCTTTGTATCAAAGCCAGCTGTGCTCCCAGCGTGTTGGTACCAGAATCTCCACAAAATTAACAGCAACAAAGATGGGGAGGGGGCACATTGAGAGATGGGACCATCATCTCTGTAGAGTGCTGAAGTTTTGAACTGGAATGGTGAGCCATTGTATAATGCATAAAATGTCTTGACATACTTTTTATAAGGCAAATTGAATGTGCTTCTTTTTATTCCTCTTCTCGCCCTACCTTTTTGTCAGTGTTTTCAGGAAGTCATGTACCACTATGAGGTATCACCAATTTGCAGCTTCACTTTGGTTTGTTAGAGGTTCAGCATCTGTAAAGTGACAATTAAAAGTGAACATACATTACTCCAATACTGGGAATTCTTCAGGCTTCTTTGAGGACAGCTGGTACAGAGCAAGGAAAAGGCTGGGGTTTGAGCTGTGTAATGCTCTTTCCAAAATTGTAAACAGCCCAGCCTGTTGTCCTGAAATGCCCTGAAGGGAGAAAATACTTCAGGAAAAAAAGCTGCCAATTATAGAAAAATTTCTTGACTCTCTATTTTCAGAATTTTCTGTGGTGCTCTGGATCACATTCAAGGCATCAACTAATCTTGCAGTTGTTGGACACTTTTGGTCATCCTGATTAGAGCAACCATCCAAATCTCCCTTTCTCCCTTCAAAAACAAGTAAACAAAACAAAGTCAACAAGAAGAAGAAAACAGAACAATCCCAATCCCTCTTTAGATGGTCAGCTGTTTATCACTTGTGATAGTTGTGGGTATTTGTAATATACACTGCTACTGAATCAGTCCACTTGTCTGAACAGGTTTGATCCAGTGAGCTGCAAGTTTTATTTATGCTGAGTCCCAAGAAGTATTTTCAAACCCCCTGCATATAATTTAAACTTTGTTAGTCAGATGGCTGATGAGTGGCTGTAAATATGGTACTTAATGGTTTATCTACTAATGTTATTTAATAATATACTGTCATTGTTTAGCTTATATTTGAGCAAAATGTTTGGAGTTGGTGGGTGTCTTTACTAGGTTAGAGAAAAAATTGGCTCCTTTAACACCCTCACAAAAAAACCCTACACAAACCAAAAACCTAAAGAAAGAAAAAACAAAAAGCCCCACACTAAAATAAACTGAAGCTGAACACATGTTCCAATAGAAAGGTTAAAGGCTTCCTGCTAAAATGAGCAAAGATAATGCCAATGTTCAGTGCATGCCAATGCTACACTGCATCTGTTTGTTCATTTGAAGGCTCTGAGTTTCTTTGCCTGTCTGAAGTGTTGCTGAATGTGTCACCAGCTAGTGGCACAGTCACTGTGTTCAGTCTAATTCAGGCAAAGGATAAAGTTTGGCCCCCAAAGGGACCCAGGGTAACACTGGAATCTCAGCATCACTCAAGAAGGATACATTCAGTGTTTTCTGAAGAGATCCCAGCTCTTAAAAATGTTGAGCAGGTTCGCAGGGTACTGTGAAGGTGTTAGAGCCCTGGGTGTTTCCTTTGTTTACTTTTAAAACTTTTAATGTTTTGTTTACTTTGTTTACTTTTAATGGGATAAAGACATGAGTAACAGGAAGGTGAAAAATCGAGGTACAGTCCCTGAGGGAAAAACATGAAGTTCAAACACTCAGGCTCACATATGAAGTGTTTGGTATAGCCAGATTAGTTGAATAAATTAGGACACACATGCAGAGATTTAGATAAGCTGTCTTAAGGTATGTACTTGATTTTATGTAGTGGAGATGACTTGGTCCTTCAATAAGGTGAATACTAGAACTTCACTGACTGCAGTTGTAGGATTTATCTCCCCGTTTATTTTACAGTATGAAACTTCTCCATGGCATAAATAAACTTAAAGTCATTTGTTAAACCTCTTGATTTCCTTGTTGCTATTGTACTTTAGGGAACATTAGTTCTGATAGGACTGAAATGTTGCTAGGTTGTCAGAGCTGGTTCTTTCTCGTGAGTGATTGTTATCCTGCTTATAAATTACTGTGATCTCAAGTTATTTATGTGGTTTATCCTTCACAGCTATTGAAAAGCTATTCAAAAGTTTAAATCTTTTTGAACTTCCAGCTTATTCCAGCTGCAGGACTGGTCTTCCATTGGTGTCCTGTTTGTATGTTTATTCTTGGGTTGTTGTAGTCCGAATTCCTTGAATACACCCATATAGGATATTCACCTACTGTTTTCTTAATTCTACTAGATTAAGAGTTAAACTAGAGGTACAGTTTCCTCCTGTAAAGTAGACTTTTTCTTGCCTGTGGTGTTCTGAGCTGTCCTTTTCCTCCATTCTGTTTACCATCTAAATCTCGTGATTTCTGAATATGTGTGCCTGGGGCTGTTTGCAGAATCCAGATCAGGATTTATTAGCATTTAGCTAAAGAAGGTTTTTAGTTTAGGGATTCCTGTATTATATTGTGCTTTGGGATGTATCTATTCCAGTTATCCTTCTAGCTTTTTTGAATGTGGGCTTTTTTAATCTGTACAGTTATTTTTGAGAATTCTCCAGCAGTAGAATATCTTTAGTTTTTGTGTTGCTTTCCAGTAAGGCTTTTATTTTGTAGAATAATTCCTACCTAATGTTTGGCTAACTTTCACGAATTCTCAAAAGAAGGCTTATTGTACACCATGGAGTTCAGCTTCCCTAAAATACACGATCCTCATGCTGTTCACATTAAGCATCAGGGAATTTCCAGCTAGCTTGACTCTCACTGTGGAGAATTTCTTTTCTAGGAAGATGGATGCCTTTACTTGTTAATTACTTCAGTACTCTTTATTTTACTTTTACAAATAAAAACTGGTGTGCTTTTTTAGAACTCATTTTCCTGGCTTATCTCTTTAGACAGCTCCTCCCTATAAGCTGCAGCTGTCTTAAATCATCTGTTCAGGAGAGTTTTTTTAGAGAGAGTGGGAGGAAAGAAAATACTGCTAATGATGATTCTGAGTTCAGTCATTTAACAGTTTGTCTCTTGTGCACATGAACTTTTTTTCTTCTTTATGTGGGCTTTTTTTTAAATTTTCTAAATTGCTATTTCCTTCTCTGTTGGACATTGATGGTTTCGTTCAGTGTAACGTGAACTGTGTAGGATTTGTCTTTAGATCTTTGTGTTATCAAGAGATGGCACAGTAGTATGCACACTCTGCTGGGATCAGAAGGTAATAGCATTGCAGCAGAGTTTCTTGGTTTATCTGTTCTAAGAAACTTTTCTGGAGAGCTTTTTGTGGCAAACTCCAATGTATGACCACTGAAAACCTGTGTGACTTGGTTGCTGTTAGAGTTGCTGTATTATTTATTTATTATATTTATTTCGCTTTTGTGGTAGACAGTGGGTATTAAAGCTTTCCTTTGCAGCTCAAAGTGTTCCAAAAGCATTATTCTTTGCCACTGTGCATTACTTGGGTGAACTGCTGTTCCAAGAGCAGTGCAGATTGAAAGATGATGTGCAGACAATGGAATAATCTTGGTGGAGCTGTCCCATGCATCATTGTTTTCATATTTTGTAAGCTGTTTATGGAGTTGGAAATAATTTGGACTTGGGGTCTATCAATCATCTGACTTCTACAGTTTGACCTGTTACTGAAATTTGAGTAGTTACTGGGAGATTCCTCTGTCATATTGTCAATTTGGTAATATTGTTCCTCTAGCTTTCAGACACCCTTCCCTGACAGAACCTAAATTTTCAAGGTGTAGAGACTGTATGTTCATTTTTTTCCCCCCTTTATTATATACAGCAAGAGATAAAGAGGGGGAAAGAATTTGAAGGCCAATTTTTAATTCTTGATATGTGTAGTGTGCCTAGGGCACGTGTACAAGGGAAGAGCTGGATGCTTTCATAGTAATTTTTGGCTGCAGAAATATCCAAGTGGGGCATTGATAATGGAAGCAGGTAGCAAAGACTGCGTTAGAAGAAAGATTTCTCTCTCAAATCTAGTATTTTTGGGATTTAAAGCTTTTACTTCATCTGGGTGATCAAAGTAAAAGCTGCCTTCCTTATCAGTCTCTTAACTTTTTAGGTTTCCATGAAGATCAACAACTGAAATGTGGATAGCTTATTTGTAGCTTGGTGGTGGTTGTCATCTGGAGCCTGCTGGTGTCTCCTCTCAGTAGCAGGCGTGGTGTTGGCAGCTGAGAGCCATGAAGGTTGTCCCGGAGAAGAATGCTGTCCGCATCCTGTGGGGTAGGGAGCGGGGTACCCAAGCCTTGGGTGCCCAGCGGCTTCTGCAGGAGCTGGTGGAGGATAAAACTCGATGGATGAAATGGGAGGGCAAGGTAAGGCTGTGGGATAGGGCTGCATAGCTTGATTTTGGGGTGGGGGAAGGGAGGCAGGGATTTGAAATAAATTGTCTTGTGATTATACCTTTGATGTGTTACACTTGATATGCTCTCTGGCCCTGTTCAGTTCCTGCAGTGATGTGATACTAGATATGTTCCTGCAGCGGGTTCCCCTTGTTGTATGTGTGGCTTACAGTTAAAGTATGATCATATGACTCTTGCAACACTTCCTGCTTTGTTGGCTTTTTCAGAAAGTTGAGTTACCAGACAGTCCACGCTCCACCTTCTTGCTGGCGTTTAGTCCAGACAGGTAATTAACTCCTAGTTCGTTCCCTGTTTCAGCAGTCTCCCTACACTTACAAAAGTGATGGAGGCTTGTGCCCATTGAGTTGTCCAGTCCTGAACAGCCAGATGAAACTTCTGGTTCCTGACATGCATGGATGGAATGTGTGCACCTTCCTAATCTCACAGCTTCGAGCATAGTTGGTGTTTAATTTCTGAGGTACCCAGGTGATACAAAGTTCTAAGGTAAAAGGAGCTGTGCAGACACCGTGGGATTTCATAAGAAACTGAAGGGAGCAAAGGATGTTTTAGTACAACGTGCCCAAATGATGTGACACATTCACTGGGATATCTATAACAAGTAAAGAACAGGAATAAAGAACAGAGCAGAATGATGTGTATATTGGAAGCAGAAATGGAGGTGGGATCTCTCATAGTATCACTTGATTTGCCAGTGGTTGAGACAGTGTGGAGAATTGGGAATATTTATTTGCCCTAGACTGTTACTCATGAGTGCCTTCTGAGCTGCATGTTCAGTCTGACATTCAAGGTCAAGTTTGTGCTTGCAGATTCAGATGAGCTCCATGATTGCATGGACCCTGAAATCTGGCTACAAAAAGCTTTGTGACCATTGGTGAAACAGTAGCCTCTTATCTTTTGAGTTCTGTGTGGGAGAGCTGCTGGGTTAGGTGTGAACATACCCCGTTGAAATGAAGCTAACCATGGTCTAATTTTGCTGTATTCTTGTCATACTATTGTTTGTCATACCTTCTGAATTCTCAGGACCCTAATGGCTTCCACACATGTGAATCACAACATCTACATCACAGAGGTGAAAACGGGCAAGTGTGTTCATTCCTTGGTTGGACATCGTCGCACTCCCTGGTGTGTCACCTTCCATCCCACCATCCCCGGCCTCATTGCTTCAGGATGCCTAGATGGGGAGGTTAGAATTTGGGATTTACATGTAAGTCTTTCCTGAAACGTATGTTCCTTTGATATTTGGTGGGTGGTGACTTTTTTTTGGCTGAGTTTGTTTTCCAAATGTTACCTGGTGAGAGAGCTGTTAGGAAGCTTTTCTGGGACCTGTGTCTAAAGGCACAGAACAGACCATAGCCATCCTCTTCTCTCTAGAGAGGAGGTGACAGATTTTTAATTCAGTTCTGCCAGGTAGGTCCTGCTTCTTAACAGTGCCTGTTTCATTGATTGCAGTGGTACAGGTCATGCTGGAGAACTTTGTGCAAGGTGCCTGTCTAGCCTTTGTGAGAGACATGCTGTTTGATATTCCACTGAACATATTTGAACTGTTCGTTACAGATGCTGCTGCTCTGCCTGGTTTGGTAAATGGCACAGAGACAAAACACGTGGGGTTGTCTGGTTTTTTTGAAATGAAGCGTTTTTAGGAGCTGCTTGAGACACCTACAAAAATACATCTGTGGTCATAGTTGCAAGAAGTGTTACATTTTAGACCTGGCACATAACCTTGTGTGGGAACAACTGTTGTTGCCAAGACAGCACCTCACTTGCTGTGCTCTAGGCAGGCTGGGAGGCATGGCAAGTACATGGAAACTTAATGATAGCAAACTTTGTCATAAAGTGTTTGTGGTTCTTGACTCCTCACCCTAGGGTGGAAGCGAGAGCTGGTTCACAGATAGCAACAATGCCATTGCATCACTTGCTTTTCATCCTACGGCTCAGCTCTTGCTGATTGCCACTGCCAATGAGATACATTTCTGGGACTGGAGTCGTCGGGAGCCTTTTGCAGTGGTGAAAACGGCCAGTGAAATGGAGCGGGTCAGGTGAGCTCTTGCTTCGGGGTGAAGAGAACATTTGTATTTTAAAAAGGGTCAGATTTGGGAAGTGTGTGTGAGGTTCCTCTGGGATGCTGCGCCACTCAGGCAGTGGAGAGAAGTGTTGTTTGCAGCCCCTTAACTCAGCTGGTAGAAAACCAGTTCTGTGGGCAGAAAGAAAAGCAATTGAAAGTAATAGATCAGCTTGGTTGTTCATAGTTGTAATAGGGCATGTGTCCATTAAATGTCCAGAATCTACTTCATGTTGATTTGTAAGCTTAGTAATTGAACTTGTCAGCCATAAGGATGAGAAAACCCAGCAATTGCTGGAACAGAATGGTGAGCTATTACTTTGGCACACTTGTAGAGGAAACTGGATTGCTGGAAACCTGCTGCCTGCTTTTGAGCAATTTAAAATAAGACAGTGATGTGACATCAAGGCAAGTTAATCTCTCCCTTTGTACCAATTCCATTTTGTAATATAAACGTGTATTCCTTCAAATTTTCTGGCTATTTCAACTGATACAGCAGTACTTACCTCCAGCTTTTAACTTTGGTGTAGTGTTGCTGTGGACTATAAAATAACTGCAGTCTTCAGCTAGATAGGTACATTTTGTTCTTCTTAATGCATAAACTTTTTGACATCCTTCATGAAAAGATGATGATAATGTAGTAATGTTCTCATTGCAAACATGTCATGTGCAGTTTTCTTTCCTGCTGTGTTCAGCTGCCTGTGTCAATGTGGAATGTGAACTGATGATTGATATTCTGGCACTGCTTTTGTTTTAGGCTGGTACGGTTTGATCCCTTGGGACACTACTTGCTCACAGCGATAGTTAACCCTTCTAACCAGCAGGTAAGGGGGATGTCAGGACTTGTATTGACTGGATAATTGCAAGGTGCTCTATGTACTTCAGCCCTCATCTGTTTCTCAGCAGACTTGTGTTTTACTGGAAACCTGAAGTCTTCTTAAGCTGAGTTCTGTCTCACCTTGACTGGGCGCATGAATGTTCTTGTGTTACTTGCATGGCTAATAAAGTGCTTTCCAAAATGTGTTTGTTTTGCCCTCTCTCTCTGACTAATGGTGGGACAGAGGTCTCAGTGGTCCTGTTCTTTCAGTTCTGTTGCCATGTTCTTTTGGATTTGAAGCTGAGGTATTGACAATTCTCCCCTTGGCTTCTGACCCTCAGACACTGATACTTGTGTTTGTGAACAGTGTATTGTAAAGCTCACTGGACTATAGGAAGAGGTTGTCCAGATCCATAAAATGAACTTAGAAATCGTCTCAACTGGTTTCCTCCAAGTCCAAGACCTTTAGCAAGGGGCTTATCACATCCTTTCATCTGTCTGGGCTGGTAGCTGACTTTCTGCTATTTATTTGGAAGTCCAGGATTTTGCCTTGAGGTGACTGAACTTTGACTGTTTCCTTCTGCAGAGCGATGAGGAAGTGGAAATATCTGTGGACAGCACAGAAATGCCTCATTATCGTCAGCGTGCTATCCTTCCGTCTCAGCCTGTGAGGCGCACACCCCTCCTCCACAACTTCCTGCATATGTTGTCCTCCCGCTCCTCTGGCATACAGGTGGGAGAGCAAAACAGTGTTCAAGACTCTGCTACCCCATCCCCTCCACCGCCTCCACCACCACCACCTCCGCCTCCAGCCAGTGAGAACACAAGGGCATCTGTCTATAACAGGCTCCGGGAGCGAGTCAGCTATCCCACAGCAGAGTGCTGCCAGCACCTGGGGATGTTGTGCCTTTGCAGCCGATGCTCTAGTGCAAGACTTCCTTCTTCTCTCTTCCCACACCAGGAAAACGCACCCTCCACGTCTTCTGGGGCCACTGGCACTTCTTTCTCCTCTGTGCAGACAGAGCCTTATCAGCCCCCAGAGCAGGCATCCGTAGCGCAGGAGGAGCAGGGGATACTTAACAGGCCCTCTGCTTTCAGCACAGTTCAGAGCAGCACTGCTGGCAACACCCTGCGCAACCTTAGCCTGGGCCCCACACGGCGGTCCCTCAGCGGGTCCTTGGCAGGCCACCAGTCCCGGTACCAACAGTCTGCGAGAGAGATGGCTTCAGGCTTGGGTGGGTCTGACTGGTCCAGGACAGTGCTGAACATGAGCTCTCGGTCCGAGCTGGAAGCCATGCCTCCCCCTAGGACCAGTGCCTCCTCCGTGAGCTTGCTGTCCGTGCTCAGACAGCAGGAGGGAGGTTCCCAGGCATCAGTCTATACCTCTGCAACAGAAGGGAGGGGCTTTCTGGCCCCGGGGGCTGAGGTGAACAGCGGTAGTAGTGCTGGCCCGAGCAATCCGGCCAGCATTCGTAATGAGCTCCAGTGTGATTTGAGGCGATTCTTCCTGGAATATGACCGGCTTCAGGAGTTAGATCAGGGGATTGGTGGGGAGCCCAGCCAGTCGCAACAGGCTCAAGAAATGCTCAACAACAACATTGAGCCTGATCGACCGGGTCCCTCCCATCAGCAGACTCCACAAAGCAGTGAAAACAATTCCAATTTGTCCCGGGGTCACCTGAACCGCTGTCGTGCTTGTCATAACCTGCTGACCTTTAACAATGACACGCTGCGCTGGGAAAGAAGCACGCCTAGCTACACACCAGGGCAGGTCCAAAGCACATTTGAGGGTGTGCCTCCAAATACCAGCCAGGTGCAGCCTGCAGAGAGAACCGAGGGCAGAGCTCCTGCCTCTAGCAGACTGCAGCTGGGCAGCTCTTCCACCCCGCAGGAGGAGAGGACCGTGGGAGTGGTCTTTAACCAGGAGACGGGGCACTGGGAAAGAGTTTACAGCCAGTCGGCTTCAAGCAGACCTGGGAATGTATCACAGGAGGCCTTAAACCAGGAAATGCCTGAGGAAAGCTCAGAGGAGGATTCACTCAGGAGGTAAGATACATACTTGCCCTTCCTCCTCTATTTTTTCTTAAACTTTCCCATCTAGTCTGAGGCTTTTCAATATTTTCAGAGTTAGGAACCTTTTCTCATATGGCTGTGTGCTATTCGTGTAGATGAAAATGGAGATGTTGGTGTTGATGTGTTTATAGCTGCTATTGTCATGCTGCAGATGGGTTCTGAAGATTGTAAAGGCAGAGGCTGGACCTCTCAATGGTAGCACAGACAGGCAAAAGGATGGGCTCTTGCAGCACATCTCTGGCGTGAACTTTGCTCCTGGTGTTTCTGAGACCCTGCAGAAGAGTGGAAACTCAGGATGCATTAATGCTGTCCTTTGTGCCCCTTATCACACACCCTATCATCACGTGCTGTGCATGGCGAATATGCCCAGGGTTGGCATGGAAAACTGGGCATGAGTAAGTTGTTAAGTTAAAAGGGTTAACACTAATTTTCTTAGTGTTGCCCAGAGGGGGGAAAAAGTCAAAGCTCTTTGTCAGTGGTTTGGGTATATGCAGTCAGTTTGGCCCTGATAAGAGTGGTAAGTTTTGAAAGTGGCTCATGGTGACCTGAGGTGGCTGGGGACATACTGATCACTGAAAATTTTAGGCTTTGCTCTCTTCTTTTTTAAGAAGGTGATTCTTTTTTTTTTTTGGAAGGATCTTTTTCTTCTGCTTCAGATATGATACAAGAAACTACATAAGCTAAATTGAACTTGCATCAGGAAAGATCTGTCCTTTGTGTGAAAGTGTCTTCACTGGCTTGTGTGGATGGATGATAGAGCTACGTTGGTACTTTGGATAATGTTCCCATGCTGGGTTTCAGTTTCACGTCTTGTCTGTCAAGTGGTTTGTGCTCTCATCAGAGGAAAGGATCAGTCTTGCTGTTTCTCTGAAACAGATCCTTCGAGCTGTAGAAAAGCAAAATTTCCAGGTTGGATGCAGATGTAACTAACTAAGAAGGCTTTCTACACAGAAGTGCCTGAGGAAAATTCTTTCCTCTGTCCTGCAGATAAGCTGATTATACTGAGGCTGGAACAGTGACTGCCTTTCTTGTTGCTGTAGTTGCATAGCATATAAGTGGTGGTGGTCATAAAATTATTCATCTGTTTCTAAATCCTTGCCCCAGTTTGGTTTGATTTTTTTTAATAGCCTGCCATAATGAGAGTCTCAAGCTGATTACATGAGAGCTACTTCTTGGGCCTGAACTTACCTACTGTTAATTTAAGTCAGATATCCTCTTGTCCCCCTATTAAAGGGCATAAAAGTAAGAAGGAGCTGACAAATTTTGCTTTAAAATGACACTTGAGTAAGTCTTACGTTATCTTTCTTTTGAAATAGTGGTACATACTTATGTCATCTCCACTGTGTCTCATTTTCTGGGATGAGTCACTGTAGTGTCAGAAATAACGGGGCAAATAACCTTCTTATTGATCAGGCAGCTGGCACATATTTGGACAGTGAGATGTAGTGGGATATGTAGATACGATCTTTTCTGTGGTAACTGTATAATTTAAAAGGCATATAATTCAATCCACCACAGCCTGCAGGAGTCTAACAACGAGAGTCCTATGACTAAATCTCTGGGTCACTTTGCCTGTCATCCATGGTGGTTGCTGTTGCCTGCTCCAGTAGCTGTAGAATTTGTGAAGGGTTACTTGCCTACCTGGTCACCTGAGCAAGCAGGTAGTTTTCACTGAGACTTCTGATTTGGAGTGGGTAGTTCGATGCATGAGCTTAATTCCAGAGGAATTCCTGTAAGGTGAAACCTTTCTGGCAGAGGTTGTTGAGAATCTCCTAGGGACTCTTGTTTTCCCAGTCTCCTGCTTCTGTTATCAGGTCTTTCTAAAGAAGAGGCACGGCAGGGGTTTTCTGTTTCCCTTCTAACTGCATTTAAGGTTATCTGTAGAGTTCTGAGGTAAGAAGCTGGAAGCAGTGGACAGTCTGGTATTAAATGCTCATGGCAATTTCCTTGAAGTAAAATTTCATTTCCTTTCCTGTTAAGCACATCAGGTCGGCTTGAGGCTTCATGAAATTTCTTAAAATAACCCTGCATGCAGGATAACTCTATCCTGCAGGTGTAATTTTCTGCCATTCTCAAATTAGCTGTTTATATTTTTCTTTATAGAACATGGGAGATGAGATTAGCTCAGTTGGGTTAGAGCAGGGTGCTAATAGCACCAAGGCTGTGGGTTCAATCCCCATATGGGCCGTTTACTTAAGAGTTGGGCTTGATCATCCACGTGGGTCCCTTCCAACTCAGAATATCCTGTGAATCTATTCACAAGTCAGCAAGCACCCACTTAGCTAAATTTCGCATAGAGTGAGCATCTCACCCCAAGCCTTCATGTCTCCCAGACCTAGGGCGTGCTTTCACAATGGGAAGTGCTGGAACCACTTCTGCACAGCAGTGTCCAAAATGTCTGTAGCTTTGAAGCTACAGGAGCATGCAAAGATGAGGTCTGAGGGTCCTGAGGTATAAGCTATGTAATGCTGAAGGTGCTGATGAAATACAAGGGGGAGGTTAAGCCTTCAAACCTGAGGGTACAAGTGGTAACTGCATACACACTTCCAATCAGTGTAATTTTGTGCCTATCAGCCTCTGATTAATTCTTAGTGTTGGAATCTAAGATGTGCTCATAACCTGTTTTATAATTCTGTTCTTCTTTGTCTCTCCATTAGATGTCCTCATTGGGCAATTGAGCTCTGTATTCTAAGGTCAGCTGAAAAACCTAAGATAAAAATTGCATCTGGAAACTGTGTATGTTCTCATTCCCTGTCCATGGGCAGGATTCATTCCCTGACATGGTCTTCCTAGTTGAAAAGTAGCTTTCTGGGAAAACATTGCCATTGAGGGTCAATTAAGTTAGTGGGGTAGTTCAGTGAAGGCTGTTCCTTGAATTTTGTTGATGCAACTATGTCAGCTGTGTAAGGAGAGAATTCTGCTTTTTTTGATGGTCCTAGGCTGATTATCCTGGACTAATCACCAAGGCATTAATAAGCATGTAATGACGCTATTCCTGACTAACAGCTCTGGCACCTCTGTTAGGAGAAGCATATCACTGGGAGCCTCAGCAATACAAGGAGTCCCATCACATTCAGCTTAGCCTGAAAGCAGTGTAGCGTTGAGCTGTGTGCTTCTTGAAGGTGTGCTGGTGAGGCATGAATTTGGGGAAAGTTTATGGCCTATGTTAAGCAAAAGTTCATGAGACTAAGCTTCAGCTTTTCTGATCTCATTAATTCAAATGTAGGGGGCTTCCGCTGCAGATGCCTTTGCCTCACTTTTAACATCAAAGTGAGAAGAATCTCAGAAATCTCTGAAGTTGCCATGTGAAATGTGCTGCATAAAATTGGTCATAGGAGCTGTTGGAAAGATGTGGATGAAGGAAGGATAACTGAGCAACAGATGATAACTGATTTAATTTTTTTATAACTACCTGTTAATTGAAAAATGGGTTGAGGAGGTATTGTATGAATACTCTAAGCTCAGTGAGGGAAAAGATCCTCTAAGTACTTAAAGCCATTGTTGCTGTGTTGGCCAATTCAGGTCGATAAAGAAAAGTTGAACTGGGTATGAAAGAGGATTCTTTTAGTCAGCTGCTTGTTTGAGAGGAGCTGGTGCCACCTTCTGTATTCAGTGACAGACAGAATCTAGCAATGATCTCTGCTGAAATATGTATCAGTTCAGCAGTTAATGCTAGGTACAGTGCAATGTTGACTAATGTTCTTTTTAGCTATTTTAGTGTGACACAAGTGACATCTACAGAATTAATGTGGGTTTTTTTAGAAAAACAAAAGGAAAATAATTAGGTTATAAATATACTTTTGTTTCTGAGTTCTGGCACGGCACCCCAGGCCACAGTATTTCTGGAACAGAAGCAAAGAGCAAGTAGTAATGTGTGTCCCTTCTAACATATTTCAAATCTTATTCAGTGAAACAATTCCTATAGATGGGGAAAAGAAGGAAGAGGAAAATAGTCCTCTATAGGTTTAGCTGCTTGTAATACATGAGGGAGACAATTTTTATCTGGTTTACCTCTTTATTTTACCTAGAGATGTGAGTATATTACTGCAAATGCGAGGTGTGTTCTGTTCTATTGCCAGGAAGGTTTGCATGAAACTTATCTTTCACAGGGAAATGCTTATTATCCTTATTCTTGTGTGAAGAAGCTGTCTGGCAATTATGTTAAACTTCTCTAACCACTCCACTGCGCTCATTCCAGAGGTCAAATTCTGTAGGCTGTGGTATGAGTAACTCTTTGCCTGCATTTTATGAGTGCATAATGTTTTCACCTTGCCTCACCTATTTAGTTTGACAGACAAGATATATTATTGAAGTTACCTGAAAATCTGAGAAGTCTTTTGAACCATCCTGGGTGACACTTGTCATGCATATATGCAGAAAGGAGTGAGCATGTGTGAAGCGGGGAAATTCTTGTCTGGGGACCCTTGTCTGGGGACTCCTTTATTTTGTTTGTGAGTGTATGAAAGGCAGAGTCCACTATGCTGTGCAAATATTTGACTTGTTGCAGTTGGCACAGCTTACCAAAAGCTTTGCTGTGTTTTAGTCTGTTGGATGCACTGTGCACAAGTGACATGTGAAACCATTTCCCCTGGAACCATGTAACAGGGTCCAGGGACAAATCCGTGTCCTTCTTTTTGTCAGGTCACATCTCCTCATTTGAGGACTCTGGTCCCTCCTGCCTTGTTTTTGCTATGTGATGTGAACCCAGTCACATGTAGTACAGTGACTCCAGCTCATTTTGTTTCTCTTCAGTGTTGATGGCCTTTCTGGCTGCACACAGTTCTCCTTACAGCAGCTATCAAGAGAAACACCTAGTCTGTTCCCCTTTAAATCTCTCAGACCTTATTTCCATATTGCTTTGCTGCCACAAGGGGGTAATGTTGCTTCTGCTCCTTTCTGTCTCCTTTCCGAACCTGAAAGTTTCCCGTTCTTCTATGAAGGGTAGCTTGAGGACCCTCCCCACTCCCGAGCAGCAGCTTTTCTCTGTAGTTACCATACAATTGCAAGTTCTTCAGTGTTTAGAGAAAGGCGTAAATGTGGGGATCCAGACGGGAAATGGCTCTGATACAGAATGCAAGCAAGGGAGGGGCTTATCCTTTTGGCTTTTGTAAGGGTTTCAAAGAGAGAAGTGTGTATCTGAGGTGAGATGAGGTGTTTTGTCTTTCTGATACGTAAATGCTTATGAGTTAGAGCTCTAGAAGACCTCGGGAACCTTGTTGAATTTGTCTGGACTTCTTGCTTGTTGCCTACCAAGCCTGAAGCAAACCTTTCTTTGTAGTCTCCCTTCTCAAAGGTTTTGTTTTCATTTTAATGGTTGTTCACCCCCTCGGACAACTTTCATAATATCCAGCTTGTTTTGGGAGGTGTTGGTTGGAGTCTGAGCAGTCACTTTTTCCCCCAGGCCTGTTTTTGTTCTCTTCTTCAAGTATGCCTTGAGCTATTATCTAAATTTTGGAGCTTTTCCATAAGAAGGCAAAGAATATGTTTGGGGTTTATTTTTTAGGTGTTAGGTTTGTTTTTTTAACTAGTGCAAATAGGTATGGCTTGCTCAAGACCTTGAGGGGATGCCTCTTCCTGCTCTAAGTTGTAGATACAGTGCTGTCTTGTGATTGAATTGGGACCAGTTTATGGTTAAAGTAGATTGATAGGGTAGAAGCAACCCCGCTCCTGCCCAACAGTTATCAGTGCTGTACATGAAATGGAATAGAGTACAGTCACTTGCAGCTTTTGTTCCTGAGTTCATGCCGGCAGAGCCTGAACTTCTTACTGCAGCTCTGGTTTTTGATGTAAATGACCAAGGCCGATGGGATCTCTGCACGTACTGACTTCTGGTAACTTTCTCACTGCGCAAAGCACTGAATAAAAGGGTGAATGTTATTCATATCTTTGCTTTAAAAACTAAACAATCAGAATGCTTCCTTGTCCCCTGCCATGGATACAGAATTGCCTAGGAAGACACAGTTCTGTGACTGACGTTTACCATCAAAATCAGAGAGGAGGGTAGTGCTCACTTTTTGGGGGAGAGGAACTAAAGGAGAGAATTACCTTATGTAAAGCTACGAATGTATTTTAGGGTGGAGACAGAGCACATACCTAGTGTATTCTGCCTTTTGTTCCATTCCTTATTTCTCAAAATCCTTGTAGTTGCTGTTTTTTCCTAATTGCTTAAAGTGGTTGTGGCTTGCTTATTCAAGTACTTAATATATATTGTGACACAGAGAAAGGGAGGCTTGAGCAGAAGAAGGACACCCCTGAGCTGTGGAGAAGAGGCTGGCTGGGTGGGAATGTGACCTGTGCTAAATCTAAATAGACCTACCCAACATCATTTTCCTGACTCTATTCAGTCCCATTACTTGTGGAAACCTTGCTAGCCTTGTGTCCTGGCATTTGTGATTTGAGCTCAGTATTTTGTTTAAAGTTACAGTGTGTAGACCTTAGCGGTGCTGTGGAAAGAAGGATTTTTCTGACAAGCCTTGTAGCCTCCATGTGCACTGTGATAGTTTTGGAAGAGTTTATGGTATGCTGTTACCAGGCTTGGTAAGAAATAATTCCAAAGATGCTTTGTTACCGTTCTTGAAAATGCTGGTGATAGAGATAAGTAATATCTCATCAGTTAGTGAGAGTATTGGGGTAAATGGAAGTGGAATGGATTTGCAAATGGAGTTGCAAGCAGAGGGAAGAGGTTTGGATTTGTGCATGGGAAGACGTGCTTGAGGGGAGAAAGCCAGAACTGTGTGATATGGGAATGATTTCTGTAAATGTTAGCCAGGACACATAAGAGTGAACAAAGACCTAATTTGTCTGTTGTGAACATAAAGTGAAATGATAGTCTGAAGGTGACATGAGCATTTGAACATGATAATTAGCAGTGTTTATATGTGAGATGTGCAGGCTGTGGACAAACTTGGTGGGTATTGTTTATTGGGCCTTTACTAAAAATAAAAAATACAAATTAGTTTTATCATGAGACTTTGAACATCACCTGAACTATAGGAGAGGCTGCAGTGATATATAAATGGTCAGTTAATGCCTACGTGAGCACTGGGGTTATTACTGTCACCCTTCCAGCTTTGTGGATTTTTTCCCAGACCAAGCCTGCTGTCTCTGTGTGGGCAGGAAAGACTGTTTTAATGAAGTTCTAGAAGTTTGAGCTCTTTAGTATGCTGCTAGTTATATGGAAGAAGTGAAAAAAGTGCCTGTTTTCTTGCACAAATATTCCTTCCCCTGCCTTTGCTAGTTTCCTGATTTAAGAATAATGTAAGGTTGCTAGAGCCCTATTCTTCACTGAGAGTTAGTGGGCGAGAAAAATGATGCCTTGTGCTTTCCCTTCTTGCTGTAACTAGTAGAGGTCATTCCCTGCTGCTGACTTTCCCCAGTGCTTTAGAAAGCTGGACATGTATCTGCAGCCATCGCCAAACTTGCAGAAAGGTGTGAACTGCTCTTCTTTTTTCTTGGATTTAAGTATACAGCAATGACTGTAGCAGACTAAAAAATTCTTTTCCCCATGTTCTTCTTGTAGCAGCTTGACTTGCAAACTAGGCAGGTACAGAAATAACTCCTTCTCAAATACCTTCACGGTGTTTTCTCATTTGAGCCACTGCCCTTCTTCCACCCCTCTTGGAAGTGTAGGCCTAGCAGTGAGTTCACCTATAAAAGAAATGGGTAAAGTTTGTTTCTCTGGAATCTCCAGGCAACAGAGACTTCTTTCCCTACAAGTGTCTCTTCAGTGGAAACTCTCCTGGAGTTTCACCTGCTGCAGTGTGGCGGCAAGGAAGCTTACTGAATTTGAATTAAGGTGATGTTTTAGTGAGACTGGAAGATGTATATGCTTCCAAACTGGCTTTTATTTTTGCTTCTATTGAGATCTAGAGTTGGGTGAGGTTTTTGGGTTTTTTGGTGGTGGTTTTGTGTGTGTGTGTGTCTATGAAGTTTTTTTATTGGGTTGTGGGGAGGTTTTTTTGTTGTTTGGGTGGGTGGGTGCTGGTTGTTGTTGTTTTGGGCAGGGTTTTTTGTGGGTTGTTTGTTTTTTGGAGGAATGCATATATGAGGAGACAGTAGTCCAAAGATCTTGAATAAACACAAATTGCTGAGAAGTTTAAAGACAGCTGACTTCAAACAGATAGCTATTTGAGGATACCATAAAACATATCAGTTGTTAATTTTCCTACAGAGAGGGAAGAAGTGTGAATAGCTTCCCTCTCTTGAAAGCCATCCTTTGTTAGCATGTCTGTCTCCTCTGCTGTCTGCACATACTTTCTCTGCAGCCACCTGATCCAGCTGCTGCAGGGTGGGCAGCATGTCCAGACAAGCTCACTTGACCAGGTACAGTTGCTCCTGTTCTGTTTTTTTACCTATGAGCCTTGAGTTCATGTGATTGTATTCTGTCTAGGGGATGGTGCTCAGCTTACAATTAATGGAGGTCTGTGACATGCTTAAACTATCTACCTGTGATTTTTAGAACTTATAGTCTGGCTTCAGGTAAGTCACATTAAAACAGTGTCTAAGTTTCAATTTGGTTTTGGTTTTTGCCAAGAAGCAAGTTTTGGCCAGGCTCTCAGGCCTTCTGTTTCAGGCCTGCTTGCTCATCTAAAAGTTCTCTGTAGCTTTCTTCACTGTGGGGAAGAGCTGGAGATGTTGGCAGTGTAGTGTGCCTTTTTATTGTAATGAAAGCCTGTAATTTTTAGATATGCATTCAATTTACATATACTTTGTGTGTGCACTCACTCTTCCTGCTCTTTAGAAATGCTCACAGCATGGTGTGTCTGGGGACAAAGTGCTCTTATCCAATTATTTGCTCCTTATTACAGAATCTGGGCTGGAGAACTTGCAGTAGGGCAGCATTCATCTATTCTGTGGGCCTGGAGCAAGAGGAGAGAGGGAGACCTGTGATCTGACTCAGTAATACAACTCTGACCAAAATACTAATGACTCTAGATTTCTCCAGTTGAGCTGTTCTGGTCTGTTGAATAGCTAACATGCATTTTAAACATTTTTCACATACATATTTAACTGATTGCACCAAATGGCTGTTTGTGTGGTGATGTAAGTGACCTCCTCCCTTGCTCTTCTTGAGAGAGCACCTGCTGAAACTGAAGGCTGTAAATAAACAGGGTTCATTATCTGCCAGGAGACTGACTCATTTTTCTGCTTGAAATGCATTAGTATGAAATCATTCCCCTGTCTTCCTGAAGTGGGAAGGCTGGACTAAGTGACTGAACTACCCTGCCAGTCATCTGTTGACCTGACTTTATTACTCCAGCATGAACAAGAGCATTTTAAAGGAGTTGCTTGGTTTGTGATGAGACCTGTTTTCATAGCCTTAGAAACCTATGGAGATAACGGTATGGCTTCTGCCCCCTCAAGAAAGACACCTCCTCTTCAATTCCCTATGGAAAAACACAAAGTCGTATGTAATTATCCCAGAAGCTGACGCAGATCTGCGTGTGTGGGGAAACAGATTTCTGCTGTCCACAGAGTTTGTGGTGTTGGGAACTCCCAGAACAAGGAGAATTTGAAGCAGACATACAGATGAAGGTAGGCAGAAGAGCCCTTAGAAGAATGAAAGTGTCTGCAGGCTGAGGGAGTTAAGTGTGTTGGCTATGTTCTGGCCATGCTTTGAAACCTTATGATAACTAGAAACCCATACCATCTCTAGCTGAATTTCTAGTATAATGGCATGTTGTTAAGGGTCTAGGTGGAGAAATGTGATGGCTGTCTTCAGCTTGGCACAGGTGACTGCCCCATCCTGAGCACTGGTCTGAAACTGCCGCTGTAGACCAAAATAGCTTGTGCAGTAGCTTGAACTGATTTTCATTTCTTCTCCCCTCCTGTCCCCCAAGCTTTGCCCCTGCAAAATGGAAGTGCAAGATCTTTCATTGTTCTTTTCATGTTGGAGTTATTGCCAAAACTAATCAATGCTGCTTGCTATAGCTGATCTTGACCCTTTTAATGTCTGTCACGGATGTGTGTTCCCTCTTGCTTGTTGAAATAATGAACTAATCATTCTCCAGATGCTGTATGATGAGGACCTCTCTATAATGCTCATTCATCTTCTGTTCTGATGCATGGCCTTTTTCAGCAGGTGAAGTAATACATTAAAAGTGCAGCCTTGAGTCTTCTTAAAAGTATCTGTCACTTTCTGTAAAGCCACCCACTTTTCCTGTGATGAACTCTAAAGCTGATGTGTAGCTCCTGTGGCATCAGGTGGTAGATGGAAATTGGAGTTCCTAGTCCAAGAGCAGAGGTGCAGTAATAGCACAATTTATCATGTGGTATTACTTCCTAGTTAAATTGAAGTGAGTTTAAAGGGTTAATTAACCATGTTTTTCTTGAAACTCTGCTCCCCATCTTGTAATTTGGAGAACTCAATTCTCAATGCTCATTTCTGCTGTTCAAACTGTTAATGACACGTCCTTGTTTTGTGCAACTGTGCTCTTTTTCTCTGTACTCCTTCCCATCTTGGGTGAAGACCTTATGTGCTGTCTCTTTTCTGACTGATAAATCCTTACAGTTTGTTTCTACAGAATTCTTGCCCAGAATCAGTGAAGGGGAAAAAATCACTTTCTGTGATAATTCCTGCCTTATATCAGACCTGCTCCTCTGAACAACTCCGCTCCTCCAGCTGGGAAGGATGTCTTCTCTGTCCCTAGTTGCACCTTCAGAGTTAACACAAGGTCTTTCCCACAAACAGGCCAAAGTGTTCTGCAAAGGCTGTGTTTGGAACTTGTCTCTGATCACATATTGCATCTCTGTTTTCCCTAAAAAAACGAAATTATGTTGTAAAGGTTGCTCATTGTATGGAATAACTTCAAACAAACAGGTGATGAAAAATATGCCTAACAGGGTTTGGATAGAAAGACAGCCACCAACTCTAGGATGAGTTGTTTGGCACAGATGTGAACAAGGGGATGAAGGAGATAACTCAGAACTGTAAAAGTGACTGTTGAGGTTTTAATGAGTAGTGATAATTTCAGGTTATTTATGTCTTTTAGATGGTTACAACTATCTTAAGAAAAGCTTGATCCTTTTGTTTGACTATATTTCTTCTCTTAATCATCTCTTTCTGACCTGTCTTGATGTCAGGCTAAATATGTCTAACTATAACCATGTGAAAGCTGAAGCAGTCTAGAAATGTTAGCTTAGAGGTATCAGAGCAGATTATGTTAAGAACTTAATTTTAGAAATCATTTTTTCAGGCAATCTTTAGAACTGCATACTGATTGCTTTTTTATTTTGAGCTTGAATATGAAACTGGTGAAGAGCAATAGTGTTTTTCTGTTTGACAAGGACTACAAAACTTTTATGGAAAATGAAGCTGTGGAACAAAATGCTTGATGGTTTCTGCTTACGTGATTTCAATTTGCTTTTTGAAAGTAGGCAACACAATACAGATGTCTGAAATCATTTTTTCCTATTCTTTTTAGAAAAGGGAAAGAAAATATCCAAGCCAGTGAATTGGGTTGTTTGAGATTCTTATTTAAAATAGTTTTATAGTGCTCTGTCAAAGCTATAATTGCTCTCCAAGGGTTAATTTGGTTTGTTAACAGTTAATTGAGTTCAAGGTTTGAGGGAGGGTATCGATGTTGTTGAACAGCTGAAGAACATTCAGCTGTTTTCATGCTTTAACTTTCTTACCTTTAGGTTATCCATTGCCTGGCTGTAAGAGGAAGATGATTGAAGGGAATATATTTTTAAACTGTTGCTATTCTTTACCTTCTTATGAGAAGCCACAGGAACATATTCACAGGGATGACTGCTCAGGGAAACTGAGTGCTGGCTGTAAATTGGAGGGCTGAAAAAGGGATGTAATATGTAGTGTGATAATTTTCACCTCTGATTGGGCAGTATGCAGTATAAAAGTCTTTTCAGGGAAGACATAAAACCAGGGGAGGAAAGTCAGAGGCTGCCAAGAGTCATCAATATACTTTTCCTTCAAAGGATAACTAGGAATTTTCTGTTTTCAGCTTTCCTCATAGCTGAAGGCTGGGAGTAGGAGAGGGGTAGGTGTGACTGCTGTCCTTAGAGTGCTTCATTTTACTGGCTTGCCCTGGTTGTTGGTGTAGAGCAGCTTTGGAGGATGGCAGCTGACTGAACACCCTTTTGATTCTAAGGAAACAACCTCATTGCTGTTTGTTAACACCTCCCTTTTGGATGGGGAGGAAAACCCTTCCCTCAGTGTGGCTTGGAGTAGCGTTACTCAGTAACGCTCATGCTGTGACAGCAAATCTAAGATGTGGTATAGGGATTGCATATGCTTAAACTATTACTGAAAAGTTAAATTTGCTGCAGTTAAGTATCTTCTCAAAGCTTGCTGAGATGAATTGCTCTTTCCCAAAAGGCTTTGGTGGTGATCCTAACCCCCGTAGGGAGAATGGGGGTGTGGTCCAATGGCTGATGTACTATGAGGAGATTGCTTCATGAACTTTTTCCCCCTGAACTTCTATTTCTGACATTCAGCTTCATTCCTGAAAAATCTCCCTCTTCTGGTTGTAATATCTAGTATCTGTGCACTCTTTCTCTCTCCCTTGTCTAGAGGTGTCCTGTAACTTAGTCTGCTTCCTTTACCTCCTTGCTACTGATTGCTGCAGATCTGAGTTAACAGAGCAAGTGTAAAGCAACAGTTCCAGAGCTATTGATGTCTGACAGGAAAGGAGCCTGATCTCAGTTAGAGAGTTGAGATTTCAATGCTGCTGAACAGAGGCAATTTATATCTTGTAGTAGTTTTAATAAAAAAAATAAACCCAATAAAAACTACAGTCCCCCTCCTCCCAATTTAGCAAGCTGGAACAGAAGCATCTCTCAGGGTGAGCAGAGTTAATCTTCATCATTTGGAGGATTGACTGACAACCTGGAGGATGATAATGTGTGATTTTTTTTTTTTTTTTTCCTGGTGGGCGGGGGGAGAGAGTAGAAATTGCAGTTTCTCTGCTAATTGTACTTTAGATGTCATTTGTGACAATTTCATATTGTCTAGACAGAGATAGTGGAGCAATTGCTTCCATAGAGCCTAGTGTTAGCCTGTTATATATCTGGATATCAAAAATGGGGGATGTGGGAGAGGAGGAGGTGGCTGTAAGCTGCAGAAAGGATTCAGGAGTCAAGCATGATCTGCTGAAATGTTTCAAAAGGAGATGCAAGCAATATGCATTTCTCTTCTATCTTTTCATGCTTCTCTGTTGAAAACTTAAATGTTTAGTGAATGGCAATTTACTGCAACAGAGCTACTTCTCTTCATCCGTGGATTATGTTTGTCCTCCTTAGCAGAATTGTTCCCAACCTTATATTTACTGTGGACTACCTTTCACCTTGGGTTTACTGAAAACAAATAGTCTGTATCTCTCTGGGGGTTTCGGCTGCCAGAAACTATGAGTGTGACACCCAAGACTTGGCAGAGTGCAGTATGAGTTACTTTAAGAATATTTATCTGCACCTTCCTGAGGGACAGTAGGTTACATTACCAGTGACACAGATGAGACTGATGATTATTGCAATGTATCTATTATTGAACCCATTTGTCAGTACTAAATGCATTTGGATTTGTAACTTTGGGTCTCAAGGGCTAAGTCTAGAATGAGTTGGTTAAAAATGGATTTTAATTGTGCTTAGTACTCTGCCTCAGTACAGATACTCTGTATTATAACTGTTATTCTCTGGAGCATTAAGCACCAAGATGGTCTGTCTGGATCTGTTTGTTGCCTTGTTTTGAATTTTTTCAGTATGTGTATTTATATCCCTCTGTTCATTGCTCTGTAATCTGAGAGGGCACAGTTGCAGGATAATTAACATCTACTAATCAGACTTAAAATCAACTCTAGCTTTTAGCTGTTACTGTTAACTGAATTAATTATCTTTGCCCACGTGATCTGAATGTGGCCCTAGTATGTGGCCTGTGTGCCTCAGTGTGAGGTAGTGCAGGAGCTGGATTTGGCAGGCGTGGAAGGCTTTTGCTGGAAAGGCCATCTTAACTGAGACCATTCAGCTCGGACAGTGCAAGCTCAGAGGGGGCTCTGGGGAATGTACTTACCAGTTTGTAATCCTGTTTCTTACAACCCAGTAACTACTGGTCTTCCAGGGGAGCCCTTGGAAGTATACCAAGACTTTTGATAGGGGTGATTTCGGGATAATTTGTGTGTACACGTTATTGGAACACCATAGGCATTGCTCACAGTAGGAGGAAGCTGCTGTTTCTAGGTTTGTGACCATACCAGAATATGCATGCTCTGGAAGCTCTTCCTCCTTGACTAAGTCCAGTAGTCAGGCAGGATGTTCCAGTAGGGGTGGCAGCTTTGGCATATCCAGGTTGCTTGCAAAATGCTGGTTTTGGAGCAGCTTAGAAAAGCAGATTTCTCAAAAGCATGGTGTTGCAGTGGCAGTAACCTAGTCTCTGAACTCTGAGCCCATGGTTTAGAAGGGACCAGCTGCCTGAGTAGGTAGAATATCCCTTCTGCTAATTTTAATCTGTCTACCTTTCCCCTAGAAGGAATTAAAGCAGTTTATATGTGATGCGAGTAATAGGTATACCTGTATACCTCACAGGTACAGGACTTCAGGTATACCTTGTAAAGCTGTAGCACTGTTTGTTCTGGATTGGCTGCTTTTTGCACATATTGATATGTACTCAGAGCAGAAGGAAGGGTTTGGTAAGACGGGATTGAAGTATAATGACTTTTTGGGTAGCCAAGGGATTCATAATATCTAGCAGTATTGAATGTTAGAGCTTTTGACTCAATAACCTAGGAACCAGGGGAATTAATTAATCTCAAAGTTTAAGAGATTTAATAACTGTTCTTGAATAAGACAAACGGTTGCCGAACAACCATTGTTCTAGAAAGGACAGGATTTCTTGTCTTATGCAGTGTTAATGCTTTGCAGCAAGTACTGAGTTTGTCAAGCTGACACAGACTTTTCCAGCTGGGAAACTGAAGTAATCCTCAGTATTTTCTGAATTCTAGATCTATAATGTAAAATTGAAATAATTTTTTTTTTCATTGCTGGGAGACAGTAAAAATTTTTCTTGAGATCCTGATGGGTGGGCTGCTGCTTGGAAAAAAGATGTCTCATTTGCAGTTCTGCTGGCTTTATGTGGCTAGAAATGGGAGGTTGGGTGTGGATTTTATCTGATCCTTCTTCCTGCTTCCTGTGTTGATATTTGCCGTCCTGCATTGCAAAGGCTAATGGATTATTATGGGTGTGGGGCTAAGATTGAAAGATTCAAATCTTTCTCAAGAGCTGTGTGTGTGAGTGAGCAGAACAGATGTGGTGTTGGACCTCTTTGACTTTCAAACCATAACCTCTTTCATTAACTTACAGACTGGAAAACAAAATTTAGCGGGAGTTCTGAGGTAGAAAGACTTGAAAGGGAACTTAGCAATCTTATAAACTGTGAGAGTTGTTTTTTCCACTTTCTATACCTGCCCCAAATCACCTCTCTTGTGTTAATCTAATGGCTGCAACAAGCCATGAGCCAGTCCTGAAGCAGTCCTGTCCTCTGATTTATGACAGAAGCTAGACAGAGGTGTGTGTAGAAGCCAGGGTGGGGAACAAGTTCCTGCTATATACTTTTGATTCTGCTGCCTTCATGACTCAGTCTCACTTCTCATATTTTCAGGCTCTGTGTCTGCATTTGCATATAGTAACTTCTTGAGTGAATATTTGGTATCTCTCCTTGTGGCTGGTTACAATATAGAGGAAAAGAACATTTTTAATTTTTGTAGTTGAAAACCTCTCTTTCAGAGCCTTGAGACTAAGATTCAAGGTCTTATGAATATACACCAGTGGTGCCCTTAAATTCCACGTGCTACCATGTGTTCTTTGGCCCCTGCCCTCTGGCTTGTTCTATGTGATTCTTACTTTTGAGTAGGTAAGAATTGACAGATAGCCAATGCAGTGGTAGTTGTTTGTAGACCTGACACATTGGGATGGGTTGTCTCCAGAGATGTGACATCTACATCTTCCTCTTGGAACTTGGAAGGGGATATGGGACTGCCTTTCTCCTTACCTGGGGTGTTCTTTCTTCTTTGCAGTGAGAATATAAAACTTTGAATACCTGTGTGGTGAAAACATTTATGACATCAGTGAATGGTTCAGTATGTTGCAGAATTCTCTGCACTAGTGATAGAAATAGTCTTAAGAGATTTCAGAAAGTAGGTCACATATAGGAGGGATGTTCCTGAATGGTCTTTGACGACGTAATTTGTTTTTCCTTTCCAGAAGGTTGCTGGAGTCTTCCCTCATTTCATTGTCTCGCTATGATGGAGCAGGATCCCGGGAACATCCAATCTACCCAGATCCAGCTAGGTAAGATCTAAATGCAGTCTAAAGGCATTTAAGTTTTACATGCAAAAGCATAATTTCAGTATAAGTCACTGAAACCTCTGGCAATGGTTCTAATATTGGGCTTATCTCCTTCTTAATGACTTGCCATGGGGAAAGAGCAAAACAAGTGAGCGGATGCTGTTAAGTCTGGGGGGAAATGAGGAAAACAGGAAGGAATTACTGTTGAAGTAAACACATAAGAATTCATGAAATCATTTGGGATGGAGAACACTAGGTGGCAAACAGGTCCAACAGTAAATGAGCTATATTAAAATTTTAAAGATCTCTTTTGAAGAAAAATGAAGTAAAAACCACATAGTTTATTCAGGAGAAAGAACGAATGCAGTAAAGGTAGTTTGGAGCTGGTGTGAGCAGACAACGTGCTCGGAAGCATGAATTGTCTCCATAAATGTATCTGTACAAGAGAGAGCATAGCCAGAAGGTTATGTATACTTAACTAAGAACAAAATACTGACAATTATTTTTGAAGAGTCATGAATCATTGACATTAGACATAGAAACACCTGTAGTGCTGCTTAATCTTCAAAAGAGGTGGGAGTGTTTCAGAGGACTAGAAAAAGCAAATGTGGCAGTTATCAAAAATGGAAAGAAATGATCTTTGCAGTTTCTATTTAGTGTATTAAGAAAGCAACAGATGGGATGATGTGACCCAAAGACTCTGTCAGAAGAAATGATAGAATCGTGAACAGCAAGCAGCTTTGGAAACTTTCAAAGAATAAATCATGACAAATAAGCTTTCTTTAGATGGATTTAGGAAAGCTATGAATGAGGAAGTTTAGTAAGTGTTAAATATATCTGATTTAGCCTTTAGGGAGCCTCTTGCATAGCTGTGTGAATTGAAGGCTACCAGGATTTATTGTAAAGAAGAGTACAGGAATACCACTGAAAATTAAGTCTTGAGTTGCTGAAGTAGTTTTGTTGTTTTGTGAGGTTTTGTGAGGTTTTATCTTGTTTTCTTCATCATTAAGCACAAAATCTGCATTTTTGTACATATGATACTCTCAAGTACAAGTTCTGACATAAAAGACTGTGTTGCAAACTGGCCAGATGGTGTAATTGTGTTGGTAAATAACTCCTTGCTAACTCTCTCTATAGATTAAGCCTTGTAGAGGTGAAATCTTATTTGACTTCTTTCCATTTATCATGAAGAAAGTTGCCTTATAAAGATAATTCAGAGGCTTAGGAATGATGTAAACATAAGTGTAGTGAAGTGTAAGTAAGGTGGAGTGTGCTGCCTATAAATAAGATCCTTGGGAAATCAGCCTAGCTGGCTGCTGAAGGTCTTGGCAACTGCGTGTCAGAAATGCTGATAAATGTAAAAGCTTCTAAATGGCAGTTGGTTAAATGGAAGGCAAAGGGATTGATTTACCTGGAAAGATGAAAATTATATTCTGGAAATGTTAATTTAAAGCTATCACTACATTCAGGTTAATTTTTGAGTGCCAAAAGCTGCTATATTGCTGGAAGTGCACCATTCCTGGTTTCTGGAATGCCTTGTCCAAAGCAGGCAGATTGATAGAGCAGAGATTTTAAGAACTGATTCTAGCTCTCTGGGAGCTGCCTTTCAAAAAAGAAAAGGAGAGCCTGCCTAGGTATCTGATTTTTTCCCCCCTTCTGTGAGATGTCTGCTGTGATGAAGCTCAATAAAATGTATGAAAAGGGATCAATGCCTGAGACATTTCCTAGCATAAGGGGCATGGTCAAAAATATTTTTCTGCTTGAAGCCATTTTAGAACTGATAGAGTGCTTTTCATGTGACAGTTCAAGTGGGTTTAGGTTGTGGTAGAAGCTATAGTAGCTTGAGTTTATAAGGAGCCTTGTAAGAAAAGTCCAGTCTCAAAACTCTTCTAAGAGGGTAAATTCGCTCCAGTAAATATCACTGTCCTTGTCAGAGGATGATATTCATAGAGGCATGATCAGTACCAGCTGGAAGTTTGAGTGGGATAGGATTAGAGTGTTCCTCCATAAACCTTACTGGTGTACTGGGCCAGCAGGGTATTTTTAACTGTCCCTTTAACTAGTTAGAAAATTGAAAAGTGATTAAAAGGAGTGTTACTGCATTTTGAAGGTTTTTTTGTAGCATCTTAAATTCCAAATGTCAAGTTATGTCTTTGAGAAGTTAAATAACAAGATGGAAAAGTGAAACAAAGGTGAAAGAAACACATCTGTATCTATTAATAAACATCTCTATATGTCTGTGTGTGTTTATGTGGTTCAAAAGTATATTAAATATGTATACCTCCTTAAGACCAAGCTGTCTCCAATGGAGTCTTTTTTTTAAAGAGTGCATAAACTACATGATCTGAAAAATTTATTTTTGAGAGTGTGTGTATGTGTTAGTTTTGTTTCTGCATTTACTGTCTTTAATGGTGCTATATTTGAATAACCTAGGTCAGCAGTGAGGCGGGGAGGATATTTTTTGAAGTTCCCTCAGATTTAGACTGAATATTTTGATGTAGACTGCAGCAGTATTTCTCAGTGGCCTTGCTGAACTTCACTAAGGTCAGCTTGGCTCTTCTGTCATTCTCCACAATTTCCATATATACTGGGCTCAGAAAATAATCTGCAGAGGAATTAAATTAAGCTGTCATCAAAGAACACCTATAGTAATTTTTTTTTAAATAGAAATACTCAATAAGAATTATATATGCTTCCAGACTGCATATATAAAGCATCACAGGGTGTTTGTTGGATATTTCTCTAGAAAAAAAATCTAAGCAGCTAGAAAGTACTATATTCCTTATACCTTTCTCTCTGTGTATCAGACTTAAGCTTCTTGTGTTGTCTTTGGAGTTCTTTTTCACAGTCTATTCAGTGTACACACCATGTGCTGTCAGGAGGCTGAATCTGGCATCTTGTCATCGGTTATGGCCACTCTTTATTGCCTGCTCTTTCTTCTAACAAGCATCACTATATTTTTTCTTCTAGTGTCCTGCATAATTTTAGAAGACTGCTAAACTCATTCTTCATATTCTGTAAAATTAACCCTTGGTGTGATAGGAAAAAGAAAAGTTTCAGTGGTTATACTGCTGGGCTGCTGATCCACTGTTCATGTTTTCCAGTGTTTGTCTTGTTTCCATGTTCCTGTTTTTTTTCTCTGTACATATTACGCTGTAGATTTAATTTTGGGCATGCACAAAGGCTTTGGCTTATGGAAAAGCCCAGAGGACAGAACAGCTCCTCATTTATGAATGTGCATCTGTAATGGCTTGCTTTTTTGTATTTGGCCTATTAAGTCTTGTGGGGAGTAGAGAGAAGTGATGCATTTGTCCTGCAAAGCCTTCTTCTTTAAGTAAGCCTGAACAGGTTTAACTCATTAAACAGTGCATAAAAGGTTCAGGAGGAATCAAGCTGATTGTGTTGTTCCTCTTAACCTTTTGATGTTTATTGGCTTAAGCTTTTACATCCCTGAACCTGTAGTCTGTCTCCTAAACTTGTCGTCCCCCCAAATCAGAATTCTAAGTCTAACCAAGCGAGGCTAATGAAAGGATAAATAAAGCATCTGAGGTGTTTGAATTTTAACACTAAGTGTGTCACAGAAAACATATGCGAGGAGCTGTGGATATACACAGGGTAGGAAAAGAGAGTATGTGTTTGCCTGTCTCAAGAGAGTAATACTGGTGTGTGATAGCAGATACAAACAAATGCTAGGTTGTTCATGAGAGAGAATTAAGAGTTAATTACAGAGGAAAGATTTCCTTTCAGGTGAGATGCAAGGCTTTTAAAGCTCCACTTAACATATACCTGGTGGATCTGCTGAAATTGCCACTATATAAAATCCATATCATTTAGATTACAAAGTAGTTAAAGATGTGAAACCTTTCTTTCTTCTGCTTAATATTCCATGGTACTCCCTAAGTACCATCAAAACAACAGCACCTTCCTTCAATATTTATTTGAACAGTGCTGCTGTTTGGCATCGCAGGCACAGTTCACATTGGGACTGGGCTTGGTTCTTATAAGTGATGCTCGCTGAGCTTACTTGAATGAACTGGTAATAAATGAATCAGTGAGCTCCAGAGAACTCCAAGAAGCAAATTTTTCTGTTCTGTGGATGAGCTTTTTGTTTCTAGGTATGGTGTAGTGCTTCTGTTTGCAAAGGGGATCACGTGGGAGTATAGCATATAAAGGGAAAATTACTTTTCCTTGCTTTATTTACTCAGTCTGTTTGCGTTTTATCCATAAGATAATCTTGTGATAGGCTGTTACTGGCCTGGCACTTGGAGTTCAAAACGAAAATTAGGACTGGCTGTCATTCTGTACTTATGTAAGAGTATTTGTGTATCTTTTTCTTGCTCAGGTTGTCTCCTGCTGCATATTATGCTCAGCGGATGATCCAGTATCTTTCCCGGAGGGACAGTATTCGACAACGCTCTATGCGATATCAGCAAAACCGGCTCCGCTCTTCCTCCTCCTCTGCTTCCACTTCAGAGAACTCAAGCCCGTCTGTGGAGGGAAATGATCTGGAATTTGAAGATTTTGAGTAAGTGTGTGTGCTGCCTAGCCCTCTTGCTTGTGTCTGTTGTCAGCGCAGGACTGCTTTCTGATTCTTTACTGTTTATCAACCAAAGACACCTTAGGCTTCTTGTAGGAACGTGTTAAGTATTTCAATCAATAATTAGAGTATTGATTGCTAAAAATAGGTCTTGTCATTTCTGTTTTGAAAATTAAGGATGTAGTAGGCTACCTTCAACACATTAGGGTATCTGAACCACATTTAGAAGACTGGTTAAATAAAGAAAATGAGAATCTTTTTCTCCAGTGGAACAGATGGGGAACCAAGAGTTTCCTAGAGTTGTCAAATCTTGAGACAGAACAAGAGTCACTAAGAGGCTTTACAAGACTTAGTTCTTTGGTCTAAGGCTATAGGAGACAGACAAACATGTCCTGTTGCTTTTTCTTGCTCTATCTCTGTAGCTTTGTCAAATTAGCTGACATTCCTGGGATTGGGTTTTTTTGGCTTGGTTTGGGATTTTTTTTAAAATTTGGTGATTGTGAACCTGCGTTAAGGCTTAGTTTCTTGTAAGGAGATAAAAAGGCCTCTTGTGTCAGAGTGAGGAATGGATCTGCATCCAAACCTTAGAAGAATATTCCTGTTAGCCACTGTATTTCTTTCTGAGTGGTTCTGCTGACAAACTTTTAAAGTTTCTATTCTCCAACGTCTGCTTTTGGACTTCTGGTGATACCCAGTGTAATCCCAGCAAAAAGTTTACTGCAAACCCTTTCTAAAAAATGGAAGAGTATAGTAATGTATTCTTAGATGGCATGTAGACCAAAAGCACAGGAATTTAGATTAAAATCCACTTTAGCAGCAAAGAGAATATAACCTTTCTAGCCTGTCTTCAATAATCTCCTTTTAAATATGGAATTTTCCCTGAATAGCCTCAAGTATTTCACTGAATTTGTGTATACTGCAATTAAAACATAGGATAATTCTAAGCATGGTTGTAGAAACAGTCTATGGTTATAGTATAGTAGGGAGGTGTGTTTGATGGGAGCTGTGAACTCCTCAAAAAATCTGGGTTGTTATGTTGCAGCTGCCAGCAAAGGATGCTGTCAACTTCCCTACTATTTTAATTTGCACATTCAACTTGCTGCAGTGGCACATACTTGAGATGACATGTTGTTAAAGCTCCATGTCCTTTGTGACAGGGTGAAGTCCCTTTATGAAAGACCCTAGGCACACTAGCTATTCCCAAGAGCAAGAGACTTTCTAACTTTTAAGTGGTGGTAGACTATTTTTTTCTTAGAAAGTTTTTCTGTGAAGCTGTCATACCATGCTCCAGCAACTGAATATTCTGAAGTTTAGAGTGAGAGAATGTCTTTCCCTCTCATTGTGGCTTTGTTTGTGTAAAATTGAAATGAGGGGAGATAAGGTATTAGGCAGTGACTTGTCTGCATTTTCTCAAGCATCTTTGTGGTCTGGAAGAGCAGAAATATGGTGGCTGCTGGGCTTGGTTTTGTGAAGTGGGTGTGTTGTAAGCGTAGACCTCACTATTTCCATTATTCCATTTTATTTGTCTGGGGCAGCTTGTTCTGCTGGAGAAGTAAAAGACAGTATGTTCTTCGTTCACAGAGCCAGGCAAATGCCTGTAGAAAAGTGTGTTCTCCTGCAGATAATGTTCACACAGTAAGAGCACCCAGTCAGGGAAGCAATTCAATCAGCCATACTCAGGTTGTCTTTCATTTCATACTGAGCAAAAAGAAATGTTTATTCCTTAATGTGCAGTGCCTGAGTTGTTGGTTGAATATTTCATATCGAATTCTGGTGTGTGCATTCAAGACCTGCTGTCTTTTTACTTCTTTGCTTCATTATTTCTCTCGGCTGATTAGAGAGGGCTGCTGTGCAGGGGTCCTTAGAGCTGGAACTTCTCGTGACTCATTGATTTCTTCTGCTAAGACTTCACAATTAAAAGTCTTACAGAGTTCTTGCTTCTCCTTTTGGCTCCTGTATCCCTCCTTCCTTGCTTGTTCACCTGTGCGGTCATATATTGCTTCATGGGTGATCTTTCTTGCTGTGGTTTAGATGCTCTGATGTCCCTGTGTCTCCAGATTTGATATAGGGAAGGTTGTTGCTGTTGTGTCTAGCTGTTTGCAACTCATACTTTTCTCCTGAAATACAGGGAACTTTTTTTTTTCCCATAAAAGCCATAAAATTGCCTTGGTACTTTATCTTTCTAATCTGATTAATATAATTGGTAAATAATCTCTTTTTGTTTCCCAGAGATTAGGAGAAAGATGTAAGGGACATTAAGCACCAGTTGGTTTTACTGTGCATAGAGGGCTGGGCAAGGAGTGAACCCTGTGCTTGTGCAGGATGCCTGGGAGACAAGCCTTCCTCTGCTTTCATATTTTGTGGGATTTAGAGGGTTTTTTTCTCCTCAGAAATTAATTTTGTCTTTTTTCAGTTTTGTTTACCTAATGGTCTAGTAAGGGGCATGAAAAACTTGGCCTATGTTTGTGTGCTTATGGCCTCTAAATTTAAGTTAAAACCTCTCCGGTGTCTCAGTCAAGGGTGAATTCATTCATAAATACATTTAGTTTGTGACGACAATGAGAAGTAGTGTTGGTATAAGAATCTGGAGTAGTGTTTTTTACAGATGCTAGTAATACCCTTCTTTTACACCAGCTTTTATGAACAGGAGAGGAGGAGGGAAACACACTATACCTGTGTTTTTAGGTCTAATGACATGTTCTCTCTCTGCATGTGCTCCCTGTGTTTAACCTGTCACTGTTGTCATCTTACTGCTTATTGAACGCAACTGTCAACTATAAACTTAGTCATGTCTTCATAAAAGCATTTAATACAGTTTGTAATATATATATAGATTGTAATCTTAGGTTATAACCAGATAGATTGATATGAGTGGGTTTTAAGGTTCGCTTTAGTAGGATCCTAAGATAAAATGAAAAGGCTTCCTGAGTTGTGGAATAAGAACCTCTGAATGAAGAATGACATCACTTCAGTCTTCCACCATAACTAGTAAAAATAGATTCTTTATAGACAAATTATACAACTGGAACTTTCTAATTTCAGGTTCTTATTTGGCTATCTTATGTTTGCATCGCATGGTAAATTTAGATTTTTAAAGCTAAACTATTTTCTTTTGACTTTTTCAAGAATTTTGATTTAGTCTCTTCTATAGACTTTCTTTAGTCTAGAACAGCTCTCTTATGTTGAAGACTGTGGCTGATGCTTCTAGGACTCCTTGGATAGTGCAATCTCATTTCTTTCATTTGTAATTCTGAATTTGTTACCATAATCACAATGTGAAGGTGTTTCTGTAGGTGAATTTTGGCCATCCATGTCCCTTTTTGTCTGCAGTAACTATGGGAGCAAAGACAGACATCTAGGTTTGTTTCATCTGTCAGACTGAAAAGCAGATATATAGGACAGTGCACCAGCTCTGAAAGCTTGAGTCAAACCCTTCACTGCAGTTCAAAAAAGGCTTTCAAGCTAAGGCTAAAGGTGTGACTGTGGTTGACTCCTCTGTCTATTTTTGAGAGTGGGCTGCCTGACAGAATAAAGATACAAGGGAGCTTGGAGATTACACTCTTTTCATGTCTCCAGCTTTTCCCTTTTCTGTTTTATCCTCTTTCCTTCCTCATAGGGGGGTTTGTGCTGGTGTGGATCCACTCAGTTGTGCCTTTGTCACAGGCTAGGAAGGTCTTCTTCGTGTCTCTATGACAAGATGGGGTTTACCTCACAGGCCTGAAGTCGTTTTAGTGCTTCATCTGTTTAATTTCTTTTGAGACACCACAAGCATTCAGACAGAAAATATGAGAACTGTAGGCACTGTTTTACTGATGGACCTTCTAGTTTTGTTGGAAGCAGGCTCTTGCTTTGCAAAGAAGATTAATCACAAAGTGAAAGCTTACAAGATTCAGAGTGATACTATTTGCCTTTATTTGTCACTTCAAAATCCTTTTGTTTAAGCCATGTTCTGACCGAGAGTTGTGGTTTGTCAGATGGGCATCGTGCAAGGTCTCCTAGTAAGTGCATAAGATACATGAGTATCTGTCATACTGCCTCCTGCCATTTTTGATTGCTTTATTGATACTATCTTGGCAAGAACTGCCAAATCTAAATTCTTCCAACAGCCTCTTGTCTTGAAAGGTTCTAAGATCACAACCTGCCAGCCAACTGCCACTGTATTAAAGCTGCAAGTCCTACTTCCAGTATCTTGTATGTAATTTTCATTCATTTTGGAGAACAGTGTGGTAGATTCTTTTTGGCCTCTTTTATAGGTCAAATGTTTGGTTTGGGAGTCTGGTTTGTGTCCTAGTTAGTGCTCCACTTCAAGCTGGCATTCTGGTTTAACTTTTTGTATTAAGAAGAAAAGTGCATGTCTGATTAGACATTTGTGTGAGCTATCCAGGCAATCACCCTTCTTTTGGAAAGTCTTAATTTAAAGTATATTTTGTTGTTAGCTTTTTTAGGAACCTTGACTGGGACACTGATACTTGACAGTATTAATGAATAACTTTCTGGATGCAATCCTGTCTGAACTAACATTATGCAATGAGAGAGAAAAGGGAAGACAATGGCTGTGGCAATGTGGTTATTCAGTAGTGTGTATTTGGGTAGTAGGTTTGGTTTTGGATTCTGTTCTCTGTATTGCTCCTCAAGTGGAACAGTAGAACTGAGTTTCAAGCAGGGATTTGCGTGTCACAATGAGAATAAGCATGTGGTTTCCTTGATGGCTGAGACAGATTTTGGAAAGTTTGAGTGAAGGGAAAGGTTAGAGATTGCCTGTTGCTGAAATAATTTCTTCTTTACCCTTGTGACGAAAGTCCATGCATGTATTTAAATCCAGTCTCTGCCTTTTTAGTCTGGCTCTGTATCACTGTTTGCTAGAGACACAGTGCAATGGGAGCACTAACCTCCAGCAATGCAATCAATTCACTGTGCACCTTCTGACTTCCTTTAGCCCACCAACTACTAAGAGCACATGGGTAGAACTTGGACTCTTTGTAAAGTCTTGATTTTTACTGCCATCCTTCACAGCTGTCCACCGTGCACTCATGTATTTCAGAGTGGTTTTTTTCCCTTTCCGATAGCCTTCAATTTCTTGAAAAAAAAAGAAACTTCTTCAAATAGTAGCCAGGTTTTCTTGGCAGGAGAGACTGGAATGATTAAATCTTTTTTGACACTTTATATAAGTATAGTGCTTTTGATCTACAGCTCCAGAATGCTGAGACAAGCTCTGTCATTGTGGAGAGAGAAGCAGGAGGAATCCCAGAGGTAAAGAAAGAGGTTTACTCGGTTAGGGGTCTGTAGGTTAAGGTGACACCTTAACCTTGGGTGAATGGGATGCCAGGTGTTCAGCTCTCACAGGATATAGTGAAGGTGCATAGGAGAGATGACTTGATCAGTGGTAGCCTTTTGTTGTAGAGGTAGTGGTATCAAATCCAAACTACAAGATTTCTAAAAGCAATTAGGCTTGGGTTTTTCATTATTCTCCTTGCCATCCTGATGTTTACATCTGAAGTTAACAAAAAACATGTAGAAGATGTCAGAATCTCAATAGGCTCTTCATGTCACGCAAGTGCTGATGGAAATGGATTTTTAGGATCCCTGACAGGTCAGTATACTGCAGAAAATTTAGCCTTTCTCTTGGAAATCTTACATGGGACAGTTTGTCTTTCGAGCATCTACAAATAATGTTCTTGCTAGCAATTTCCTATTTGAGTTCACATAAAGCAGGATTGCTATTTGTTGTTAAGTACTCGCCTTTGTTTCTTTCTTCCCAGAGCTCCTTTATCTTTTTTTTGTGTTTTTTTTCATCTGCCTTTGTTTCTTGCCTCATATGGCACTGCATCATTGTTTTTGATGAAGATGGGCCTTTTCAAAACGGGCATTCAAAGCAGATGCAAATATGTGTAACTTGGTGGTCACTTTCTGCGTTTTTTTTCTTCTGTGCCAGAAATTCCTGAAGCAGTTACTGGTGGGATGTTGCTTCCAGATACACAGCAATTCATGTTAACTATATTCATCATCTTAATCATAGTTTCAGGCTAAGAAAGTTACAAGCACTGGATGAATGGGAGTGATACTGAATCTACTCTTTGAACTTAATTTTTCAAGGATTAGTTAGAGTGTTAGTTTGTCTTGTGATCTACTCATAGTAGCCTGCAGCTTCACTTTCCCTATTCTTTTAATCTTAATCTTTTGTTACGGTGTTTTATATTACCCTTATCTTGGTCATAGTGTCTAGTAATGCTGCATCGATGCAGTGAACAGGCAATAACTGTTTCCTGGCAGCAGTACTGCAGGGTTTTGCTAACCTCTCCAGCATAATGTTGCTTTACCATTGTCACATTCCAGCAAGGCAAGTGTCTTCATATCAGAGTGGTGAAAGAGTGTGTGCCTTTAGAAAGGTGGCAGTTGCCAGAAAAGCTCCAGTCATACTCCATACTGTTGGTTGCCTGAGCCCATAGAAACAGTTTTGATGTCAAAATGGTACCTCTGAGTTTTTCTGCCGAATCTAAACTCTCTCCATTGTTTTTCTTTTGCTTTTATTTTGTGTCTGTGCTACTCAGAAGTCAAACTAGGTCACCTAGTAGGTGAAGTCTGGTGTTAATGAGAGTAATTAGGAAGCAAGCTGTTACTGGTTTGTTGCTGGCCATGCAAAGCAGGTAGTGGTCTGCATTCTTGAAGCCTGTAGGTCTAACAGGTTAACATGGCTTGTGAAGTTATGGTTTCAATGCTGTTTCATTTGGAAGCATAACATTGCAATATATTTTTTTTAAAAAGAGACAAAAGTTGATGCCTGTCCAGCTTTGTCTGGCTGCTGATGTTTCTGCTTTCTAATGATTTACTGTAGCTATGAAGTATATTAGTCTTATTCTAAAACGACATCATCAGTTTGTGAGCCCACCACACAGTGAGGTGATTAAAATAGAAATAACTGGATCATGCACCTAGAAAAGAGTGCTTCATTCTAGTTCCAAATCAGTCTTTCTCTGAAGCAGTTAATCCTTGGCATTTTACAGGCAAGTACTATTTCTCTTGATCTCTCATATGTGGTGCTTTTCTGAAACACTTGATCTTCTCAAGTGCCATTTTTAATCTTGTAAATACATTTTCCCCTGAACAGTGCTCTGAGAGGTAATCAAGGCTGGGGGGTTTGTTTCTCTCTGGACAGCAGAGCCATTAGTAACTCAGCAGTCTGCTGTTTCATAGGAAGTTATAGTTGATAAATAGATACACATTTTCTCTGGGGTTCCTTTAAAAAAGCTCCTAGTGAGAGATTGGCATTTCAGCCTTCAGAAGAACACAGAATGATGGAAAGGCTTGGGTGACTTGCCTAACTTCTTTATCAATTACTGTGTTAAAAATCTATTCTCGTTCCTGTCTCTCCAGCTGGCCACTATCACTCTTTGTAGTTTCTCTACTATTTTTACTCTTCAATTGTTTTTGGCTTCCAGTGTTATACTTAGGACTTCACAGTCATACATTTAGTGCTAGGAGAGGTTTTTTTGTGTAACAAATGCTTTTTTTTTCTTGTTTCTTCTTTTTTCCTTCAGTTCTGCCTTTACTCTTCCTACAGTAATGATCATATCCTTCAAAGATGGGTGTATAAATGTATAACTTTAATTTTTACCAGATTATGTATGTTCTTTTAGATACACTTTAAAAGAACCATGCAGTAGTAATTTTAATGTCTATGGATGTCAATACATGTAACCTTTTTGATAGAGCCTATGCTCCTGACTTCCTTCTTTGTATCTGCTTGTGGAATTAATTCTCTGCTTAGATAAGTTAGTTGTCTTTAAGGTTTAGTCTTTAACATAATCCTGGTTTGGGGTGAGATACACTTGTCCCCAGAGCCAGATGTAGGGTGGTCCCCTTTTCCTGGTTTAAGTTTTTAACTTCTCCAAGACTTGAGGGTTGTGAGTAAAGTAGCACATACTGTATGGAACCTTTATTTTTGAATAAGACACTAGTGCAACTGATCCAAGAGATGCTATTTTAGCTATTATGTCCCTATGCAGAATTACAACCAACTTGCAGTGTGAGTTTTCCTTTTGTCTTCTAGCATGCCTGTATCTCACTAAAATATTCAGAATGACGATGTTCTATTTATTTTGTGTTTACCTCTCTACTTTGAGAGGCTTATGAACAGACTGTGCTCTCATTTTTCTCAAAATTGATTTCTGTTAGATGCTCAGGATCTTGCAGATTAAAACAGACAAATTAAAACCTCAAAGTGTTAGTATCTGCTATTGGCTGCTCCTTTCATTGGTGAAGCCAGTAGCTAACTTTCTGTCTTAGCCTTCCCAATAATGTGTGTTACCTTACCCATCAGGATGGTGCTGGAAAGCAATCGACATGTTCATAGAACCATCAGCAAAAGTAATGTTCCCTTCATAATTTTTTTTCCTACTTCTATACCCTTTGTAAAACTTCATCTTAGAGTGCTATGTAACTCTAGAAGAGTTACTCTTCTAAAGGTATGTATCATCTGTTTTCTTCCAAATCAGCAGTGAATTCTGTGAAGTGAACGGCAAGATTTCAAGATTTGCTTCTGCTTTAGTATGGTCAGTTTAATATGAAATCTTCCAGGAACCCTCTTTAGAGGATTTGCAGTCAGACCTGACCAACCACTAAAGCCAAATAAGTTTGCAGTGCCTGCCTCCTCTGAGCTCTTGATAGGGCCTTTGGGCTTCTCCTGCCCTCTGTCCAATCTCCTCTGAAGTAACCTGCTGCAATTAACAAAAAAAAATATAGCAAGTCAGTACAGACAGTTCATGTTTTCTCAGTGCTTGAAACTTTTTTTTCTGCTGCATAAAGATGATGCAACTTCCAGTGTCAACCTTTAAGGAAAGTAGTAGATGCCATTCAAACAATTATTTAGCATTTCTATTGTATGTGAGTGTCTAACCTCTGCAATACAAATTGATTTAGCATTTTAAATTGGATTGCACAAAATGTGATAAAATGCTGAAAATATGAAACAATTGGCTTAGTATGACATAATTTGATTCTTCTGAACTTACATGGCTTGCTGGTGCTGGCTTTGGTAATTAAATGGCTTTTCAAAATGGTCACTGTTGACCTAATTCTATTGGCAGTGTAGTCAGTGGGAGTTTTAATATTGGCTACAATGGGAACAGTTAGGCCAACAGATTGCATTAGAAATCCCATGCTGTGTGTTTAATTTCACTTCCTGATACAACAATCTCTAAATATTAAAGTGAATTCTTGCCAAGACAGAAAAGCAGAACATGGCGCTTTTTTTGTCCTTACTGTCTTCTGTATCCACTGTTACTAATACAGTAGCCAAGTTACCAGATGAAAAAGAATTCCTTTTTCTTCAAGCTTTAGGACACAAAATTTTGTATTTCCTTTTCTGTTTTCAGAGCTGGTGTTGCTGGTCCATTAAAATTTTATTGGTCAATTTTTCTCTCAACAAGCAAAATGGAACAAAAATCGAAGGGGCTTTGACTGTCTTATCCAATTTAGGATAAACTTGCATCCTTCTTATGCCCTATTAAATGTCCATAATTCTCCTGGATGTTTTGAAATTGCTTTCTTTTCATGCTCCATTGTAGGCTAGTGTTAATACTATTTCTCCCCTACCGACTTTTATTCTCCACATCACTGTTTTGATTTGTCCCACCATGGTATCTGAATAAAAGATGAATAACCTGAATTTTGAGCCAGACCTTACAAGTTATTTTGACCATTTGTTGGTTCTTGCAGGTTTCCTGCTGAGACAAATTAGTCTGTTAATAACTAGAGTATTATGTTTCCCTTGTCACCTTGCTGTGGTTTATTTCATTTACTTTAGGAAGGTTATTGAGTTGCTTTATAGAAGAGGCTTTTTTTATGTAGACACAGACACACACACTGAGGGATTGCTTTCCACTTCTGCAGGTAATATTAATTAAACTATCCATTGTGAATCATTAGCTAATGAATCTGTAGGTAGTTGACACTAAATAGAAAGTAGAGCATTAGATCTTCATCAGTACTTTAGGGAGCCTTGGAAACTTCTCATTTCTTGCTGGAGTGCTTCACATAGTGTGCTAACATCTGCTCTCCTCCCTCTGTCAAAAGGCTGTATGTGGTACAGAAATAACACAAAGTGCCACTCATTTTCACTGATCTGTAGGGTGTTTTTTATTTTCCTTTTTAGAGGGCGCAGAAATAATCTTCAGCTGGCACCAGGGTAAAGCTATTCTAGCTTTGCAACACTAGACTAGACGCTCTTGCATGTAGTTGTTGAGCATGGGAGTTTAGATATAAATGACTCTATAAATTAGTAATTCAGAGTAATGTTTAGTAGTATCCTTCTTTACCCCAGGGTAGTGTATCTTACACTTCTGCTTACAGTAAATGGGAATTCTTGCATTCTTGAAGGATAGCTGCTGTTTCTTACTCCCTGCAGTCTGAGTTATAGGGCAGGTGGCCACTGGGATGTGGGTTTTAATTTTTTTTTTAGGGGATGTTAAAAATATATATCTGTCTTTTGAATTAGTAGAGGCTGTCTCTGTCATGGTGAAAACTGAAAAAAAACGGCCTCGTCTATATTTTTCCCTTATAGGCATTTTCCCATATTGTCTGGAGATTGATGCACAGTAAATAAATAGGGAAGTACAGGATGGACTTGCTGAGACCTGTGGCTAGTGGCAGTTAAAAAATCTTGAACAATTAGTTCCTCTAGGTCTCATGATTTAGTCTGTAGACTTTGCCCTTTTATCTCCTTTTGTTTGCTGGAGCTAATTCCTCATTCCTTTTGAAACCTGCTGCAGAGATTCTCTTCAACTGGGGAGTTCTGTAGAGTGTAGTCGTGCTGTTGTTCCTCTTGCTGATATTTGTCCATTTCAAAAGTATCTCCCAGTTCTAGTAAATGTCCAAAGCAAATGCAAACCCCAAAAACGGTTTTGTTGCATTTGTCCCAGGGTTGTGTATCAGTGTTGTTTCAAAAGCTGCTACAGGGAGGTTTTTAAAAAGTATTTCTTGTCTTCTGCTACCTCTTCCTGTGTGTGGCAAGATCTGGAACATGACATTTCTTTTTCCTTTGGCCTTTTCTCTTTAGCAACAAAAGTTGATATGTCAGCACTCAAGTTTGCAGGATTCCTTCTGTTATTGATCTGCATCTTAATAGGCTGGAGGCCTGTGATAAAAGAACAGCAGTAGCTTTTACATTTCTGATCTCAGGAACCCTGCTGGTTACACAAAATCCTGAGGGTGAGGTGCGGCTTTGGCTGTGAACTGCAAATGCTGCATCTACAGTGGGAGGAGAAATGGAAGCTTTGAGCTTGGATTTAGATTTGATTTTGGTGAAATAGCTTGAAATGCTAACAAGCTTTGCAGAAGAACCTCTGCTTTTGTGTTCCTGGGTTCCTCAAGTGTGTGGGAAACAGCCACGTAATAGACTTTTTTCTCAGCCCACGTTTCTTGCTCACTGACTTTAAAAAAGCCAAACGAAAAATAATTATAAAATGCACAGCTTGCTGGAGTGGGTTAGAAATGTGCTGCTAGTGTGTTGCATAAGGAATATTTAGTTTCTTAGTGATTGCAAGGCTCTGCAAGTAATATTCTCCCCACAGCTGTTTGGGAAGGAGACCAGGCTGCAATTACAGATGGGGATTTGGAATCCAAGAAGAACAGACTTACTTGTGCAAGGTCGAGCAGTGAGTAAATTTCTGAACAGAGGAGAAAGCACTGGCAAGGTCTTTTTCAGAACTCCAGAGTCACTAATGGAGTCTCATTATTTTCCTTGCAGTTTTAGTGCTGTATAATTACAGGTCCCCTTGTGGCCTAGGAATGCAGTATCAGAAATTTTGTGTGATGGGGATTCTGAAGGTCCTCCAGTTTGACCTGTGGGCCCTTCAGGGAAGGAACACAAAGGAATAGTCTACAGATTACGCTCTTTTGCCTGCACTTCTAAGAATGAAAGTGTGAACTTTAACAGATCTCTTTGACTAGCAGAGGGTTCTTCTCAGGAGTGGGGTGAGCTTGCCTTTTGCTCTCCTGGTCAAAATTCTGAGGTTTCTCTTTCGTTTGCTCCGGTGCTGACATTGATTCATTGACTCTATGTGGTTTTGTTGACATTTGAGACATTGTCAAACAGTGAAGAGAGAGGACTTTAAGGTTACCCTTATATAAAACTGTCAAGAGGATTTGGCACAGTTATTTGTACGAATTTGGAACATTGGAAGCATAAGAACTATGGAATCACTGTAGCGTACTCAGGTTGACTAGGTGATGCCATTGATGTTTTGTTTTCTTGGAAAATACTTTTATTACATAATATTTTTAGTGTACAATAATTTTCTTCCTTTTGCTGAAGGGACAATGGAGACCGATCCAGGCACCGAGCTCCCCGGAATGCCCGCATGTCTGCACCGTCACTGGGGCGCTTTGTCCCGAGGTAAGGCATCTGTGTGTAAGAGCAAAAGGTGTGGAAATCCTGGAGGTACCAGTTGCAGTACAGCTCTCTTGTGCTTTTAGGTGGATTCCTTTTCTTGCACAGGGCTTCTTTATTCTTGGTTTGCAGTTTCTGGGATTCTGGGATGGCATGTTAGTATGAGCTGCTCATCCTGTGATGTTTGAAAGATAGCATGGTCTTCCTGCTTTTTACTTACAGGCTGAGGTCACAGTGTCAAGGCTGAATAGGAGGAGAAAAGAATCTGATCAGAGATTCTCAGCACAATCTGCTGGCTTGAGGTTAGGAAACTATTGTGGGAGGTAGAGGATTTGTTTAATGCTGATCTTTGCAGCCACGTTGATCAGAGGAGGATCTAATCTGTAATTTACTTTTTGTTTGAAGCAGGGAAGTGGTTAGCTAAGCAGAGGATTCCAGTCTTCCCTCTACTGTAGTCTGCTGAAATGTAGTCATATTTCCTCCAAGTAATTGCAGTTGCTTTTCAGGGCTGTAGTACACAGGATGGCTTTCTCCACGTTTTATTCTTCTTTTGCAGACGCTTCTTGCTGCCGGAGTACTTGCCTTACGCTGGGATTTTCCATGAGCGGGGACAGCCTGGCTTGGCCACCCATTCCTCTGTCAACAGAGTCTTGGCAGGTAATGAGTTTTCCTTGTTTGCAGTAGTCATGTATATTAGTGGTGTTTTCTCATGAATCTGAGCAGAGAAGGATTGATGAGGAAAATCAATTCCAACTTTTGAGGTTCTATTTAAGTTGTCTGAAGCAAGAGAAAGGACTGTGGATTGATGTGGTAAGCTGTTATTCACGTGCTTGAGCGTTGCAGATTCCATGCTTCAGGTATACGTGAGGAAGTGTCTGCGTAAATTGGGGACGGGTGTTAACAATTCTCCCTTTATTTAACTTCTTCTCCTATTCCTAGATGTCTTTTTTTAAACAACCTGACAGAATAATGATCAGCTTGCTGCAGGTCCTTCTAATTGAATTATAGGGTGCCTTGTTCATGTTCCGGCTAGGAAGATGCACACAAGGCAATGTGGGATTCAATTAGGATCTTAATAAGTGCATATTAAAAACCTCAGCTGCCACCACATACAGCACACAGGCATTTGGGAGCCTTAGAGGGCAAGCGGAGGTGGGAAGGGAGGTGGGGGAAAGAGGAGGAGTATGGCAGTCTGGCAGTTAATGAATGAGATGGTTATAGATGACACATATCTTGAGGGTGAGTCTTTTTTGGCTGGGTCTGAGTTGCTCTGTAATTAACCCCAGTGCGGGGGAGTAGTTTTGGAGCTTGGGGACGAACGCGAGATGATGTATGGACAGGTAGGTTGGGATGTGGTTTTCCTCCTTCCTTAAGGTAATCACAGGACCATCACTGAAAGGAGTACTGAAAGGTTCGTCAAGAGGCTGCATGACCTTTTACCATATCCTAAGGCACAATCAACTATGCCTAAGCCATTTTTTACAGGATTTATCTATCCTGTTTTTACTGGAGTTTTCCCAATCATTTTGGGGTAGAACTGTTGCTGGTTTTGCAATGCTGGTTTAGTACGGCAGTGGTCTTGTCTTTGGTAATAGATTTCCATCATCTTCCAAACTGCTTTCTCCCTGGAAATTTTAGGTTGAGTGGTTCCTAGTGCCGTTGCAATAATCATAAGAACTCAGCCAAAGTCTCATCCAAAGCACCTCTGCCTGTATCCCTTAGGAAGCAGTGGAGCTAACCTGCAGCGTTAGCTGACGCATGTACTTGCCTGTGCTTGCTGCCTGTGTGGGCTTTGGCTGTTGGCACATGGAAGCAGCACACTGGCAGATAATTACTTGCTGCCAGGCAACACTGCAGAACTCTTGTGTCGCCCAGCTTTGCTGGAGACACCTGCCTTCATCCCTCCTCCAGGCCTTCTTGCAGTTTGCCTATTGATTGTGGCTGGGAAATAGCCTGGCTTTTTCATCTGCGCTTTTTGGGGAATTTGAGCCCTAAAACACACATGCTTGCTGTTTCTTGCATGTATGCCAAGAATAACAAAGGAAGACCGAAGCTGTAATCATGGGAGTTTGAAAAAACAAGATCAATCTTTTCTGTGTGATGCTGTGCTGAGCCTTTGTAAGGCAGGGTTGTTGGCTCTGGCAGTGTCATGGAACCTCACACGGGAATGGCTGGGACTCCACAGTAAAGGCTTTTATTGACTTAAATATAAAATCAATTCTTCCAGTAGCTGCTTGTGTGATGTTGTTTTAATATTTTGTTTATTCTACCCGTGCTTTCAAAGTGGTTTTTTTACATCCATGCTCAAAAACTTGTTCATATGTTGTAGAAAAAAGGAGAGTTGAAATGGCGAATATTAGGTGGAGGCATGACAGGCAAGAACTAGAAGATGAGGTTGCAATTGTGGAATAGTTGGAGAATTTCTTATACTTGTTATGTTGGTCAGCAGCATTGTCATTTTCAGTATTGTATTTCAGAGCCATTGAAAGTTACAGTGCTGATAGTATACTTTCCTTTATATTTAGCCTGTGCCAAGGCTTGTGATGGCTCTTTCTGCAGTATCATGGTGGAAAACCTCTATTCAAACTCAAAAGTACTTTGACCCTGGTCTGGTAGTCATAGGTGCGGTTGACAGCCTTGGCTGAGGAAAATGTCAGTCATCTATTTTCCCATTAACACAGGCTAATCTAAGCTTGAATGCTTTGATTACTTCATTCTACCATGTATCCAGACTGTCATTTTTGAATTATGTTTAAATGCAAAAATGCCAAATGTATTTCTTATGTAACCTCTGCAGCATTTGAGAAGAGATTCCAAAAAACCCTGTATTGCTAACCTGACAATTTTCTAAAAACTGACAGTAGACTTCTGTGATCAAGTATGAGTGAGAGCTGCTGTTTGGGAAAATGCATCCAATTTTACTTCTGCTCCTGTCCACTGCCCCATTTCCTGCTATATGCTGAGAGGAAATCAAAGAAGCAGATTGAGATCTTAGTGTGTGAATAACTGCAGTGTGCTGACTAAATTTCTTAATGTCAGAGCTCTTGCTGTCAGGTTCTGTCCATCTACTTTACTCTGCTTTATGTGAACAGCTTTCTGTTGTTTAAGTGTCATTCTCACGCAAGTGCTACACAGACAATCACTGCACACTAGGGAAGACTGCCTTGAGACTAAATCCTTAGAGTCAAGTTTAATGAACCCCTAAAAATTACAGGTTATCTATGCAGGTGGACTAGTACAGCAGTGCAGTGGGTTGTGCAGAATGACTAACACAGCAGGCAGAGCTTAGGTCACATCAGAGCCCTTTGTTTCAGGGGACTGGTGGCCATCCCTGTGCCAAGGCACTTCCAGAAGCATGGGAAAGGTGGTAACAGATGGGTAGAGTAGGTGGGAGCCCATGGGGAGAATGAAGTGATACCAGTCAACATGACAGACAGAGAGATCTCCATGCCAGCAGCCTAATTTGCATGGAGCACGGGAACAGTTAAGTAGCACCTGCCTGCCTTATCTCCTGGTGCAGTTCAGATCTCTCAGCTGATAAAGAATGCTGCATCACTGTGCTTTCTGGCACCAAGTAAAACACCAAGTGAAAATATATTACATCAACATTGTTACCTTTAGCATTGAAACTTGTAATCACACCAAAAAGTGTTGGTAGTTTGACAAGTTATATTTTTCTGTAAAGTCTACGTTGATTGGCAGTAATTACACTGTCCTCCTTTAATCCTTTATTAACTGAGTCTTATATCAGCTTGTTCATTATTTTGTCTGGAATCAATGTCAGGTTGACAAGACTGACAGTCTCATCCTATTTCAACCTTTTAAAATACTGGTATAACAGTAGCATATTTTTCAGTCTTCCATATTCCCCTTTATTTCAAGACTCATCAAGAAACCTGAGAGTTCATTTGGCAGCTCTTTTAAGGCTCTTGGTAGTGTGGGCTGCAAGCCACCCTCTGCACTCTCTCCTTGGTGAACTGCCCTAAGTGATGGAGTTGTGGTCTCCAAGGAAACATCCACATAGTGAAAGCTAGTTGAAGTGGTTGTTTGCTATAGTGGTGATGAAAGCAGTAAATATATTTTGGTTTCTCACAGTATGGCTGTTTGATTGCATGTGGCAATATAGGTAGAAGACTGTATCTTGGGGCCATTTAGGTCTTAGAGCCTCTTGGGTTCTCTGCCATTTGTGGGCCAACAGAGTGGGGGTTTGATTTTTGGTTAGGTTTTCTTTTTCCTTCTTTTCTTGAATTGTTTTTTTCCTTCTACACTTCCCAGGAGATACCAAAGAGATGTTCTGGGGGATGAGGTTACCCCTTTTCTAGTGGGAGTTAGTACTGCTGCAAAGCTCAGCAGCGTTAAAACATCCAAGGAGCACTCAGCTCAGCATTGTGTTTACTACCTCCTACTGCTTCTTTGAAATGTTTCTGTAAGCTAAGTATTTCTGCCCACTGTTTTGTTTGCATTTGTTGTTTATTTGTTTCTTTGGTTCGTTTATTTGTTGGTTTTGGTTTGGTCTTTTGGTTTGGTTTTTTTAATAAATTTCTCTTTGTCCTAAGTTGCATTGTGAAGCAGGACACTGTTAAGTTGTGGGGGCCAAGTTATAGATATTTTTGGCATCCGGTAGCAAAGACCAGGATGTCCATTTTAATATATTTTGTAAAATCAGCAGATACATTTAAAAGAAAAGGTCTGCATCATTGCCACTGAAGTGCTTGTGACCCCTTGCTCCCCTCTGCGAACTTTCGCCTCGGGCTTTATAGTAATTGACTGCTTCGGGATGGACAGAGACATGCTAATGGTATAGTGAAACAAAGAAGGCTTTAGTTTCAGTTCAGTGGAAGCTTAGGGGAAGAGGAGAATGAGGGTTTCCCAAGGAACTTTGAAGGAGGCTTTAAAAATTGACACAAATGCCATTTTGTTGGCATTTCTGTTCCTCATTAGGAGATCTGCAGATGAAAGTTTATAGTAGAGTTGCCTAGCTTTGTGAAATGCTTTTGTCTTGCCTCACTTTGTTTTAATAGGCTTCTATTCAGTTATGTGTATCTCAACAAACAAAATATTTTTCCTTTTGTGGTCATAGGTCATGTTTATTTGTTCTGGCTGTGCCACCAGACTTTTATCTGTTTAAACACAATCCAGCACAGTTTCTCTGAGTCTTCCACCTTCTGGGGAGATGCAGATTCAGCAGGGCTTACAGGTTGAATGATACAAAATCTGCACTTACAGTTTCTGAGTGATTTCGTTGCTATCTTAGGTTAATAAATTCAGACTAGAACTGAACACTTACACGTAGTCAAAGAATGAGCTTGATTACAGGTTTTTTCCATATCCCACACCTATTCAGGGTATAGCTGCCACAAGAGCAATAATGGTTCAGCTTTGGATATCTCTGCTGGAGTTGCAAAAACAAGCTGTCTGTAGCCTTGTTACACTGGGCTGGGGCTGAGGCTATTGATGAAGCTATGAATCAGTTGATCCCTTTAATGGGAATTTCAAAGTGTGAAGTTTGGCTGTTGTTTTCCCAAAATCCCATAAGCTGTGCAGTTCTTCAAAGCTTTACTTCCTGGGAGAATTCAAAGTCATGTGTCTTCTGGTGAATTTCTATACTTCAGCCAGCAACTGCTAACACACAATTGTTAGAGTATATGAAGTTTCATCATGGTGAAAATTAGCTAAGATGTTGAATGGCATCCTTCTGGGACAGGAAGGATGTGATTGAGCATGTGATAGTTTTCCTAATAAGAATTACTGATAGCCTCTCACTGGTGACATCAACTAGTTAAGGTGTCTCCTGGTGCACATTCCCAGTCTGTTAATCACTCTAGCTGTATTTAGGGTTAGTGGTCACAAGTGAATGGCTCTACCCTAAAGCCTGCTAAGTGGATATGGGTGAGCCTGTGGTACATGCAGCTGCATCGCTGCATTGGTTGCCATTGCAAGTAGAGTTAGTCCTACAGGAACCTTTCACTTCTGCTCTAATGATAGATGTCATCATGATAAAAGGCTTCTTTGCCTTCAAAACCGTGTTGAAGGCAGATCTCCAATTCCTCTGGCATTTCAGGTGTGATTGCCTCCTGTGGCTCAAGTAGTCTTGACCTAATCCTGTTCTGCCATCCACAGTATGCTGTTAATTCTGTTTTGAGATGCTCCCATCCCTCAAATGTGCTTGTAGTGATGCACAGCTGTGCAGGGTAAGACAGATAATTTGAGAGCTCCAGAAGGCCAGCAGAAGTTGATGGGAAGACACATTGCCAGTTGTCTCTGATGTACCCATGTTTTTCTCAATATTAGTAGTTATGTATTTTCTGTACAGTTCCCTGAGATTTGAGTGTTATTCTGAATCTGTACCTTTAGCTGTCTGTCACTGGCTTATTGATATTGGCTTGCTTCTGCCTTTTCATCCAAGACAATTGTGTGAATTTGAATTAGTGTCCTGATCTAATCCTGCTTTTCACAGTAGACAGTTCTGTAGAATAACAGAATCAATGAACATAGTTGTGTGGCTTTCTATGCTGCGTGTTTCTGTTATAAGTCTGTTTGGTACTGTTAAATATGGAAAGATGTGAACCTTTGAGTAACTTTATTTTTATGGTCTTTCTGTGATCTACGTCAGCGGACACTAAATGATATAAGAGGCTTAAAATATGCCTCAGATTCTTCTGAAACTTGAGAGCTATAGATACCTGTCACCTTCATCACAGATTTGAGAACAGTTTATAAATTCTGTGAAAGTGCAGTCTTTCATGCAGAAATGTAAGGAAGAAAAGAGGCTGTATGGCTGAATTGCAAATGAATGAACTTCTTACAAGAGGGAATGATGGAGAGTGTCCCTTCATGGGACTGCTGAGAGGTATCCTCAGGGATGTTGATTTTCTCAACATGATGCTTAAGCTTCTGAAGACAGTGGGATTTTGGAAATGTGGCAAAGGCTTTAATTGCATGACATCCTCTTATCTAAGTGTTCACTTATAAATTTGCTTCATGTATTCTAAAAACACACTTTCAGCCCTTGAGCTTTCATGAAGGTTGGCTGCTGCACCTCAGCTCTTACCTGCCTTTGTTTCTCACCAGCTGGTGTTTTCCTGGCTCAGCCTCCAACCATGAAAGTTTTTAATGTTGCTGCTCAATTACAATAGAGTATCTCATAAATAAATCCTGGTAGTTTGGTGTCCTGTGTGCAGAATAAAGTCATATACTATGGGTTAACTTTCTCGTACTATTAGATCCCTTCTTGACTTCCAGTTCATGGATTCTGTAGCTGTGGCTGCAAGATTATACCGCGTCATGAGTATGGTCAGAAAGTGAACTTCTGAGCACACATTCTTAAAATGAAATCCCTCTCCCAGAAGAGAAGACAGTTCATTAATGCTAAAAAAAACAAGTCTAGAAAACAACTTGTAATACACAACTTTGCTGACACTGGGATCTGATTGCTGCTCCACACATGCTACATTCTTCTAGCAGGTCCATCTTTGTAGTACTTTAGTAATTTTTCCCTGTATTGCAAGACACCAGTGAGTTTGTTTTTTCCAGCTCTGTGCTTTAATTGGCAGTCCAGCTGCCTCTTTTCTGGTGCTGTAATCTGTGTCATCCTGTATCGTTGTACCTTGGCACAGTGAAGGCTGATAGGTAGTTGATGCAATTAGCCTTTGAATGACCTACAGGCAATCTCTTCTGAAATGCTCCTCCCATGCAAAGGTCTAAACCTTGTTTAGCTCAGAGGAGTATTTATCTGCATCAAAATGAGCCTGGAACTCTTCAGCCTGGAGAAGAGAGGGCTTGGACTGGATCTTGTCAATATGTATAAATAACTGAGGGAATGAAGGGAGCCAGATTCTTTTCAGGAATGCCCAGTGAAATGACAAAGGGCAATGGACACAAATTGAAATTCTGTTTGAACTCAAGAAAACTTTTTCTTTCTGTGAGAGTGGTCAAATTCTGGAACAGTTTGCTTGTGGAGATTATGGGGTCTCTATCTTTGGAGATAGCCAAGTTTGACTGCAGATAGTCTCTGGTAACCTGCTGTAATTCACCCTGCTCTGAACAGGGGAATGGTCTGGAGTATCTCAGAGGTCCTTTCCACTCTCAGTCTTCAGTGATTCTCTGAATTGACTGAGTACACAGGAACAGTGAGATGATGTTGGGGTTCAATGTCGAGGATAGAGTTTGTTATAGTTCTGTTAAACACTGTGTTGCAGGACTAGGTGCGACTGCTCCTGGTTGTATGTATTGGCATTGTCCACTAATTCAATTGTAAAACCTTATGATGGTTATTACTGGCTCTTTCAAGGTTTGTCAGAGGGAGCAATACTGGAGTAAGATGTAACATAATGGAGTTACTTTGTTACTAACTTTCCAAGAGTTTATTTTGTGTCAAGAGTCTCATTTTGTGTGCCCTTTGGTAACTGGAAGCTGAAAACCACTCAGTTGTCTGTTTATGTAGCAGAAGTGTCCGTGGAAAGGCTTGGTCGGGATCAGTGGCTGTGCATTGTGAGTATAATTTACAATTTTTATTTGCAAGTGAGGTTAGAATGAGCACAACTCTTCTGGTCAGAGTGAGTGCAGGCCACTTCACAGGAGATGCTTGATGAGGTCTGAGGCAGCAGGGCATTCTTGACTAGTATCTGGAATTGATACTGCAGTGAGGTTAGCAGTAGTTGTGAAGATCTGCATTTACTCAAATGTGGCAGATACTGTCTATGACTGGCTTCATTTCAGGAATTGTGGAGACCGTTTGCTGTGTCTTGTCCTTAGTTGTGCTGGTTTGTGAGAGAAGTTAGAGCAATGTGTACAACTGTCCTCCATACCATAAAGCCGCATTAAAGGGTCAAAAGGCCCCACATACAGAGCCTTGAAATGCTTATTACACTTATACCATGGAATATCCTGAAGAGATGGTGGTACAATTGCAGCGTTGTTACCAGCACTTCATAGGCTTTCATATTCATTTGTAGAAGACTGTTTAAATGGGAACAGTGGTACTCAAAGCTCTTGAATCAAGCTGAAGCAACAGGGAAGATTTTGGACAGACAAAGAAGCAGTTTTATGTAATGAGTGGGCCAGAGGCAAGATGTATGTCAAAGAAACCAGCTGTTAAGCTTTCTTAATTGCTGTTGACCTTTCAAAGAACCAGGTGTTTGGGATCTGGGGTCAATCCACTTCTGACTGTAGATAGTAAAATATGGAGTGTGAGAGTGGCAGTCGATATCTATTTACTTGGAGGGCCGATCTTTCCTGCAGTTGCTTTGTTCCCAGTGGCAATCCAAGTAATGATACCATTGTGACCAGTATTATCGCAGCCCAGAGTGAGATGAGGTACTTTGAGACCAGTAATGTGTATCCCATTTGCAGTTTGTGAAGTCTTGTTTGGGGGAATTGTAGTGACTCTGCAAATGGCTTTGGGGAACTGTGCGTGAAGCAATGGAGTGTGAATTCCTGTCATGCTGCTACAGCTCTACAAGGCAATATCGGGGAGTATGAAACTACTATTGTCTTTTTCATTCCAGATGATGTTCAAATCCATATGCAACTCTCTGTGTCTACATTTTAGAGGGACTCAATATAGCTGAAGGAAGAATCAGCTGAGGAAAACTTCAGCTGTAGAATGACATAAGCTTAATGTACTTAGCTAATCAATGAAGTAGTAGGTAGTTGTTGTTACTTGATTGGTCTAGATATATCTGTGGGGGAAAGATTTCTGATAGAGCACCGTTTAATACAATAGACCAAAGGCATAGAAAGATGCAGAACCTGATATCAGAACAATTTAGCTTGGAAAAAAAGACACATACTTGAGCAGTGGTGTTGGGAGTTTTTTTATTTCTTGAAGTTCTGTTGCATAAAGTTCACCACTTGAGGTAACTGTTTGCTGAAACAGGTTTCGTTTTCAGTACATGGGGTGTTTAAACTAGCAGAATTATTGCCTAGTCTCAAAGGAAAATTCATGACCGTAGTACTGGTCTCAAAGTTCCTAATACCTGTACAGGAGTTTTCATAGGATGTCTTCAGTGGTGCCATTGCTGGAGAGGTTCTTCCAGCCATTTGCATTGTGTCACAAGCTATAGTCTGTTCCAGTGCTGCAGGATGGAAGCAAGCATTGCATCTGAGAAAGCTTGTATAATGTGTTTTCTGATGCAAACTCTCTCAGTAAGCCTTTCTTCGAATTGGTGGCTGTGAATCTAAAGCTGCCTTTGAGATTTAGAAAGGCATTGGAGTGAGGTGATCATGTTCTTAAAAGTGAAGGGTGCAGGCTGATCCCTTTTGTGTGCATTGTTAAAGAGATGAATTTCTAGATATCATTATATCAGAAAGGGGTAAGGCTTTGTAGAAGTGCTCATCTCTTGTGGGCGGTGAGGGCCCCTTGGGGACCTGTCTCTTTGTGGGTGGTAAAACTCACTTAGCCATAAAAGTATTTTCCCAGAGCTTGCTGCCTCCTTTTAAAAGGGGGAAAAAAATAATTAAAAAATTACCCACGCTCCAGAGTGCAGAGGGGAGGCAGGAGCCCGTGTGATCTGCTGTGCAGAGGGATAGGAATCCTCAGTGGCCTGCCACATTTGGCTGTCGTCTTTGAAGAGATTAGTCATGATTTTCACTAATGTGTTTTATGGGTCAGATAGGGGGGAACCCAACACCACAAAGCAAACCCTAAGCCAGATTTGCTATGCCCAGTATAGAATATGTTCATAGCCATGTTCATATGTTTTTATAGCTACCTAGCCATAAAGATGGAGGAAGTTCTTGCTATGGCAACATAGTTGTGTTTTGAATAATGGATCTGGTAAGAATGCTATGTGCTGATCTCCTGGTCCCTTCTGCAGGTGGATAGGATTGTACCATTGGATGTTTTATTTGAAATTAAGCATTAACGTCTCAATCTGTTATCACTTAGTGTATCCAAATCAAAGGTTGTGTTAGCTGTTAGATTCTGCAGTAGTGGTTTTCCCTCCACATAATATTGTTACTCAGCTGTACTGTTGGTTTTATGCTTCTGGTCTGCTGGCTTTCCTTGATTGTGGGGGAAGATGTATGGGAAGATCTTGGCAGGATTAGTGACAACTTGCTTGCTTCCTCAGAGTTACTTTTGACTTGTGGGTTTATCTTACCCGGGTATTTTACCTTAACATGAGCCACTATAAGTTGCCCTCTGTGTGGAACCAGGAGGAGTTTTAGAAAATGCTTGTGGCAAGGGCAGAGTCTAGGAAATAAATCTAGGCTTCAGACTTTGCTCAAAACATAAAGGCTGGATTTGTCAGTGCTTTTGGGTTGTTGAAAATATGGAAGGTATTAAGTGTCTTGCATGAAGTGGGGAAGTTCTTGAAGAAAACTGAGCAGAGAAGCCAAACAGCATTTGTGCAGTAGCAAACACAGGCTCTAGTTAGAGTGAGAACACTAGGTAAGTTCATATTAGCTTTTTAACTCCTTGCCTCAGAACTCAAAAGTGAATGCAGACAGCAGGAGAGTTTGAACACTAGAAAATATAAGCAGGTTCCAGAGGCAGAGGTACCTCATACATGTCCCTCCACTCCTTGTTTGTTTTTTTTTAAATTAGTGCACCCACCACCTCTGGAATGTGGCTGAAGTGGGAATGGTCTCCAGTGCCTGCAGGAGCTCAGAGCTGGTTTTGAACTAAGCAAAAGCTGCAAGTTAGTGCTGCTGAAGGAAGCTGTATTTTGCTTTCTTGAGCAGTAGGTTGACACGCTCTCCTGTTGCGCTCAGTGTGGGCTGTAATCCAGAAGCCTGGCAGGCAGGAGTTATGTTTCTGAGAGTTCAAAATCAGGGAGAGCTATGAGCCAGCCTCTGCAAATATAACAGCTCTGGACTCTCAGTTCCCTCGTAGCCTGGCTTGTGAGTTCACTCTTGCTGCCCTGGGAACCGGATTCACGTCTCTTCCCCTTGCTTCAAGCACTGCCTGAAACAAGGTACAATTTCAGCTGTATCAATATGCCTCAACCCACCAGGTTTTGCAGCATTAGATGAGAAGGAGTAGGTAGGTGTGGCTTATGGCCCATTAGATAACTTCCAGGCTGGCAGCAGAGTGTGGAAGAAGTTGTAGTGATGGTCATAATTACTTGGTTGTCTCTTTCAGCATCTTTGGGGTTGGTTAGAGTGGTAGTGGTAGGTAGAAGCCATTCACAGAAGGCAAAGGAGGAGCAATCAAAGAATCAAAAATGTTAGTACCTTTGCTAAGAAAGAGTTAATGAGAAGAGTTAGACTACTAGTCCTGAGTTTTGACTAGAGGTCACTAGAAGTAGAGCAGGTTCAGTGGTAGTTGAGAGGGAAGATGTGCTGGAGAGGAAGAAGATCAGTGACTACCAGGAGTTCATATACAATTTGAGAGCTAGAGATGAGAAGGACATCCGGGACAATGCATTTCCTGTTTTTATCCTAGACATCCGAACTGTGATCCAGAGTCACTGAGAAATTTAGAGATGCAAGAAATTAATGCATATTTGTTTTGTGAGAGGGAGGAGAAGAGCATGCACATGTTTACTAACAAATGGCAAGGGATAGAAATTGATACAAAAGAGAGAAAAATCAGAGAGGCTGGTGGAGTGCTTAGAAGGACTGGGAACATGCTTGTGCCTGTTGTGGGAAGAAGTGCAGGAGGGGAAGGGAAGGTTGAAAATGTAGAGGAAGTAATGTCACTTGGTAATTTTCTTACAAGCAGCTGAGATTCTGCGCAGAGACAAATGGAAGCTGGAGGAGGGGAGGGTTTGAGGAATGAGTCAAAGGTAGCTGGGATTGCAGCGTGGGTTTCAGTTAAGCTGGAGAAACACTTTGTCTTTCAAACAATTGTTCGTATTAGCATTCATGGTGTGGGCATGCATGCACCCATCCATGTGATGTCTCCTGGTGTGCTGCACACAGAAGCTGTTTGAGGATCTGTCTTCTGGTTCACCACAGACCAACCAAGCCAGATCTCAAGGCTTCTCTGAGGTGCCAGAGTAGAAAAGTGTAGTGGAGGGAATTGGTCTGGTGGCAGTTTTCATCAGTGTTGTCTTGCAATAGATGATGGAATAGGTACTCCAGAGGTGGGTCAGGCTCAAAATGCAGTGGGGAGGGAAGGAGGCAAATACCCAACACGTACATATACATCTCCTAAAATCTGAAAACACTGAAAAGTGTAAAGGAAATCCAAAAGTACTTTGCCAGAGTGGAAGGAAAAGAAGGCACAGGAGATACAAGGCTGAGGGGAGACAAATAACTAACAGTGCTTATGGACTGGAAATCATAGCAAGATGAAATAAAAGGGAAAAGGGTGATGGTAAACGCTGGAAGACATTAAGTTGTGACAGAGAGGGTTTCAATAATAAAGTTTAGAGAAAGATCGCAGAGGCCGAATGGAGTGAGCAGATTTGCAAAGATTTTGAAAGGTAAGGTGAGAAAGCATTTTACTGAGGTCTTTATTGGATTCTGTATGTGGGAAGCGTGTAAGTTATGCAAGGGGAGTGTGTTTGTATATTTTCCTGGCCCAGCTTGGCTGATGAGGTTCCGTGGAAGAACCCCCATTCATGGATACCTGCATATCTGTTGACACAAGAAGCAGTGAAAACTGAAGGCAAAGCCCTGTCATAACTTTTCTGCTTGCAAAGAAACTAGCTGTAAGTGGATGCCGGTCTCCCTGATCACTCCTGTGCAGTGAGCTACTGCCTAACTTCTGCTGTCCTATGACTTGTGAGGCCTAATAAAATTGTCATTTGGAGCTGCAATTTTCCACTGAATCCTAGTGAGAGGCTGGCTTGGAGTGTTCCTCATCTTCTAGAATGTAGCACTGCTGGTTCTTTGATCTGATAGGAGCTGGACCTCTGACTGCTGTTGTGAGGGTGAGATCCTGGAACATTTCAGCACAGTTCCTTTTTAGTTTGTGACCCCTACCCTCCAGTAAAGGATGGCTTGTTCCAAATCTTGATGGTGTATAATTGAAAATTTTACTGTAAACCAGTAAATTGTGATTGCCCTATTTTCATCATATGATATTTCCCTCCACTTTTGCTTGTAAATGCTGTATGGAATAGCTGTAGTAGTTACTTTGTACAGCAGCTTCTTGGGGAGGTCGACTTTGGACCCTCTGCTGGAAGCATAATGAGTTAATTCAAGATGGATTAAGGTCAAATCTGTCCTAAAAAAGAAATTAAACCCATCTAAGTATCCATTCATTGTGCAGTGCAAGACCTGCATGCTGAGTATCTAAGAAGTACCTCTGCTGCGTTTTTATGGATATGGCTTTGAGTTTGACTTTTAACACTTCTTAAAAATAATGGGATACAGTGGTAGACTCCTTTCATCTTGGAGGCAGTTTTGTAATTGCAGTGGGTTGGACCTGTCTGTGATGAGCTGAGCTGTGGCACCAATTTAGAGACGTCACTTTGAGGTTATGAGTTTGGCCCAACTACTTGGTGGAGTCCTGACTTCTGGGAGTCCTGACCTCGCCTCATTGTTCAGATGTTGCAGGGTTACTTTCATGTTGTTACATGTGGTCTGTCAAGATGTGGACTAACAGGCTGTGTCAATACTGCTCTGCATACTCTGGAATCTGGGTCACCCCTTCAGCCTGAATCTCTGCACTGACTCCAAGCAGAGATCCCTGTGCACTTGCTGGGGAGCAGTGGCCTGCTTTGTGCCTTAAAGCTAGTGGCAGTAAGGAATGAGTCTTGTTTCCATTGCTGTCATCTAGATCATGCCAAACCACCCTCAAAACTTCTTCCATGAGAAAGTGTTCAGAACATTGTAATAGTGAAGTATTTTATTTGCTGTAGATTTCTTTTACTTTGTTCTATTTCAGTTGGAATAATGTGGTCTCCCCATTACATTCTTCCAGTCTGGGCTTCCTTCTTTCCATCTCACCATGCTTTGAATTTAAACTGCCTTCGAATGAGTTAAACTACTGTTAGAGTTTGTGTTTTCTCAGCTTGCTCGTTTTCTGCTTGCTTTTGGCTGTGTGTTCACTGCTTTACCCAGCAAACAACAAATCTGTCTGCTTTCTTTCCAGCTCCTGTCCTGCCTTCTCTTCTTGCTCTTTGGATGGGCAATACCTCTTGACATGTCCTGCTCACAGCGTATTATTCCTGTGAAAATCCACCACTGAGCATGTTTAGCTAGTGCTCTGTATTGTGATGGTAGCTCAGTCTGTGTCACTAAGCTGACACAGCGTTTTCATGACAAGTTGGGGTGCACAGGGCTGGTGCTGTAATACAGCAGTCCTGAAATATGCTTAAGGATAGTAATAACTTTTGCAGGTCTTCTATTCACTGGCAAGTACGAGCCTTTGAATACATTTTTGTGCTTGGCACTTTTATTAATACAGCGTACTGCTATTTCCACAATGAAAAGTGGCTCCATTGTGGAAGATCATTGTTGTGCTGATACACAGTTAAATCTGCAGAATTTAAACCCTTCCAGGGAACATACTGCTTCTTGGATTAGTGAAAGTTTGTGGTTTTGCGATGTGGTGGTTGGTAAGGCATGCAGGTACTCTACAAAGATATTGCTGAGCTTTTTTCTCCACTGCAGATGGATGTTTTGGCATAAGACATGCACATTTCAAGTTGTGCTAAGCACACATTCTTGCAGTAAGAGCTGCAGAGGCGGTAGCAGGAATTTGGCTTGCTGATTTGTTTGGATTAATAGGATTTCATGTAGTTAAAATGCACACTCACAATGGAAAAGGCTTTTCTGTGTAAAGCAGTTTGACTTGTTATTTTTGTGTCTATTCTACATCTGTCTGTTGGTGTAGCTATATTGGTTAAATGGGAGTGCTGTTAAACCATTATTTGAGCCTAGTAGGAAGGGGAATTACTTGGTGTGAACTAAAACTGTGGCCGCACTAACGAGCTATGGCATTGATGATAAAGTATAACCTGCGTGGAATATGGGCTAGAGTTGGCAATGGTCTTGGCACACAGTCTCAATAACAAGAAATTGCAAGACCTCTGAATTATCTAAAACTGTATACAACAGTTTTGGCAACACTGGATTAGTCTGATATGTGTTAGCATCTATGTTAGATGAGTGAACTTCAGTAGACCTCATAGACAGTGTGGTGTGGCAACTGTGGAGGACACAAGCATTAGCTTTGGGTGGTAAGGATATTCTGGTTAGGTGACAGCAACCCTCTGAAGCAATTTTTTGTTGCTGCACTGGAAATACTCCTCTGAATCCAGATACTGCTAAGCTAGAAAGAAAACCTCTTCAGTGGCTGTTGGCAGCAACGTCTTAATACCATGATCCAGTATGTGCCTCTGTTACTGGCTGAGGCACTGCTGATGGAAAGGCCAACTGTGTGGGTGTGCCAGCGGGACCTTACAAAGTTTTTCTTTGGTAAGAGAGATGATGTTGGGATATAGACAGGCAAATGACCCTTAAAAGCCAGACATTTAGCTTTTTTCTTTGACAGCAGCAGTATTTGAGGACTCCCCAGCCTGAGTCAGGTCACACAATAAGCTCAGTTGTGCTCTTTTGCTGGGAGGGCCATTCAAGCAGGAGAGGATAAGTCTGGGAAGGCAAGTCCCCATTCCTGGTATAGATACTTGTGGAAGTTTGTCCTTGTGTTCTTCATAAATATAACAGTGAGACGGGAGCTCTGGAAACTGGAGGACTTAGGAGTCTGGTGCCTGCTTCCAGCTGCTTGGTGGAAGGATGCCCCCTTTGTCTAGTCTGTGCAAGACTCTCCATCTGCAGCAATTAGGATTAGCAGGCACATTTCATGCTCTGAAAAGTCAGAAAAGGAAAGAAGAAGGAGTTTTACAAAAGGAAATGCCTGCCAGGCATAGATTCCACTCTGGTTTTGTGCAGAGAATAAACACAGATGTGAAGATTAAAAAGCGGACTTCCAAAAGCATTTAATGACGGGCTTGGTAATGGTGCAAGGGACTTAGTGATGGGAGAGAGCAGAGACATCACGAGTTGCAGAGTAAGCAGAAGGAGGAACCCCAGACACACAGAGCACACATTAGCTATTAAGACCTTCCTAGTTCACATTACCAGGGATTTCGTTGAATTCTGGCACGAGAGATATGACATTTTGATTTGGAGAGCTGTGAACATGCCTGCATGTGGGTTCAGAGGTGAAGGAAGTGAATACACATTTCTTTAGAGACTGCAGAGGTCAGTTCTCTTCTGCCTTTTCATGTAACAGTATGTCTTAGACTCATTCACTACTCCCCCTGCCCCACCCTCCATTAATTTGCAAAACGCTTTTCCTTTGCAGAATCAATTGCTTGGGAGCAGATATCAAATGTATTATCTTACTGATTTTTTTAGTAGCTTGATGTGGACCTCCAGCTGCAGAAATGTCTGTAACCCAAATTATTGTTTTTGCTCATGCTGACAAGATAAAGATTGTCTTTCTTTCCCCAGTATTTTCCAGTTAGTAGATTTCAGACTCCCATTCCTGGGCAGTAGCTTGATGGCTCTTACAGCTGATTTTGTAAGTATCAGAGAATTTTGTAATAGAAATTATGAAGAAAGTGTAAATCCCTTTCACCAAGCATTTACTCATTGTTTTATGTTAGGGGTTCTTAAATGCATACAGAGGAATCGTATAAAAGGCTGCAAGTATGCAGAAAAGGTCAAACCAAAACATTAGTTGAACGAAATGCAGATTGGAATATATTTTTAGTGCTTGAATATTTTCCCTAAAAGGCTATACTGAAGGAAACATGTTTTAGTGCCTGAATCATATGGCAGCGTGAGGCATGCTTTTAACACATGCCGCTATCTTATGGAAATAGAGAAGGGATCTCAAAACAATTTTAACAGCTCCAGCAGTTTGCTGATAGGAAGGCTCCTATCAGACTTGGACTACTCTTCCCAGCAAGGGACCTAAATGAAAAAAGAGAGAACTTGTTTGACCACCCACTTCTCAAACAGATTGCAATTGTTTCAGCCAAGGGTAACAGGTGTTTCTTTTATATCCATAACCTTTTCCTGCTAAACTGTTTCAATGATGCAGCAGCTCAATTTGCCGAAAGACTTACTTTGACTTGTCTAGACCCAAGACTTTTTTTTTTTTTTTTTTTTTTCTTTTTTTTTTTTTACCTGAGGGCTTTGTGGAGCACCTGCTTCTCTTTACATGCCACTCAAGTACTGTATTCAGCATCAGAATTCCAGGAGTTTCATGATTGTCCCTAAACAAATGATGCTTTGCTTCTTTAAATGTGTGTGCATGCATGCTGTTACACAGTGTAAAGCAATAGTCTAGGGGAGCCTTCCCAGGGAACTTCCCATCCACTGCAGCTCAAGCATCATAAATAACTAATGAGAACACAAACAGCTGAACCTAAACAGTCCTTGTTCATGAGAATTTTCTTATAAATAAGGAAGTAGAATTTAACAGCTTCATTTGAGTTGTACAGATCTAAGAACATCACTAAGACTCAGAGCTCTGCTTCTTTTGCAGTTAGGGTTTTCGATTCTCTGGTGAATTGTACTTACTATCCTGCAAGAATGAAATTTCAAACTGTGCATAAGCTAAATAATTACGTATCATTAACAACATACAACTACTACTTTTCTGTTCAGTTGCCAAAATCAAGATCTCACTTGTCTCATTCATCCCTTCTCCTTTCTAGCAGTTGTTGATCAGTTGCTCTCAACTCATCACTAAGGTGATGTGTGAGTAAGATACTCTGGCCTGCCCAGGGTTCAGATGGTATTTCTCTCTGTTTTTTTGTGGGGGGTTTTGGGGGCGTTTTTGTTTGGTTGGTTGGTTTGGGTTTGGTTTGGGTTTGGTTTCTTGTTTGTTTGTTTTTATTTTTTTTTTTTCTTTTATGGCATAAGAAATTATGAATCTTAGAGATAAAAGATAGTATGCAGTTGCTGTTTAAATCCTGTTGATCTTTTATTGTAGCAGTGCTGTACTTGAGGTGCTGATTGATAGGGATCTGGAAGGTAGAAGGAAGGAATTCTGTGTGTTCCTCACAGTATATTTGTTTGGGTTTTTTTCTGTTCAACAGTGCATATCTGATATTGGATGGTTGGAGAAAGTTCTTGTCAACAGGCCACAATTTGTCACTACCAGAAGCTGAGAGGGTTGATGTAGTTACAGCAAGGAAATGAAACTGTGTGCTCTTTATTGGTCACCCTGAGTAGGATGAGACCTTCCTAAACAGAGACATCTGCTTGCTCCAATGTGTATATGTAAAAACTGTAATAAGATAATTTATTTTTCACAGAGTACAGGATTTTCCTCATCCTCTATTCTATGCAAATATTGGCTCAACTTTTGGTCAGGAAACTGTCCATGCTGTTGCATATCTGATTTTCCAACTTTCATGTGTAGCTTATCTGTAAGCGTGTAGAGTGACATGAACAAGGGAATCTCTATAGTGAACAGCAACAGTGTGAATTCTCTTAAGGAGAAGAATTGCCAGCTTGCTTGATGAGATGCAAACAATAGAGATAAGAGGGGATGCACTTGAAAAGGATCTTAATGTCTTCTAGTTTCCCTGAGGGAAAACTGGACTCTACCACCAAAGATAAATGCTTACTAGACACATTAATCTATTAATTGTTAGATGATCAGACAAAGAAAGAAAATATAGGAAGGTAAGATGTCAGGGAGCCATCATGACTCTATTGGAGGTGGAGGCTTTTGGCCAGGCATCTGTTCTTTTATTGTTTGTGCTTGTTGCAAATTAACTGATTTCCTCTTGAAATCTAAAACTTGTGGCTGAAAAATTCCCTTTCCTATATGATGTTTGCATTGTTTTCAACGTAAGTGGACCCCTTGGGCACTTGACTGGCTCCTATTAGGATGGTCATCTTCACTTGCCTACAGCTGAGCCCTGCTCCCATTCCCATAGCTGATAGGTCTGTGGAACTCAGCATGCTAAGTATTGCCCCTTTTAAAAGGAAATTTTGCAGTAGGAATGGACATGAATGGGAGATTATATTTCTTCTAATTTCATACATTTGGAATAAAGAAAAAATAATAGCCTTTTGAAGGTTCAGCCTTCAGAAAGCATAGACCTCTTAGAGGCTTTCTCAGTTAATGTTGAATCTAAGATCCTTTCAGTGCTTAGTGTATGCTGAAGACTCTTAGTAGTATATTGTGCATCCATTCATGAAAATCATTTTGTCCATTTCCTATTTACAGCTTGCTTGTACATTGAAGAACAAGCAAAAGAAATGGTTGAAAATATACATTGTTGCTCTGCATACTGTTTCTACAGCATTGGCCCAGATTTAGATAGGTAGCTCATCCCCTTCAAAGGCTGTGTCTTTAAGGTAGCCTGGCACAGAGATTTGCTGGGACTTGTCAGATTCACATTCAGAATTTAATATATTTACTGTCATCAAAGGCAGTCCCCCCAACTAGGCTGTCCTATAAAATACTTGAGGGTTGGAAATGTATAAGAAGGTGTTGCATCTCCATTAGACTTCAGTAATCATTTTGCCTGAATTCAAATTGTTTCAGAACTGGCTGAAAGAATCTGGTGTATTCTTGCAGCAATGAGTCTTGCCCTTGGTTTGCCAAATAGATTTGTTCCATGTTTTGGACTTCCTGGAGCCTGGATTGTAGTAAATCTAGAGCAAGTAAATGTAAAGCCCATCAATTCTGATAGATCCTTTCTACAAGTGTAGATTAACCTCAGTGTCAGCTACAGTTACAAATGGTTCCATAGAGAGTTTTTCAAAGGTACTGATGCTTAGAGATGCGAGTACTAATCTAGGGGGAATTTTATACCAGGGCCCAATCACTCCCTCAAACTGAGTCACAAATAAGCCAAGGGGATTCTCCAACTTCCTCAAGCTTATCTGTAAGCATCATAATAATATTTTCTCTTACTATGAGGGGACCTGCCAGACACTAACATGTTAAGGCTAAAGGATCTTGCCTAGAAGAAAAATTGAACTCTGCTTTCTTTTAAATACACGGAAAAGAAATTCCCATACTATGAAGATGTTTCATATTCCCAAAACATGTACCCCAAAGCCTGTGTAGCTCTAGAGCATTAGTTCTTCTCAGAGTTTGATAGTAGTAGTCTGAAGTTAGCCTGCTTTTCACTGAGGGAGTGCTGGAGTGCCAAGGGAACTGGTTTTGCACCCCCTTTTCCCCTTTCCGTCTAAACTCAGACATTGGCTTGCATGGCTTGATTCATAAATGAGCAATAGTTGACTGGCAAAGGTTCATTTCTCCATATGCCAAGATACATTGGATGCTCTGAGGAGATTGAGACTGATGGATAAATATCTGTCACATGTAGGTGGCCTATAAGAAAAGATTTGAGGATTTTTTTTATTTAAGTCTTTGTTAAGACTTTCTTTCCCCCCACTCTTTAAACTCTTTTGTCATGTGCTGAGTGGAGGTGGATGGAGTTCAGGGTGGTGGAGGGAAAAAGGGGGGCTGCTGAAAGCATTTATCTTCATTTCTGCCATCATCCAGTGTTTATTACGCAGTGATAGACAGACGCAGGAAAGCTGCCAATCAAACCTACGTTCGCTGCATTTCAATTGGCCCTCGCTTTGGATTTCAGCATTTTGAAATCTTCATCTTCTCTGCAGAAAAAGGTCGTTCTGTTTGTGAGGATGACAAGCCCGAGACCCTTGGGTACCCACTGCAGTCACTCGTGGTCCCATCAAACAGGGGAAGACCCAGGAATCAGGACTGTCAGGTGTTGGTGAGAATAGCTGCTTGTAAGAGCTGATCTGTTGCTCACCCAAATTTAAGAAGCTGAAGTGTATTGTTTGCCTCCAGGTTACATATCCTAAAACTTGACAAGCAACAGCACCTTCTGCTCTCATCCAGACTGGAACCTTGACTGGGCAAAGCCAGCTGAGAATGAGTTCTCATGCTGCAAGGTGCACAAAAGCGCTGTAGTGAGGATTTTAACTTTCCTAAGTCTTCCAACCGTGGTCTAAAATGTTTTCTATAAACCAAAGAGGACAATACAGGTTAGGATAGCATATTTCTGTGCTAGGGGATATTTTCCTCCCTTAATTCGTTGTCTGAAATGTTTACATGCTTTTAATAATCTTTGCTGTAGGACAGTGCATGCGTGCATGTGGGAGGCATCTGGCAGGACTTGTGATACAAATGTTATTCCACTTTGTTATATGTATATAGATATAATTTAATAATTGCACTCCTCAATTACATAATTAGTATAAGTAGAGATAATTACTTAATAAAAGATGTAGATAATGGATTTCTGATTAGTGTTAGTTACACTGGTTTGAAGCCTTTGAGAAATGGACTGCATTTTTCTGAACATGCACCTTTCACACTAAGAACTGTGTTGCCAGTGTCTTAATCTCTTTGATAAAGGTACCTTTTATCTGAAGCATTAGCATTACTTGGTAGCTTGTGCTGGCTCTGAAATTTGCATGGGGCTGTCCTGTAGATGGGGCAGTATTGCTTTTTCCATTGTTAATTTCTCTGCATATGATGTGACTGCCTTTGGAGGTCAAGAGGGTACAAGGTTTAAATGAACACCATGACTAAGCTGAAGGTTACAGGGAAAGGGATGCAAAGATGAGAAATCTTACAGAAAAAAAAAATCTTATCTGCTTACCAGCTGCTTTTTATGGCATTTTTAGCAGTAGGTGCAACAACTGTATGAGCCAGATGAACTTACTGTTTGTGGAGCAGTTAGTGATTTTGCTAAGTTTCTCTGATGTAGAGGGAGAGTGTGATTGTTCTCCTAAGGTATGTTCCTTTCCATTTTATAGATTGCTTCTTACACCTATCAGGGTTGTTCTCATTGCAAAGCAGATTATGTGACTTTGTAATGGTCATCTGTGATAAGATCAATATTCTGGAATTATGTGCCCTCAGTAGAACTTCTGTTGCCCGTCTTGACAGAGTGTTTTCCTTGCCTGTCCTGTGAGGTAGCTGCTACCTCGCTGGTGATGTTAGTTCCTGTTTTCCTGCAGGAAGACTCACTGCTTCACATTTGTAGAGCACCTGTTTTTCTCTTCCCTTCCTAAGGGCTAAAGGCAAGACAGCAGAAGATCTGCTTTTGTGTACTAAATCCAGGCTTGCAATGAGAAGACTTTGAAAGATGAAACAACATAAAATTTAATTGTTCTTCTACTTCTGTTTGCAAAGTGTAATTTCGTTAATTCATTGAATCCAGTTTCTCCAGTTTGTATCTTCTGTTCAGAGGAGCCCTTTGTTTTGAGGGATGCAGAGAGCAAGGCCTTGGGCATATGTTATAGCAATGGAAATGTTTTTAATTGTGTTCTCCAAACGATCCATGCACATCTGACAGAGGCAGGTACAGAGACGGAGCAGATGTGCAGTGGAGGTTAGTTGGTTGATTGCTGGAGGCCTGGCAGAGCTGAGTGCACAGTGTAAAGCTGTCTACTCAGAAGTCTTGTTCTTTGTATATTTCTGAGCTTTCTCTAGAACCAAAACTCAGGACTCAGGCAGCTTTCTTGGTGTATTTATTTATCAGCACCAGTCTAGAATCTGCTTCCTTACTTTGTCCTGCCCACCTTGTTCTTTGCTTTGCTGAGAAAGCAAAAATCCTGTTGATGTGTTTGTGTGTTCAGGCATTTTGGGTTTCTTTCCTTCTTTCTTTTCCCATGCCTGAGTGGTCTTTCGGGATTTGATAAGAAAAGTAACTATCCAGCCACCCGACCCTCTCCATCTTCCTCCACACCAGTTCAACTTACTAGCAGTTAGCAAACTCTTAACTCTGCACAGGTGTCTGACAGAGTTGTCAAAGTGATGTCTCTTCTATTATTGCTGCTGTGGCAGCAAAGTCCTGAGCCAACCCTTCTGGGAGAGTGAAGGCACTGACTTGGCCGTGTATTTCCCACTGGAGACAGTGCAAGAGATGCTGAAATCCAGACTGCCTGGACACTGGAGGCTTTGCTTTTAGTCATTTGTGCTTGGGAGTGATCTTGCTTTGCTCTCTCTTATCAAATTCTATTATGCTGAATTTCTCTGGTTGCCAGGATGTGTGTGTAATACATGGGCTGCCTGTCCATGAAGGCCTTAGAGACTGCAAATAGCATGAGATTTTTGACTGTAGTACTACCATGGATGATCTCTCTTGTCTTCTGTTTCCCTGGGAATCTCATTTAATGCATCTCAGCTTTCTCAACTGTGTGCTGACTTGAGTAACCAGTGGCTGTTCCTCTGTGTCAGGAAAAATAGGTTCTTTATGATAGTTTCTGAAGAATTGTGCTTAGCCTTCTGATTTTGGGCTGCTGCCCAAATCCTTGGGCAGTTAGCAAGGGTCATGGTGCTTGCCTGGAGTCCGAGCAGCCCTTGCCTGTTGTAGGCTGGGCCACACAAAGCAGCAAAGGGCCAGCTCCTAGATCTTCCAGGCCAGTATTTTCTTACAACTCTTACTATGTGACAAATAGTGTAAGCAACCTGTATCTTCTGAGTGAAGTTTACAATAGGAGCAGTGCTTATATCCACAAATGTGTGTAATTTGCCAGGGCAATGCTTTTCTTCAGTTTGTATTCTGATCTGCCTTCATAGCTGTACTAGACAGTTTGGGGTCTGTGAAAATACAGCTTCATTGCTGTTGATAAGTACAATGCATTTGCACCAAATGAATTGATTAGAATTTCTGCCTTGTGTTTCTGGGCAAGTCTTATCTCTTATCAACTTTATTTTCTTTCAGAAATGTGTTGCAGGGAGATGTTTTCCTGTTAATTTCCTGTGCTGTGTGGCTTACTGAGGACGTGCTGCCATTTCTGTAAATAAGATTTCCTTAAGAATCTAGAGTTTTGAGTATTGGATTTTGAAATATTTTCTATAGTTTTGTCTCCCCAGCTTTCTTTCTGATTATTCTTGTAGAGGATATATTGCTAATTATTCCCCCCATTTTTGTAGGTGCTGTGATTGGGGATGGACAGTCAGCTGTGGCCAGCAACATTGCCAACACCACCTACCGACTCCAGTGGTGGGACTTCACTAAGTTTGATCTGCCTGAAATCAGCAATGGTAAGTTGGAAAAGACACCAGTACCTTATTTTAAGTCTGTGCTAACCAGAACTAGGGTAAGCTCTAGCATCTTTCAAAGGCAGCTGTGTATTGCAGGTCTTGTTTGTCATGTTGCATTGGGAACTGTGAAATGCTTAGTCTTTTGAGGAAGTTGACTAAAAGCTTGTAGAACTGTTCCCACTCTATCTACCTTGTGTATTCTTGCAATCAGGAAATCCATGTGTAAATAAGGCTTGTTTTTTCTGAGCCTTTTCATGGGCATATACAACCATTCTCTTACAGTTCTGTATTCAATGTCTTCATTCTATTACTAACAAGTTTCTAAAGAAATATTGTCTTTATACCTATAAATTAGAACCTGCTAATGAATTGGGTCTGATTTCTCTAAGTTATTGACATTAGTGTGTGTTAAATTGCTGCAATACATTTTGGGAATCAGGACTGTAGTCTGTTGCTTACCATAGTGTTGCAAGCCCAGGGAAGTAGATACACCTTCTAGTCATTTGCAAAAGCAGTGATTTGCCCTGTTTCTCAGGCAAAAGCTATTTCTGAATCAGGAATCTGAGCAATACTGCTGATTTCATTAATTTTCTCTTTCATTTTATGAAAATTAGACCATAGTTTCACATGTGTTCTATGGCATAAGCTAGCTCTCACGTTGGAAAAGACTTCCTTATGCAGGCACAAGCAAGTTTGATACTTGTGGTCAGCTGATCAAAAAATGACATTTTCAGGGCTAAAACTAACTTGACGAGAAAGGCTATTTTTAACCGAAAGTGCTATCCTGATACAGTTTGTTGCACAGCTGCAGAAATGTTTGTGGCAGCCTGGGATGAAGATAGGAGGTAGATATTCATGAATGTCTCTATGTGTAAGTGATTTTTAGCTTAGGCCATCTCTGTGCATATGTGAAACTCACTGCTTGATTTCTCAGCAAAAGCAAATTGGGTTCTACTTTAAGGGACTGACTTTTTAGGGAGAACAGGGATTCTGTTTTCAGAAAAACTTGTGCTTTCACAGGTAGTCACTAAAATGAATTGAGAAGAACTCTTTCACAGTCCCAGCTCCGTGTGTTCTGCATTTCCAGAAATTGCATATCTGGCAAGAGATGTCTCTGTGGGATAGTGTCCTGCTGCTTAAAGAACCCACAAAAGGAGAATGTATGATGACGCTGCAGCAGGGGAGATGCAGAGAATCAAACCCACAGAATCAAAGAATAGTTTTGTCTGGGATGGAGTTTTAGACATTATCTTGTTCACCTGCCCTTCTATAAACAAACATTCTTTCAATAGATCAGGTTGCTCAAAGCTCCATCCAGCCTGGCTGTCATGGTTTAGTCCTGTGCAGCCACTTACTTCCTTCCTGCCCCCTCAGGATAGGGAGGACAAGCAGAAAAAGGTAAAACTCAAGGGTTGAAATAAAAACAGTTTAATAATTGAAATAAAATTAGTAACAACAGCAGTAGTAGTGATGAAAAGAGATGGTGAGGAGGGGTGAGAGGAGAGAGAGGGGAAGTGGAGCAGGGAATAAAACCCGAGAAACAGAAGTGATGACAAATCACCACCCACTGACCAGTGCCCATCCCATTCCCAAGCATCAGTTGGGCCCTTCCAGCAAACTCCCCCAATTTATACACTGGGCACGATGTTCTTTGGTGTGGAAGATCCCTTTGAACAGCGTGGATCACCCATCCGGACCATATTGCCTCCCGGCTTCTTGTAAGGATCAGTGCTTAAGGCAAAGTTTTGCCACATGGTGGCAATACTTTCGGAGGTCCTGCCAGATTCTGGAACAGAATAAAGATGAAGTCAGAGGGGGAAGCAACTTAAATTCTTTGGGACTTCTCTGCAAGTTGTAGAGTGGTTGAAGAGTGCTTCAGCTGCTCATAGCTTTTTTTTTTGCCTCATCTGGCTGCTGAGGAGAAGGCTGTTAATTAAAAAAAAACCCAAACAAAACAACAAAACAACATAAGATGTTTGTTTATAATTTATAAAATCCCATAGAAATTAAGAACCATCTGCTGCTCAATACATCAGTGTTTCAATCTTCTCCCTTTCACCTACCAGGATGCTTTTATTCTGGAAAAGCTTCCAATTAGCTGGAAATTGGGTATGGCTTCTGTTGTTATTGTGCCCTTCTTGTGGGCCATGTTCCAGCTACAAGTCCCATCCCCAACCCTTCTAACTCCCCATGCTGTGTTTCACAGAACCTGGCTTGTCCATTATGTCTTATGACTATTTGGAAATGTTCACTTTTACTCTTCTTCTATATGCCGAGCCCAGTCCTGGCATTTCTAGTCTGTTAACCTTATCTCCTTCTGCCAGGGTGTAGTAGGTATGTATGAAGATGTAGCAGCTGTGCTTATGCTAAACCTGGTATTTGCCAAGCTTGCCTAGGCACAGAACAAAGGCAAGCTGCACGTTTGCCAAGGCGCACGACTTAGAGGTGGTAGAGCGTGGTGCTAAGAACATCAGTGTTGTGGCTCCAATCCCCATATGGGCTGTTCACTTAGGAGTTGGGCTTGATGATCCTTGTGGGTCCCTTCCAACTCAGAACGTTCGTGATTCTCATATTCTCAAATGAGTAACAGTGTGCTGGTGGGTTGGATGAGTTTTTTGTGATTCTTCATGATATTGGAAATAAACTATTTTCCCAGTAAAGCATGTGACCGCAGTAACTCCTTTTTTTCCTCCCATTGTTTCCTGTAAATCAGAGGTGGTCCTATGAGATAATCTGCTTACACAGAGGGGGCTATTTTACCTCCTGGGACTGTCTTGAGCCACAAGTAGTTTGGGAGTTCAGGCAGATGAAATGATGCAGCTGAAGTTTGGGACTGCCTGCCAGCTCCTCTCTCCATCAAAGCACTGACTCCGTGGCCAACCTCCATCCCTGAGCAGCTCTTCTTCCTGTAACAATTAAACAAAGAAAAGATAGCTTGGAAGTAGGATGTTTTCCACTGAAGCGGATGCATCTGAGTAAGTGACTGCAGCGTGATTAGTGCAGTCCTGTGATCTCAGTGTCTGGGCCCCAGCACCCTTGGAAGCCTTGGGCTCAGGGTGTGGCTCTGCAGCAGCAACCTCACTGAGGCTCAGTCCAGCGAGAGCACACCAAAGTGGATCCTGGCAGTCCTGGGAAAATGGCTGCGCAGGGACTTGTGGAATTTTAGCCCTGTCTTTCTCTGTTAATTGCAAAATGGAAAAAGATATCTTTGGATTTCTTCTCTCCTTTTGCCAGTTTTGCTTTTAATAGCTCTGAAATAAACATGACCCGGTCTTATATTGAAATTGTCAGTCATATCAGCATAGGGGCGGAGAATTTATTTGACAGCAGAGACAATGCTATTTCTGCATTTATTTAATACTCTGCTAGTGACTGTTGCATATCCTTAAAATTCCTGCAACTAAGTATTGAAAACAGTGTAGAATATAGGCTTTTCACAGTAAAATACTTGAAGGCTTTCTCTCTTGTTTATATTTTTCAAATGTAGTTTCTCTCATGCTACTCCTCATAATTCCAGTTTCTTGCCAATTTCTGCTGTTGAACCTGTCTTGTTTAGGAATCAGAAATTTGTCCTGTTCTAACACTCCTTGGGTCTTGAGGAAGGTGTTTTGATCAATACTTACTGATCCACAGTGGAATGCAGAGTAACTTAGGGGAAGAAAAAAAAATTAATACTAAACAAATTTTTAAATAGGAGCAGCTGTTAAGAGAGTGGCATCTCTAAGGGTGGCTAGGAGCGGATGGTGTCCAGCAGTTTTCCTTTGGCAAACAGTGCTATTGCTGTTGGCATTCCAGGCCTTCCCCAACTTCAAGCGTAATTAATGTTGTAGGTGTAAGCTCTCCAAGTTGGCACAACAGCTTGATTAATTTATTCTCTGATGTTTCTTTTGATCTGTTCTGTCAGTTCTGTGGTTGCATTAACGACAAAAGAAAACAGGAGATGAAAGGACAGTCTTCTTGCAAGTAGTTTTCCAAAAATAGCAATAATTTTCCCCTTAAAATCTTCTTTATTGGCATCATCTTCATAGATCAGGCCTAAGGCTCAAAGAAATCAAATAGCTTTTGGCTTTGTCAAATGCATGGGTATGTTTATGTTTTTCGTCTCTTGAGAACCTTTTAAATGCTGTCCTTAACATGAAACCTTGCTGAGATTTCCACCTGTCACATTTAGATTGTTTTCTGATTGCACAGTAAGCTCTCTTGGTTTCAGATGTAGGATGTAGGTGCTACCTGAGTTCTCACCCGTCGTAAATGAGGGTAAAGCAGAGAACTATTATGCCAGTGTGAATCGGGTAATGAAAGACTGAAATAAATAGCACTGTTTCCTGTTAAGCACACCTTGCATCTGTAATGTTCTATGTTCCCAGCACACATCAAGGTGAAAAGATAGCTTTCTTTTGGCAGGAGGGCTCACATTTTATGTTTTGCTAAGAGACATTCAACATATGCAACAAAACTTAAAAGCAAGATGGTATCCATTCATGTTGGTCTTCATTGTGGACTGCTCACTGAAAACCTCTATGCTGTGCTGGAAAAGGAGCCGGTGTAGGGGGGGAATCTTGTGGATAGAAAATGAGTGAATATGTGCTATATGAGTGACTCTGGGTGACTGATGATCCAAACCCAGCATTGTTCTAAAAAGGCATACAGTAAATCCTAGATGAGGAAGAGGATTAGAGACCTGGAAATGAAAATAATAGCCATGGGACTGTGAGGCTATGTACAAAACATGATAATATCCTCAAATCTGTAAATGGTACAGAAAAAATATAAACATTTCTTACCTTGCAAAAATAAAAATGTGGGATTTTCTCTTAGGAATGTCCAAGTTTACATTGGATTAAAAAACAAAAACAAGTTTCTAAAGCTGAGAAGAAACATGGATTCTAAAGACTGCGATTTTTCGGTAGTCACAGACAAATCAGTATCTGTCCTCTCTAAAACTTCTTGTACCCCTTGGAAAAGCAGTTCATTAGCACAAAGTGGCCCCTGAGCTAAACAAGTCCTGTTTAGGATCTGTCCCTGGACCTGCTGGAGCAAGTCCACAGGAGGGCCATGTAGATGATCAGACGGCTGGAGACCCTCTACCATGAAGACAGGCTGAGAGAGCTGGCTTTGTTTGACGTTGAGAAGACAAGGCTTCAGGCAGCCTTTTGGTGCTTAAATGGACCTTAGGAAAAAAAGGGGAGAGAGACTTTTTGCTTGGGCAGATAGTGATAGGACAGGGGAGAATGATATTAACTAAAAGAGGGAAGATTTAGGTTGGATATTAGGAGAAAATTCTTTGCTTGGAGGGTGGTGAGACACTGAAACAAGTTGCCCAGAGAAGCTGTGGATGCCCCATCCATGGAAATGTTTGATGCCATGCGTGATGGGGCCCTGAGCAACCTGATCTCATCAGAGGTGTCCCTGCCCATGGCAGGAGGGTTGAAATTATGTGATCTTAAAGGTCCCTTCCAACTCAAACCATCCTATGATAAAATGACACCCATACCCGTGCTCTGAGGAAGCGAGTCTATGATCTTGTGATTTCTAATATTGAGCATCGTGACAGTAATTAAGAATATTGAGAAGCTATGGCTATCTCATGGAAACTGCAGCCAGACCCCAGAGGTGCAGGGCAAACTTTCGTATCTTGCAGAATAGGAATAAGAGAGACCAGTTCTTAGACCTCCCAAAAATGGGAGGACTGGACTATATTTTTTTTTCCAGTCAAAAGTTTTTTTGCAGGGTTGATGGTGGGGATGTTTCATAGTGTATCCTGAGCAAATGCTCTGCATGTATGCTATGTTTATTTGCTCTGTTTGATGTCTTCTTGCTTGGCTCTCTTTTAAGTAAAGTCTTGTGGCTGTGAGAGTCCCAATATGCACCTTTTTAGTATGTTCCCATTCCCTCATTTTTTTCTCCCAATTTTTTAGACCAGTGCTGATTAGAGTACCACCACAAAGGAAATGATAAGAAAGGACCCCTTATCCAAATAGACTAGCTCCCTGTTGCCTTAGGCAAGCACATACTGTAGTTCCTAATATTCTGTCTTCTAATTGGTTGAATTCTTTGCTCCTTTCATGTCTGTTGAAAATCTATTCTAGAATCTTGCTATTTTTGTTGAAACCTTTTAATCCCCAAACTCAATGCTTCTTTTACCCACTTACCCCTGAGCAGCGGTCAGTTTTCAACATTATTTGTAGGAAACTGATGTTTTTATGGCACCTTACTTTCTGTAGTTTTTGAAAATACAGTACACAATTCCAGTTCCTTCCCCCACCTTTCTTTGGGAGGTTGGTGTTGGTGGTTTTTTGTGTTTGTTTGAACATAAAATTCATGTTTTATTTTCCCCAGTCTTCTTCTTTGCTGGACATGTTATCATTTAGGGTTTAATAGTTCTTGAACATGGCTGGCCCAAACTGTGCCCAGGGGTCCTGCATGTGTTCTCAGCACAAGGCTGTATATCTGCACTGATATTTCTGCTGGAGTTGTCCTCCCTAGTGCAGTCACTTTCACTGTTACACTGGGTGATGGCTCAGTTTTTGCTATAATAACCAAAGTTGATTCTCTCATGTTTTCAAATTCTTGGGTGAAGCAGAAGTTCATAAATATCAACACAACCTAGAGTTCTTTAATTTCCCTTCTGTTATGTCTCTGTGTACTTCAGTTCACTGTCTGGTCATGCTCTGTTAAAGAAATTACCCAGCTTTATCAAGAGGAATCATCAACCAACTCCATTGTGTGCCTAGCCCATTGATAAAGCTAATAAATAGGACTGGTTTGACTGGGATTACAATGGTGCAACCTGTTGTCACTTATCCTTTAGCTGGTTCACAGCACATTCTGCAGTTCTTGTGTTGATGCCCGTCTTCTCTTGTGGTGACATAATGAGTATTTAATTAAAGCCTAGATTTTTTTTTAAAGGGCACATTTAAAATCTATTTTTTATAAATGAAGCAGTATAGTCTTTAATCTTTATTCTCTCGTCTTTCTGTTCAACTAGCTTCAGAATAAGCACTCAGGAATTTTGTTATCTTTTGAACCACATGTTCTTTAAAGGCTGTGTGTATTTCATGTACTGGTATTGCAGCTTTGATAGTGACTACAATTATTTACCTTTTTCTGTTCAGCACCTTTCTGTTTATACTAGGCTGAAAATTACTGTTTTTAGCAGCTTTGAGACTGAAAATTGGTGGAATAAATTTAGGGTACAGGTGTAGGTGGTTTGGTAGAGAATGTAATTACATAGTCCACTTTTAATCCTCTTCTTCTTTTTCATCAGAATTTCCTAAATGGAACAGTAGATAGAAGTTGATACTCAGCCAGAGAGGAAAGCAGTTCCCAGGACAAATGTCTTTGAGACCAGAAGAATTAAAGATGAGGTTCAGTGAATGCTTTAAATCAGCAATGCTGTAAGAAGGGCAGTCCTGTCTGCTTCCCTCCCATGACTACTTTTTGTGCTGCTGCAAGCATCTATGCAGCCATGGGGGTGTATTGAGCTGGGAAACTGTTCTAGCTTAAAAATGACCCAGACAGCAGTCAGTAATTTCTCGTAGCAGTTCCTTGATGCAGCTTTTTTCTACACAGGTGTTGGAAACAAAGGGTAGGATTTGTCAAAGTATTAAGTTACAGCCTTAATTTGGTTTACAAGTTTGGACTTTCCGAAATACGCACAAAGCATTCTTGGTACTGTTACTTGTTAAACTAATAAGGAATGTAGACTAAGAAGTGCCTTCCATAAACTTGCTTGCAATTGTAGCTGAACATATTATTAAGGCCTCTTCTGGGCTAGGCATAGTCTGATGGTTTAGAAGATCATTTTTGGACTGTAGAAATCGACAGTGTTCTACATTGTCGATTTCTACAGGTGCTGTAGCTTCAAACATGGGATATGGGGTGCTCTGTCTTCTAGCGTGCAAACTTTCTATATTGCACATGTGGGCTTTATTTCTATTTTTTAAATATCTCTATACTCTTGAGTTTGAAAATACTAGAAACTGAAATTTCCCTACCCCAGAAATAGTGTATGCAGGTTCAGTTTCAAACCTCCAGAAAAACTGAACTGCATTTAGGTTAGGCTGGTAGAACAGACATCACTCCAGCCATGTCTTAACAAGGAGCCACTGAACTGTTGGTGTAGATGGTGCTTAGAGGCCTTGGAATCTCACAGTACTAGAGCTTGTAGTCTTCATATTTTTTGTACAAAGGAGAAAACACTTCGATGAGGTCACCCAGCAATTTACCAGCAGGGATTAAAATAAAACTATTGTTTCATGGATTGCTTCTCACTAGTCTGCTGAACAGTTACTTCACTGATATGCATGAGTGTCTCAAATACTGGGGCAATTAAATGGAAGACTGGCTGGAGAAGTCTCTGCCCTTTCTCAGTGACTTTATCCAAGATGAGTGTAGAAATCAGCTGTCAGAAATGAATGTCTGTATCTGCAGGGAGTTTTTCACTCATCTCCTGTTTATTGGAGATGAGGAAAGCGGGAACTAGACGCTTCAGAGGGAAGGGGAAATGAATTAAAGTGTACTGTTTCTAATGAGAATGCTGCTGGCGTTTGTCAGTGTCATGATTTGAGACTTGTTTAAACTGTGCTGTCCTTTGCAAAGGATGCTGTTATGCTTAACAAAGGGAGGGGGTTGATAAAGTGCAATTGCTACTATTTCTTGGCCAAAGGCTTCAGGAGGTGAGTAAATTTAATTTCCTGGGCTTGTTGCAGTGCTTATCTCCGTTTTGGAGCAAGTTATACATTAATCAGGGTATTAACATTTCATAAACTTTTGGAGGAAGCTAAATGTCTTGAGTGCCTTTTGCGTGTACTGTCCATTGTCCAACATTAAGTTTAAATCTTACTTTATTCTGTTCAACCTTAGTGCTTTAATGACTATCCATTTCTTTCTTTGCAGCCTCTGTGAATGTGCTTGTCCAAAACTGCAAGATTTACAATGATGCTAGCTGTGATATCTCTGCCGATGGGCAGCTGCTGGCAGCCTTCATTCCCAGCAGTCAGAGAGGCTTCCCTGATGAAGGAATACTGGCTGTATATTCTCTGGCACCCCACAACTTGGGCGAGATGCTTTACACAAAGCGATTTGGTAAGCATGTGGCAAGAAGTCAGGGTGGGTTGGGGTGAGAGAACCTCAGAACTTCAGCCTGCAGTAAGAAATGCAGTAGCCTGAACATCAGTATCTGTAGCAACAGGAAATATTTGCTTGGCCATCTAGCCAGCCACAGACACAGTACTGCTCGGGGTGATATGGTCTGGACAAGTAAGGTGCTGGTAAGGGGGAGCTGCTAAAGGATAGTTTTTTTTCCTTAAAGGACTTCATTGTCTTAGAGACAGAACACCTGCAGCAAGGAAATGTCTTACAAAATTTGTAACTTCTGCTGGTCTCCTTATTCTCTACCCCTTATGATATTAGTATGGCATACATTATGGGAATGCTGGAAGGGAATGAAAAAGCTGTGAGGATGAAACATGGGGCAGTATGTCAACCCATGAGAGAAATAATGCTTCTTCTCTTCATAGGACCCAATGCCATTTCTGTGAGCCTGTCGCCAATGGGCAGATATGTTATGGTGGGACTGGCTTCCCGACGTATCCTCTTGCACCCCACTACAGAACACATGGTTGCTCAAGTCTTCAGGCTGCAACAGCCCCATGGTGGAGAAACCTCTATGAGGGTGAGTATATGTATATTGTGTTTCTGTGTGTTTGGCTCCAGCCTAGTAGTTTGTTGCTGAGTTATGATAACAAAGAGGTAGCGTGCTCCAGACCCACTGAATAATAAACATGTGAAGGAATTTGTTACAGAGGTATGCAAATGTGGCAGGAGAATGTAAATACAACAGAGTTGTGAAACAGTTCTCTTATTTCAAATATGATGACAGATGAATACATTCCATTTTGTGGAATACAGTAGGGCTAGACATCATTCAGAGTACCTAGTAGGTGTTTGGTATTTTTCTGGGTGATATGCGTCTTGCCTGTGGTACTACAGTTGGCTTTGCTGAGGCAGCATATCAGCTGAAGCTTCAGGATCATTTTCTATCATTCCTAAAAGCAACTAACCTCTAGGACAGCAGCCACCAGCAGTTTCAGGAAGGGTAGGAGCCAAGCTTCATATCATACCTGCAAACTGAAGCTGACCATCCTTTTCCCAAAGAGGCTTTGCTGGGTCTTTATTAGTTAGTTCTTAATGTATATGTAAGCATATTTTGGCAATGAAATTATCTTTATGTTCTTTTGCTTTATGGGACAGCAGAACCATGAACTGAACCACTCTGACTCATTTAGTACCTGAGGAAAAACCTTCCATCTTTTCACTAAGTGGCAGAGTTGAGAACATGTGTGTCTTGCTTTCTTAATGAGTGAAGTGCAACAGCTGTTCAGTGATAGTTCTAGGTAGTAAAAGCCATGTCCAGTTCATAATGCACAAAGAGAGTTAAGGAGTCAGAACTAAATAATTTCTGAAGCTGAAATTGGTGTTGGATTCAGGTTCTAGACCATGTATTCAGGTGACTTGTTTTAGGAGATGAAAAATGAATCTTCAAACTTTTCGCTTTGTGGGATAACTTTACTGTAGTGGAACTCATTCCATGAGAAATCGTTGTTTCCTGTCTTTTTTTTGCTAAAATACTTCTCTTTTTTTTGTTTAAGGCCTCTCTAATTATTATTACTTTTGGCCATACGGTTTTCCCAACGAACAAGGGTTGCAGTGAGGCATTTGTCTAGTGACCTCACACCGGGGAGGGACTTGTCACTGGGAGAAATTCTTTGATTCACCTTTGGATTCTGTAGTTGCTCTTCAGCCAGTTCATGATTCGGAGAGAGCCACTTTATCAGCTGTTCTAAAACTCTTGTTTATTGTCATCATCTGTTCCATATTGTAAAGCAAGGGAAGATAAATGATGAGGGTGTTCTTTGGTAAACAAAATCAGCACTTTTTCAGACCTGGATCTGAGCTACCATTCTGGTACAAGCCTCTCAAAGTAAGAGACAGAAATTAAAATGTATTTATGAAAAAAGGTACTATTTGCTTTGCAGGTACAGTTGGTGAAAGCTGTGTGGATATAAGATCACAAAGTATATGGATTCAGCATCCTGTTCGATCCTTCTAAAAATCTAGTTTGCCCTGGTACTGGGTTTTTTTCAGCTATTTTAAGATTCTAGTGAAATGCATATTTTTTTTTTCTGCCAGAAACTGGAGTAGCCCTTCCCACAGTCTCTTTACCATATCATAAGTTAAGACAGAAAAGTCCTATTAGCGAAAATCACGTCTTCCTCTCATCTGTCCTTTACATTTGCTCTAAACTCCAGTTGCCATGGCTTCTAGCCCTTACTTTTGGAGACATTTTTCAGTAGCCAGCTAGATCAGCAAGCTCGCTGTCTAAATGTTTCATTTATATTTCTTCATCTCCTTGTCTTCAAATGTTTGTACCCCTGCTCTTAGTCACCATTTAGTGAAGTAATGCTTTGTATTCTTTAATCTTCTCTTGTAATTTAATCTTCCAGCTTTCATTTTTTTTCTCCTCTCTTGAATTCTCTCCAAAACCCCCTTTTTTCTTCTTTAATTTTTTTCCCTTCGTTCTGGGATGTGTTTAAATGTACATAATGTGATAAGCACAGTTTTACCAGAAGCCCACAGAGGATAGGTTTTTTTCTATTTCTTTTGGACAGCCTTTACTTATGCAGTCAGAAACCATCGAGGGAGGGTTCAGGTTTCAGGGGGGGTTGCTGTTTTGGTGCATTGAAAATCTTCTACAATTTTTTCCCACTCTTGCTTTTCAGACTTGCTCCACATCACTGCACTTCTGTCTTTCTCATCTGCTGTAGTTCTGGATTTTTTTTTTTCCTCCAGATGGATTGCATGTATTCTAAAGGTTGCTTTTTTCATCTTTCTTGCACATGTATTTATAGCTTCCAAAAACCTTTCCCCCACGTTTTAAAATCCATCCAGTCTAGCAGGATTTGCTAACTATATTGCTGTTTTCCCCTTTTCCAAATCATGTTTAAAGATGTTAAAAATGTCTTCTTTCTGACTGCTTTGGACTTGGGGCTTTATGAATGTGTGGCAGGGCCACAGCTAGATCAGTTTGAATTAAATTGGTTAAAGAACCTTCCTGTTGAATGATGTTGAGTATTGTTTCAACATTTTGGTGTGTTGGTGGTTGTCTTTGTGCAGTCCACAGGACCAGGCTTAGAAAGCATACAGCTGTTAATTTCATAAATTAATTAATTAAATACTACTCCTCCATCTAGTTGTAGAAATTCGTGCATCCACCACAGGTATTTCTTCGGCCTTGAGTTCTGCAATAAGACTGCTTCATAAGTTTGTAATACTTTTCAAGACATGCAAAATGAAGATAGAGTTTTAAGTAGGAAATTTTATCATATTCTTATCACACTGTCCTTACATTGGCTGACATATTCATATTCAATTGAGTAAAAATCTGTTTATAGCTTGGCCAGCATGCAGTACAAAAAGGTTTAGGAAACCTGGTGAAACTGTATTCTTTAATATCTAATTTAATATGCACCTTAGAGAGAATCAGAAAGCATTTTTGTTGCCTCTCTGCCAACAGCTTGTAATACAAAGCACTTGTTACTCAAACTCTTAATTAAAAATGAGTCAGAGCCATGTTTGAAGCAATATTTTGTGGATATTTTAATTATACCCTACTCCAACACTCCCAAAAGAAATGCTACATTACATTCTTTGAGAATTCTTATATGTTGTTTGACAGTTCTTTCTGCCTTCCTTCCTACCCACCTCCCTGCCTCCCTCATGGCTTTGGATTTGCAGTCAATGAACTGGAAGAGTAGGGCTTGGCAACTTGTCCTCTAAGCCACTGCTGACCAGTGCAATACAGTGATTATTTCTGATGCAAATTTACCCTTCTTCCACATCCTTAACTAGCAGTCAGTGGCATGCAGGTTTCTGTTGCTTGGAGACTTTCTACCATCTTTTATCTGATGCAATTAATTGATTTTGTTACATGAAACTTTAATACATTTAACTGTGCTAGAAATCCACTGGCTGTCAATGTCATTTTCTGAGAACTACAGCCCTTTTGGATTGTACTAAGGAGCACCTTGGTTGTACAAGTGTACATTGTCTGTATACATCCTGCTGCTAGTATTTCAGAGAGATTGGAGAGAGTTCACAACAGGTCAGGGCTGTCATGATTTGACAGTTACGAATTTCGTTCAGAAATAAAGGCATGAATTGTCATCAAATGTGATAGTTGTGAGCTAGAGGTTCATGCTTTTTCTGTTCACTCCCTTAGGATTAGCATTTCACATGGAAACCTGGCTTTGCTAAAGAACAGTTTTTAACTTCAGTCTGAAAAACAAAAGCTCTCTAGTAGTGTTGACTTTTAGCAGGAGGGGTATGCATGAACATCAAGTGTTTGTTGCTTGTGTTCTTGGGGGATTTTTTGCAAATCTCTGAAATGTATCTGTAGCTGGAGAGTGCAGGGAAAGGAATTGCTTTTAGCAGGTATCTAGCTTGGGGGTGGTACAGAAAGCAGTGATGCTGGGAATTGTCTGAAATTTGAGTTTCAGAGATAAAAATCTTGGAGACAGGACTCCAAATGTGGAGTAAGGATAGGTTTTGTAGCCTGTTTTGAAAACATAGGTGGAATTTGTCTCTAAATAAAGCATGTCTGTTTTCAATCTGTTCAGTTTAGGGTGATTTTTGAATTCCATGTGCTTCCAAGCATATTTGGATGTTAAAGGACTTAGAAGAACACAAAATTAGAATCTTGTTTGGAGCTGAAGGTCCTTAGAAACATGGGAAGAGTAAGGATCATATTGCCCTGGATCTGATAGCAGTGGGTACTAGTGAGAAAGGCAGCCAGAAGGTGGTTTTATTTCTAGCATTCACAAATGCTGATGCCCTTGCAATGTTTAATGTTTTTCATTCTACCCAGAGGAAGATAACTTGGAAATATCAGCAAAACATGATCGCTGGAATCCAAATTAAAATAAAACCTTGAAAGTGGCTTTTAAGTTGAGGTTACAAAAAGTGAGGTAGGTGATAAAAAAATTTGATTGACATGAAGCTGAAGAGCAAATGATACAATTTGTGGGGATAAAGTGACTTAACCGATCCCCATCTCAAATGCTGCACTTGCTTTGAATGTGGAAAAAATTCAGGCTGTGGAGATCCAGAATTAGTTCTTGACAAGACTGCTGCTATTTGGGAAACATTCCTCTTAAGTGGTCGGTCAGTAGCTTGGATGGAACAGAGCATGTGTACATTTCCATTGTAAACAGATGGAGAATTCCAAATACCACAGGAAGAAGGGCCTGAAACAGAAAGACTTGCAGAGTTTTAGCACAATGCCAAGGGTTTTTTGTTCTAGCATATTAACTCTTAATGAGTACAATGCACATAATATGTGAAAAGATGGACAGTTTTCCTGAGTGCTGTTGCATTCTGAGCTTCATGCAAGTGTCAGTAGAATGTATCCAGTGTGGTCTGCAAATGTCACTCACTGACTCTCTGAGTGAGCTGCTCAAGCTCCTGCAGCTGTAAGCAACCAAGCTTTAAGCCTGAAAGCAAATACCCTGCACGTCTGCTTCACTGGGGCACAAGTTAGTTTTATCAGAATGCTTAGTAATGTGAAAATAAAACTGGTTAGGAGACTATGAGGAGATGGTTTACTGCAACACATTACCTCCAGTGAAAGAGTTCATGTGAACTAACATATTTCTGAGAACAAGAATAATTTAAAAGAAAGCACCAGCTTCTTGCTATGTTGTTGAAAAATGTGTTGGTGCGGTCCCTTGGGTCTTCTTTTAAGAAAGCTTTGACATCTTCAGGTCAACAGGGTGATTTTCTGACGTCTCCAAGTAGAACTGTAAATAATACGTCCAATTACTGCCCAAAGAAATGTTTCACTCTTGGCAGAAGTCAAACCACATAGATGTTTTTTAGGCTTTCAAAAGGCCATGCAAAGTCACAGACTGCCAGCACTTGTTGATACTAGGAAGAGAACATGGAAACAGAACACTTTTTTGAGCTAAATGGGAAATCTCTCTTTTTAATAGAGTGGAGCATAATTGTCTGGTTGAGACTGAGTAGTTTATATATTCTGTGTATGGGCAGATTCTGTCAGATATCTCTAGGAAAACAGATCATATCCAAACCCCATGTTGGTAAACACTGCTTATGTAGGGTGCTGTAAAAAAGAGCTGTATTCAACCTTGCTGGAAGATGCAGCACAACCTTGGGGGTGCCGATGACATGAAGATTTGCACAGATGTGCACATTTGAGTACGGATGCAGAAATATGCAGGAATAGTATGTTGTAAGGGTTAGTTATATTGCTGTCTTGAGCAATTCAGCTGTGTCTGCCTGACACAGTGCTAAGACAGAACTTTAAGGAAATTAAAAACTCATTAGAACCCTTCCTAAAATACTGTGTTAATATCTCATGTGTTAGTTAAACATGGGAGCAATGTCCGTTTTAGCGAACTGGTGTGAAGAAAAGGCAAATGACATCTCTTCAGGATGTTTTTACTTCATGGGGTGTGAAACTGAGAGCCAAGACATTTTGTTTAATATGAGGTCCAGTATTGGGAGAGCAGAGTTTTTGCAGTTCAGATAAGGCCTTGAACCTGTTTGCCCCACAGTAGCTACTGTTAGCTTTGGTGCAGTTTGGTACATAGTTTTAACTAGATTTAAGAAATTATGGCAAACATGGTTCCACATCTGAGATTATTTATGTGCAGTCATCTTGCCCAAGTCATTTAGGGGGAAGGGAGACAAAGTGAATTATTTCCAGTTTATATTGAACTGGGCATGGGCTGACAAGAAATTGCTGATCGCTATTTCATAAAAACTTTTTTTCAGTATTTCTTCCTACCATCTTCCTTGAATTAAATTTGAACCAACTCTTTCCTCCAGTATTTATTCCTTCCAGACATCTAGGCAGCTGGATAACAGCCTCTTTTCACCTAGATGAGGATGCATGTAGCTCTGTCATCAACATATTGTTGACATTTGATCTTGTATGCCATTCTACTGAGGCTCAGCAGACGGAGAACAGAGTGGAATGGCAGCTGTCTGCAAATCCTTTGCTCTTGTCATTGGATTCTGTACACATTGTAGATGTTGCTGTTACAGTCTCAGCATGACATTTAATGAGGAATTCACAGATACTGGTTTTGGTTTGCAGTCTGAGTTAAGGGCAAAAATGAAAAAGGTTGTCGTTCCTATTGCCAGAGAGATGACCGTATCTCTGTTAGATTGATGCAGCACTGAGAGCTGTTGGTGATTTTTGCAAGAGGGAGTAGCAGTGGGATACAGTCCTGCACAGTTCAGTTTGCTTGTGCATCTGCACTGAGTATACATACACGTGTCTATCTTCTGTCACTCCAATCTCCTTGGCATTCCTGTTTCTCTCCTTTCATCTTTTCCAACCATGTGTATGTGCAAATGAAAGGATAGTTGTTTTGTTCAACAGTTTCTTGCTTACTCAACCCTAGGCTGCAGATCCAGGTTTGGACCAGTCCCCTAAGGGAGTTTTTGGAGCTGTTACCCTGGTTTTGCAGCCTTTGAAAGACAGGTAGTAAAACAGCTTTGTTACTTAAGATGATCCATTTCTTCATAACACCTTCCCACTAGTTATTTTTAAATGTAGTAGTTGTATGCAGGCTTGTGAAATAAAGTACCAGCTGATAATGTAAAGAGCTCACCTAAAGAAGGAAAGGATTAGGTGTGCTTTAATGAGACTTCTGAATTTGAAATATCAGCAATAAATTATTTGATCAACCAGGATCAGGAAGAACCAACAATCTTTTACATTTGCAGAACGTTTCTCAATCTATCCAACAGGAATTTCTGGTTCTGGCCTATTTTAGGAATTGGATCAACTATCCACAGTTAAGGTTTCAGTTGTTGCTGAAAACTAAGAGTTCTCATTTAATTTGCTGTGGCTCAGAAAGCAAAGCTAGGATTTTCTGCATGGACAACAGGTGCAAAAAAAGGCAGAAAGAGGTTTGTTATATTGGTAAAGACTGAAGGAAAATTTTATATATAATCCTATTGCATCTGAGAAAGATAAATGGAGTTGAAAGAAATTTTATTTGTGCTGAGCGCTGGACAATAAAATCCATTTGAGGATAGCACTGACAAATCCAAAAGGATAAATGCATTATTTTTCAACTTCTTCCATTTTAACAGAGAAGATCTTTTGGAAAGATGTGTATGTTGTTAGCAGGAATCAGCTGTGGGGGAGGGGTTGAGCAGCACAGACCAACCTACCTAATAGGGAGAGACTGGGAGCAAGGAAATAAGTCTTTTTCCCCATCTCATAATGGAAAATGGGTGCCTTCTTCTTTGTATCTTTATATAGGCACAGAGACTCCATACAAAGAAAGGGGAGACTTGCTATGTTTCAAAATGCTGGTACACACTGTCTTATGAATAAATGTATTGAGCAATCTGTCAGTTATCCCAAGGAATATTTGTTTTGCTTTGCTTTGCTCTGCTTTACACAAGCTAGACTTCAATTTTGCTGTAGTGGGTTCTGAAGTTTTTCATACTGCATTTCATCATATTTTGTGAAATTCATTAATAGGCAGCAAAGTAAAACATGTAATCTAAGCAAAAAGATTGTGCTGTTTATTAAGGAGATCAGGTTAGGATGTCTTTTTCTTATACTTCTGAGCCTTCAAAAACACAAACTATTTGACTGCATAATACAAGTCAGTGATGCAGGCTTACTGGCACAGGACATGTGGTGTATTCAGTGGAATGATAGATGCTTACAGAAACAGTGTCAGAGGTAAGCTAGTTAACACGTTGGCATTATAAAAATGTCAGGTAAGATATTTCAGTGGTATCCCACTATTGGGAGGAGGCAAAGAAAAAGATAATTAATCGATTTAAATGCTCTCTTGACAAGGTTCTTGCAATCAAAAAAATGAAGTCAGACTTGCTCTGCTTATGCCTTCATACTGTCACTGCATCTTGTCTGCTGCTCTGGCAAATACAATTGGAGTTCATAATTTTCTCAATTTGTTTAATGCTCTTTGAGTAGTTTCAAACTGTATATTGGCCTTGCTTGGAGATGTACTTTCAATGAACTTAATACAGTGTTGTGGATTGGCTGTGATTCTGGGGTTGCATCTCTGACATATTTCACATACCTTAGAATGGTAAATGAGGTATGAGGCACCTTTGCTGGCCAGAGCCTCTGGTATAGCTGCAATTGTATTGACAAAGCTGTGCAGCCTCTACAGTCACTGTGGTAGTATAACCCATACCCTTATGAGGAGCACCTTGTTTACCAATGCAAACTTTGCATCTGTGGAGGTAAGAGGTACGATTATTGGCTGCCGTTACATTTATACTCATCCAGCAGAGATAAATGATCCTTTCTGAAGCTCTTCCTTGGCAACCTGGGTCAGAGTAGCTGCAAAACTGTATTTTACCAGTCCTCAAAGAGATTTCTATAGCATTTAACGCATCAGATATTTCTTTCCCTGTGTGTTTTCATTGTCTGTCAGCCCTTGGTGACAGTGTTAATTCAGTTAAAAATTAATAATTATGTTTTAGGCTGATGGTTTACAAGCCCACCTATCTGCTTCATGGATGGCAGGATCTCCCCATGTAAAGGAGACAACAGCTGCACCCCTCCCCAAGCAGTCTTTATCAAGTTGTATCTAATAGCCAGCTTACTGCTTAGGCTAAGCAAAGGTAATGGCTTGAAATTTATTGGCATCTCGAAAGCAGATGCATCTAGTCAAGAGCAGAAGCGTCTCTATCGAATTAAAAAAGATAAAAAGCGAGAGTTCCTGCTGAGTTTTCCTGCCTGCTTGTGCCAAAACTTTCTCTTCTCCAGCTTCAAAACATGTTTGTTCTTTCTTGAGTGCCAGAGAGAAGAAAGGTCTCACTCTGCCAAACAAGTAGTGTTCAGCACTCCCCTGCTTACCACCGCTCTCCTCAGAGGTGGGAAGGCCTTGAGCCAAGGGTGGCTGTGCCGATGAGGTGATGCCTCTGCTTGGGCCAGGCACGGCACCGCTGGGATCAGACGAGGAGTGCAGCACTGTGGCCAGCTGGCAACAGGAGCACAGACTTGGGGCAGCCTGCTGCTGCTCTGATCACTGACAGGATCCTGGCGATTGCTCTGTCCAGCTTTTTAGTGTTGGGGGGGAAAGGTGGAATTTGAAGGGTGTTATTAAAAAGGAGCATTTTCCGTTTTAAAGAATGGGAGGGGAAGACAGAAGGACTAGCTCAATAACAAGGACATAGCAGAGACTTTTAGCAAAAAGTTTTCTTACCCCTTCAGGGCAGGTATAAATTAACTGTCTAGCTCTGTGCTTATGTACTGTGCCCTGGGCCTGTCAGCTTGACATTGAGGAAGAGATCATTGAGAAAGATTCCTTGAGGCTGTTGATTGTCATGCAGCCTCTCCTGGCACACTGCCATAAGTAAATACCTAAGTTCATGGCTGTGACAGGTGAGAGAGTACTGATGTGACAGCAATGACAAGTTGGAGGGGAAGCAGCAGCAGTGGGCTTGAGGTGGCCTTTGCACTCCAAATGCAGCTTGTTTGTTGAATAATTTGAGGGCCTGTTTTTTCCTTATCTTCATGCCTTATAGCCTTGCTTTCTTTGAGCTGTCTTTTCCTATGGCTATGAAGCAATGAAAGGAGTTTTAGAGAGTTCAGTGCATGATGTACATGCCCACTGCTGTTGAGTGAGGATGGAAAAGGCACACCAAAGAGATAAGTAGTTGCTTCTAGTACAGTTTTTGGAAATAGAAAATTGCAGACAAAAATTGCTCAACCAAATTTTTCCCCACACTTCATGATTACAGGGACGTAAAATGGAAGCAACCAACTTGTTTCTTTAGTGGGTATTGCTTTTCTTTGGTATGAGTTGCCTTTTGTGTACAAGTTTAGCTACCTAGACAGTTTTGGTTTTTCTAGAGGAAGACTTTTACCTTCCCGCCATCCCCTGAACTGAAGGAGAGATGGATTCCTTGCAATGGTAGAAGACTGCTGGAATTCCCCAGCGAAGTGTGGAGAGATCACCAGAGACAGAGTTTTCTACAAACATAACTACACATCAAGCAACTGTTCTGTGTAATTCAGGATGGATCATGGGGCCCTAAAGGGAAGGAGTAGGACCTATCATGTATACTGAAATGATATTTATACATCATTGTTATTGCAAGAAGAGAATAGCTTGCTATACTTGTGTTACCCATTAGAGTTTAAGCTTCCAAAGGTATATTCTGAAGCTCACACTCCTCCTCAGACTTCACAGTGTTTGTAGTTAGAGAAACATACCATTCAAAACTCTATTTCAGAAGAGCATCTAGATATAAAGGCAGCTGCCCACTTTGTAAAATGCTAAATTGCCACATCTAATGGTGTGGCTATGTATTATTGAATTGGTAGTCTAGTGATGCTAAGACCAGGGTTGACATTGATTATGGTGAAGAGTGTGGAAGCTTTCTGTGACTGCTGATGGTGATTAAGGGGTGATAACGTGTGGTGCAATATGATATCTCCTAACCAAAAGTGTCACAGTGTTTTAATAAGCTCTCTGGAAACTGTGATAGAGTATGGTGGGTACCTTAAAGATCAATCACTGCACTTTTACAACAGTGTTTCTAAACTGATTCCTGAACCTTTGGACATCAACATGGCTGTTAAACATGGCCTGCAATTAATCTGTGGACCAGCCCTAATGAAAAGAAACTCTTGAATTATCAACTTTATGTATTTGTATTGTTAATTTTAAGAGTTTGAGGGTTGGCAGCAATCACTTGATCTAGAAGATGGAGAGTTGTATTTATGTAGGATTCCTGTGGTAACCTGAGTATTTTTCCTGCAAGTTCAGAAGTACAAAGGCTGAACAATCCACAGCAAAGAGGTATGGTCAGTCTGTGGTATGTTTTCAGGCTGGCTACTTTGGTTGAGATATCTCAGTATCTTTTTATAAGATTTAGCAATCAAAACAAGACAAAAGAAAAAAAAGTCCAAAAGAAATTAGCTGTGATCTATGGCAAATAATGCTTCCTGGCAGAGTTCTGACCTTCTTTGAAGAGAAGGACCTGCTGATGTTGAAGGAACTTGAATTTTTTTTTTCCACTCTGTGTATAGAGTAGGGGGTCTTGCTAATGGATGCAAATGCAACAGACAGTCTGTATGACTGCATCAGATTGATTAGCTGGGTCCTGGTTACTGCTGTGAGTGGTGATTATGCCAGTGCAGCTGCTTTCTCTTTTTATGTACTAATTACCACACGCATGGATGTCATCACCCTTAACACTGCATGGAGTTGTCCCATTAGCGTGGGAGTGGGAAGCAGCAGGGGAGGGGAGCTCTTCAGCATGACAGGCTGTTTAGAATTGAATGGAGTGGAATGATGAAGCAACTATTCTGATGCAGAATTTTAAAGCTATCTTGTCTTCGAGATTCAGCCCTCAGCCAGCACTTGCAGGTTGTCAAAGCCAGACTCATGTCCTTGGAGGAGCATTTTCCATGGGATGCTGTTTACTGCAAAGCAGTAAAAGGAGTGAAGCTCAGCTGTAGCCAGCAAGTCTCCTGCCTTGTGGCTGGTAATGGAGCATGTGGGACAACAGCTGTGCAAGCTGACCTGCCAGTTGGGAGAGCTTGCTGCTAGCCCGGGAAGGTGGTGGCTTCCTGAGATGTGACAAAGCCATTCTCAGTAGAAGAGGAACTGTTTCTGACTTGCCAAAGAAAGATACAACGGAAGACCCTTGCAGTCTGGAGAAATTCAGAATGCTTATTTTATGAATTTATGCTCTTGGTTCTGGCAGACCCCTCCCTTTCCCCTCCTTCCTCCTCCAAAGCCAGTCTTCCCATCTGAGAGTGTACCCTAATCTCCATGGTAACAGGTTAACCATCGTACATGTGATTCCTCCCCCCTTCTGTTTCTCCCCTTGCCTTTCTCTCCCTGCTGTCCCAGCAGGCAGGGCAGGGGAGTGGGACCAGCATGACCGAGATGGGTAAGACCTACAGCCTTCCTAGGCTAAACCCCTAAAGACCTGCTATTTCTGCTCAAATGCTGAGCTTCTCTGAATACACTAACTGCTGAGTGATAGCCGAGGCAAAGAGTGTCCAGCTTCTGCCATACAGAGAAATCCTTTTTTCTTGTCTAATGTGACCTCCTCAGAGAAGCAGTTAAATTTGTTACTGGTGATGGGAAATAATGTAGCTATATTGTTTTGCTCTGACTTACTTTATGTGCATATAGGATAGTCAGGATGAAGGTTCTGGGTACTAGCTACGGAAGGGCACCTAGTTAAGTAATCCCTGACTCATGCTTCTCAAGTTAAATTCTCAAACAGACAAGATATGCAGCGGGCAACAGAGCTATGGAGTAAAATGGCTGCCGTTTGTTATGATAGCTTGTAAGTCCCATCCTAATGGCTTCTAATTATTTACTTCAAGTCACCTCAGCAGTGCAGTAGTGATTCATGTGCATTTTCATCAACATTCGTCCTGTTGTTCCATCATACCATCATTCCCTTCCCTGCTTACTGGTTCACCAGCATTCCCTTTTCTGTGAAGTCTGGAGGAAAGGTTTTGTGATGGTTGGATGTTTGCCTGCTAGAAAATCTAATGAAAACCTATATTTCACCTTGGATTTATCCAGTTGAAAATCCAGATTCAAAGTCTGTGTTACTTGCAGTGATGACAGTTTATAGCTAAATTTCTGCAGAAATTCTCTTAATGATTTGGTCTTGTAAATGCAGTCTTTGGTCCTACCCTTCCGAAGTCCTGATACTTTAAAGGCCCAGTATGCTGAAGCATCTTGTCCCTGTCTATTCTAGGTAGCCAAACTGACTCATTACTGCTCTATGTATTTCCCATGCCTTTGTTTTTATGATTTTCGTGTGTCGTATTTTTAGGTTAAATGGATTGTTGTCAGTATAACCATTTCTGGTTACTGGATGCTTCATTGCTGTGTGCCAGTCAGCCTATTAAAGATTAAGGGCACATGTATGTGCATTTCTAGCAGCTGCTTACTCTCACTGCTGACACGTCTCTATGGCTGTCTGTGCTGCTGCAGGGAAATTTGTTTGAGCTTCCTTGGCTCTCCTGCCTTGTGTTGTCCTGTCAAGTAATCCCCTGTTATTGTTCCAGAGAGTTTTCAACGTTCTGTACCCGATGCCTGCCGACCAGAGGAGACACGTCAGCATTAACTCTGCTCGCTGGCTGCCGGAGCCGGGCCTGGGATTGGCATATGGCACCAACAAAGGGGACCTGGTGATTTGCCGACCAGAGTAAGTGCTCGCTTTACATGGACACATTGCATGGAGATAGAACTGCTTTAACCATTCTGTTCTCTGCGGAGCGGGGATAACTTGTCTTTTCTTGTGCTTGAGGGATCCATGAAACCCAATTCCTAATACTTCTTTTGGACTGCCACAGTGTTTACATGAGAGTCTCTTACCATCAGTATTTGTTTTGCTGATGGTAAACTTCAGAGAGTGTTTGAAGTGCATCTCATTAGCTCATGTTATTTCCCATGTCTTACTAGGATTTCTGGATCCTTTATTTCATATATGACTAGTGCAGTGTCTTTCAGCCTCTCTGGATTTATAGACTTCTAAAGTGACAGGAAATTTGAGTTAGTAATATGCATGCTTTCCTCAGCTTTCAAGGACCTCTTGAAGATAACCAACCAGGTTGAAAGTTGCTGACCTAGAATTATCCAATACTTTTTACAGTATTCAAGCAAGAGATTCTATGAACTGCAACGATTTTTGTCATGATTATAAGCAAGCCAGTGAATTATTTTGGTATCTTCACTTAAAGCCCAGTGGTGTGACATACACATTTCAGTTCTGTTTAATTTGTATGGAGCTGTGAAAGGTGTAACTGCCACTTTGTAACCTTACAATTCAACACAAGCTAATTTAGTTGTGGTCTGATACAGATGATAACAGTGACACATTGCTTTCAGTGTTCTTGTGGAGTGTCTGCATCATACGTTGTTGAAACCCTTCTCTTCATTGTGTTGTCCAAATGTTCTTTTGGAACCAGATTTCTTTTATGCCGCAGGGACACTTCAGCGGTTTCTCTGCTTCAGTTATTTCCTGGTACTAAACTACCTTGGTGTTCTTTTGGGTTGTGCTTCACATGTTGAAGTTCCTTGGAACTTAAAAGCTGGCAGCTAGAAACTTGCAGCACTGCTGGTGATCATACCACATGCAGGTGAACTCCATCTGTTGTGCCATGACATCAGGCATGTGGTGCTTGAGGAGAGTTACATTGTCAGTTGCGAACCACTAGTTTAAATCACAATAAATATATACAGTTATAACAGTGACTAATTCAGCACAGCCTTCTGGTTGGAAGTGGTTGGAATTCAGATTGGACCAGTTTTGGTAGTACAGAATGGCAGTACTTTTCAAACAGACTTCTTGTTCTCTTGAACATAATCTTTCATCAAGATCTTATTTATACATGAAGTTCTACAAAATACTGTTATGGAATAAGCTATAATCACTCTCTTTTGGGATAAGTGGCTTTCTTTAAGAACAGTTGCTGTATTTTCTAAGCAGAAGAATTATTCAAGAATAACAGCTCTTTTCTTGAACTCGAGAATTATTCTAAGATATTTTCAGTATACAAAAATGGTTAAGATTTAGTTTACTGATTAGGGTTCATGAGATAAACTTGGATGAGAACCCAGGGAAATTAAGTCCCCCTGAGGGTGGATTCTTTGATTGAATGCTGCAGAGTCAAGCTTGATCTGGCTGTCCTGGCTTCACACACCCCACATTACATTTCCACTCAAATGCTTGCAGTACCCCAAAGCTGAGTGGCATGTCTCTTCTTGGCACCTCACTAATTAAAGAGTGCATATGAACACTTTCATGGTGTGTTATGGAAGCACAGTCAGCCCTTCTGCAACATCTGCAAAAAACCTTCTTAGCTCACCATGTTAATTATTCACAATTCCAACAAAAATAGGTGCTTTGTATGTGAACATGAAACAAGGTGGCTGTATAGGTAGGAGATTTGCTGGGGGAGGTTGACAAAAATACTTCATCAGGTTTCCTGCTGGTGGATTGGAGTGATTGATGCTTCTGGTGATAATTGTAAACATCACATGGACTGATGGGTTCTTTCTGGAGCAGGACACCTGATGTGTTCTGTTCTCAACTGCACCATTTTATAGACCAACAGTCAAGAGCGACTTGTAAACCTCAGCATGAAGGTGTAGATACTCACTGAGCTGTATAATTTGTATTGAGGCACTAACATCAGAACACAAAGGTGAGTGAGGCTCTATGAGAGTAGAAGTGGTTGGCAGCTGTGGTGTCTGTTTCAGATCTACTTGACAAATCCTTAGAGAAAGGAAAAATCCTGACATGTGGATGCCATCTCAGTAATTATTGGCTTAATAAACTTGGTTTGAGATTGGTATGTGTATTGACTTTAACTTGAGAAGTGAGGAAGAAAAATGAAAAATATTTGTGTGGTTTCCATACACAGTAATACAATGGAAGACAAATACTAAATGCAGGATTCAATAATTGATAGAGTATTACTATATGAAGGATAGTCTAGCAAACAGCAGGAAAACCCTGTACTGCTGAAACCCCTCCACTGTTCTAATTTGGCAAAGAAAACTGTGGTCAGTAGCAAACAACAGAGGTTTTTATAATTCCCTGGGTTATTATTAATTTCCATATACAGTGCAGGCATTTGAAACCAAGTAGTACAGGAATCATATAAACAGATTGAAATAGCAGCTGTTCCTCAAATAGAGGATGTAAATGAATAGACTGGAAGTACAAGCTGATCAAAAAAAAAAGAAAAAAAAAGGCATAACTTAAAGCTCCATGGACTTGTGATGGGATGCTATGCAAATATTCCTCCCAACATTCAAAAAACCCACTTTTTAAACTGGAAATGGCAAGGTCACATTATGTTGGCAGTCCATAATTGTAATCTCAGTACACAAATTTATGGGGTATATTTTGAAGGTAAGTAAGATAAAAACCATGGAAAGTGGGATCGAATGCATTGTGATTTGACTAAAGTGGAGTACAGTGGGTTGTGTACCTGTCCTTGAGAATTTTATGTCTTTATTTCTAATTAAAGAGTCAGCCAACGATTTGCTCAAAGTCTAACATATCTGTGGTTTAGTGAGGCAATTCCTGTACTGTAACTGCAATAAATCTGGTTAATTTCTAAAGAATTAGAACAAGATCAGGTAAAGAGTAGGTGAAGTCCTGGCTAAAGTAAAGAATACAACATTATTGACATCTGGGCTCTGTCAAAAAAGAGGTCGTTGGACTTCCCTAAAAAAACCAGTTCTGGAACTGGTTGATTAATACTATTTACACAAATGGCTGGTAAGGGTGCACTGAATAAATTTGCTGTGGATGTGACATTAACTTTGTCATTACAGGGAAAAATTAAAGTATTGCAAAGGAATTGGATTGCTGTGAAAGTGACTGGAGCTATAGAAATGAGAACTTAACAGTACAAAGTGCACTTAGTGACTAATTACACTGAGTTCAGTAGATAAAATGACGGAGGAGGAGAAAGACCTGAGGTTTTGGTTGATTATAGGTGATTAAGCCATCAATACGTGAGGCTGTAGGAAAAAAATTAGTTCTAGGATGAGATACAAGATGCTTAACAGCAGAGATGGCAAAATATTAATATGGGTGTAGAAGAAGCTAGAAATATAAGCTGGAATAGTTTAAAATTTGCCTTTTAACTGGCACAGTAGCTTAGAGCACTCAGGGAACATTTTACCTAAGAAAATCTCCAGTGTGGAGTCTTTATCAGAGCTTTATCAGTTTGCATCATGGAATGAAATCCTCGGTGTCTGTTTTATATGGTAGAAACACATATCTACTGAATGCATACACAATTAAATGCACACTGAATTAAAAATGAATTTGATTCTAAATGCCCATAATCTTTCCTATCCTGTTACATCCCAACAAGAGTTTTCCCCTTCAGCAATATCCCTGGTGGGCATCTCAAACATGAACTGTCTTGTGAAACATAAACAGGTGAGACCAAAAGTGGTAAGGAGTAGACTGCATGCTGCCCTTTGCTGTCTTTGCTTGTGGAGGACCACCGTGGGAGAAAGGCAGGGGATTCAAATATCAATTGTTTGCTGTTTCATCTTGAGTGTCCTCTCCTCTGTGCTCCAGAGCAGGTTCTGGAAGGGCTTGCTGCTCGTGCTTTTGCAAATACTATTCCAGAAACCACATTGTTCTGAGAAAACTTCAAGGTCTTGAAGCATCTTGTCTAAGGCTAGCTTTTTCATGCAGGCATCCACAAGGATGGAAGGATTTCTTCAGCAGTCAAAGCCTCTGGTAGTGGAATTCATATACCCTTGAAGATGCATCTGGTTCAGAGGCAGCATTCCTTAGATTTCTCTCATTGGGAAGTAGGTGTGGAGAGCCTCAAACTGATTCAGTGCTATTCAGTGTGCATATTTTAATTCTTTGGGGTGAGATCTGCTTCTAACATGAAATTATTCCAGGAAAATTCTCTTTATGATAAATTCCCATGCTTTGCAAGCGATCACTGCATTTATGTCTGTGCCAATCTTTTTTTTGTCTCTGAGGATGTCTCCCATCTAGTGATGGGGACAATGTGTCTACATCTAGTTATCAGCATTGGTAAAGAGATGGTAATCTATGCAGCTGCCTGGCACATCATGTCTTGCCTCTGGCAGCCTGCAGCCTCCAGCCATGATGCCCCCAGCAGCACAAGCTACATCCTTTGCCTCTTAGGAATAGCTTCTGGGGGATGGAGTAAACAAGGAGACAGAAGGAGGAGCTGTCTTCCTTCATGTGTAACCAAGGGATTTTAGCTACCCTGCATAGGGAGCGTTCTCACAACTCTTAACTGGGGTTGCTGAAGATACTATTTATGTCTGAGTCCTTCCTGCAAGTGGCCTTTTGAAAGGCAGCATCTGCAGTGGGTCTTTAACACGAAAATGAATGCCTGCATTGGACTTCTGCTGCCTGCTAACCACAAGATACATTGAATTGTCTAAATGAGGATAAAAGATGCTTTTGATTGATAAAAGGACTGAAAAGGAGGAAAGATGGCCAATTTTGCACTATAGATGCATCCTGCAAGCACACGTTTGGATGTTATTATTCATGCATTTAAGAAAAAAACTAAATTAATTATTTCCAAATTCTGCAGGGAAGCCTAAGTAACCTCAGTGCCAAGAGGATTGGTGGTTGCAGTACTAGAGTGCTAATGTGGAGGCTTGAAACAGTATTTCCATTCTGATACCATTTTTTATTATTTTTCCCTCTTTGTATGTGAATAGGATATCCAGGATGACTGATGACATTAAGTGAAAGTTGCCCCCATAAAATTCCACTTAATATGTCTGTGATTCCTTAAGATACATTTTGAAAGCTGCTTTAAATCTTCAGTTATTAGCAAGTTCATTTTCCTAACCCAATTCTGCAAGTTGTACTGTAGCAGTGATTACTTAGTGACATTTATTTCCCACCATGAGAAAGGGAACTTTGTACAGAGCTCTGTGTTAAGAAATCGTAGCCTGGTATTTACCAGTTTGTGTAGTGCATTACTGGCCATCTGCAGGTCCTAACTAGTTCTCAGTTTCAGTCACACTTTTTGTGAGAGCACAGCCATGTGCAGTAAAAACAGTTACCAAATGCTTCACTTCCATCTATTCGGATCACACCTGCCACCTTTTCTTCCTGTACTTTTATATAATTCTGTCTTCAAAAGCAGTTAAATCTCTTGCAAGCAATTATTTTACTAACTGCCTACTGCATGTGGCTCACTCTTTCATTGTTTCAATATATTTTCTTTTTTCTATTTGTTATATTATTCTCTTTAAAGATAAAAGTTACACTTAGAAGACAATAATAGTTTTAAGTAAGGCTTTCTTTTTGAAGAATGCTGCTAAGTTGACTTTTTTGCCCTTTTGTCATTTCCTCTTTTTTTGGTAATGTATTAAAAAACAGGTGTGAATGACTCAAAAAAGTTAACTTTAAAAAAATTTTTTTAAATGAGTGCAACTAGCTGAAAAAAATTTTCTAAACGAGTGCAGCTAGCTGCTATGTCTGGTATATTCCTTACTCCCTAATTACACAAGGACCCTTGGATATTTTATAAGTGGAGACTTCAGAGAAGAGAGTTCAATATCTTGGCCACTTTGAAACATCATTGATTTTTGTCATTAGCCTCACGAACGAATAGACCTTTTTTCATTCTAATACCATTTTCCTCATGTTTATTTTTAGAATGTCTTTTCCCTCTCTTGCAGCACCAGTTCTCCAGCTGTCTTATAATCTTTCTTTTCTTCACCGATCTATACTAGACCTTCCTTGTTCACTTGTTTACTTCCTTGGCTTTCCAATAAGATATTTTTTATTTTTCTGATCTTTAATCCATATTATTTGTGGAGTTTTATTTGGTGTCCCTTATGCCTGTTTTTTCCAGCAGGACTCTGCTAATGAATCCATCTAGCAAATAAAACAACCAATTATTTTTTTCATTTTTTTCATTTCCCTATTTTAAATCCTTCTCCAATAGTCTTAGTGTCATATCTACAAACCGTGAGTAATTGGAGTAATAATTGCAATTTGGTGTTCTTGATGATTTTTTTTTTCCCTTTTTTTTTGGAGGTGGTTTCCCCTGTATGCTAAACAACAGTATGCTTTTTAGTTCGATAATTTCAAAGCTGCTGAAGATGAAAATATAACTTTGCTCGCCCTGTGGATCTCACTGAGATTTGACCAAACCAAGATCTTGGTTCTGGAGCTTGGCAGCTTTGTGTGTGTGCATTCCAATGTTCTATTAAAAATAAGCTTTTGCTATGCTTGCTAATTTTAAACATTTATTTTATTTATTTTGCTTTCTCCTGTTCCACATGCATTTTCCTGGTTCAGTTTGCTGGAGCAATATCTTCAAAACAAGCCTACTTCATCAATGTTAGTATCTGCTAAAACAGTAATGGAAGTTCAAATATGACTAAAGAGTGACTTTGGCTCTGAACAGTTGTAGCAGTTTAAGATGTTTTAAGGCCTTAGAAGGTGTAAGCAATTTGCACTCCTCCAAAGACTCCTAACAGCCTAAATTGTCTAAGCCATGGGAAGAGCTGATAGATCATAAACAGCCTAAGATATTCTGAGGGTTCAAAGCTTATTTGGAGTATAGACTGCCTGTAATCACTTTAAGCAGTTAACAAGCCTTTTGGTTTTCAGAGGACTTAAGCAAGTTATCCATCTTTAGAGCTGTGTGTATAATAATATCAAGCTGAATTGTGCTTGTTTGAAGACCTGGAATCTGGCATGTGAAGTTCTGAAATCTGTTATTTACCTTCCAGAGGTGCCCCTACCTGGTGCTTGGTGTGGTTGGAGCCAGATACAGAGGATACCATGATATACTGGCAAGATTTAGTGAGAAGAAAATCAGTGAAAATTCAGGAAATTCTTATTTTGTCTATTTCTACCTTGTTTATTCCAGGTTATTTGGCCTGGGTGCTGTGCTCTTTTTCTCATAAACATGATACAAGCTACAACTTCCTATGTCATGCTGTATGTATACACAGTGTATTTATATGACAGTAATGTGAAAAAACTTCTGAGAAAGTCTCCTTAAAAACTGTTTTGGTGTTTTGGCAGAAGAATGAAGGCTGTCTGAGAGGGACTTTTCTTGTCCTAATTCTCAACACAGGTTTTTCTATGGACCCTTGCATTCCTTTAGGGCAGCACTCTCAACTTCAATATTTGTACTTGAGTCCCAAGATAATCAAACATCCACACTTTCATACTAAACTCTCTTTCTACTCTGTCATTGTCTTAGTGCTTAATTTCCATTTGTTACTCCTGTTGAATGTGTTGGAAGACTGATTCTTAATTGAAGACTTCTCCCATGGACTATAAGGCAATCTCCTCTTAATGCTTTCTGGTGGTGTGTCATACTTTTCAAATTATTTTATGAGTCTGCTTATCTTCTACGTGCAAACTGTAGGTAGGTTGCAGATGCAGACTGGAAGTCATGTAGTTTTTAGCTACAGTGGTCCTGTGGATCAGAAGAAACTATTCTGTTTGCATTCTTGTTATTGCATTAATCCCTGTTTTCTTTCACTCCCTCCTCTTTCTCCCTGAAGTATCTACCAGCTTAGCTGACTGATGACTCTCTTCCTTAGCTGAGATACCAACATTTTGCTCTGGGAAGATGGCTGTTAGGAGTGTGCCTTCTATCTAAATCTTATCCACTAGCCACAAGATCATGAACTGGATCCAGCCTTAGGTGTCCACTGGTAGGCAGAGCAAGCTTGTATGTGTTTGCATTGTTGAGACAGAAGAGCTACTGAATTAGCTACTGGTGCCACCAGCTTTTTAGGGCTGACCTCATATAAATGGTGTGAGTTTGAAGACAGCATCTTCAAAAATCCTAACATTTAACCCAGCTGGCAGGACTGCATAATCAAATGAACAGGACCAGTCATCTCACAAGGTGTTCCAAGCTGAGCTGGCACCCTCCCTTGAAGCAGGCACACAGCTACCAGCTGCACCGAGCTGCTTGCTGTCCTGCTTCTGCAGCACCTTGGACAATTCAAGTAGGTGTCAGGGTATATTTCTGCATGTTTGCTGGTTTCCACACAGGCAAAACTTGCAGGATTCTGGAAATTTAGTGAGGAGTAAAAATGAAGCTGCTCTTAGACGCATCATTCATCTCAATGTGATGAATAGGATGATGTCATACATCATTTAAATATCTGTGGCTGTCAATCATAAACTGCAGATCTTGTGTTCCTTGAATTCCTACGCTCCATCTCGTGCCCTTCCCTGGCTCGTTTCACATGGGCTGGTGCCAGTGAAGCTGCCACTTCTTCTTGTTTAAAGGGAGTTACTGCCCTGCAGAATTACTCCAGAAATCCTGTTTGCTGGTTCCATACACTTTGCACTGCAGCCAGTTTTCACTTGGTTTTGTCTCTGCACGTGGTTCGTCGCCTGCACAGAAAGCTAAATATTTATGAAGTAGGGCGTTAGAAATTATTGTTTTCCTATCCAGGCAGCTGCTGGGAGTGCCAAACTTCGCCTTGTACTAACAATACCGTTGCATAGCTAATCATGGGAGCTAGGAATGAGCTTGCTGTGCTGATCATCACCATGCTGGCAGAAGAGATAATGAGCTGCTGACAAGGATGCATCTGGAATCTGGCCAGCATGGCATTGCACTGCACGAGATACTGTGTGCTGCTTCTTCCTTCCCAAACCAGGACAATAGATTCCTGCTCCTTAGCATAGTGCCACCTTGCTCTCTTGTAGCTCACTCTATTTCCTTGATACAGTTTGAATGGCTTAAGAAGGATAAGTTTACACAAAGGGAGGAAAGCACATCTTGGGAAATTCAAATCCTTTGTAAACTAATCTGGTTTTGTATGCTGGCATTTAGTGATCTTGAATGGACAGTATATTTGAGAAATCAGTTTTAAGGAGTATTTTCTTTTGTGGAGGAAGCAAACTTGGCAGCATGAAAATCAAGTGCATTGCATGGCATCACTGTGCGGTTTCCTTTCCGTGTTGGGCTTGCCACAGTCTTCATTCTGGTAATGAGGTTGTGCTGATATTTTTAGGTGGGATTGCAGGCAGCAGTGTTGTAATCAAAATTTAATTCAGTACTATAGCAAACAAGTGGGCTGCTGTTGGGCCTTTCCATGTGGCAAGATTTGAAGGAGGAGAGCAGTGCATTTGCTCATTGCTGCTGCCTTCTTCAGATTTCACTTAAATTATCCCCTGATGATATAAGTGAAAAGGTAGTAAGTGCTATTTATGCCTTCCTGGACATGCATAGACTACCTGCAAATTATGGGTTGTTTTGTCTTGCTATCATGCTCCAGAACTGTATTGTTATGGTAGAGTTGGGGAATTTTCATCCTAATCCCTCCTCCCCTTCAACTCCCAGTTTTGGATATGCCAGCTGAGGGGGTTACCCAGAAGTCTGAGTCTGTTTGTGCTGACATGTGCTTTGTCAATTTATCCTTCAAATACAGGTTAAGCAAATGAAGTAAATTGTATTTCAGCTCTCTTGTCATTTGTTAATAATGACAAATTATTAATTTGTCAGTAATACCTAGTACTTGGTCCTAGTTTCTTCCTGGAAGATAACTGAGCTGTGTAGGTAATACCTCCATGTAGAGGGTGAGGCTTGCTAAGTTGTTGGCCCTTGATACTTAACAGGCTCCACTCTGAATCCTTATTTGACTTTCAGCAAAGCCTGCAAGTCTGTGCCCTTCATCCCCTCCAAGCTCGTTAATAATGTGAGCTGGACCCAAGCGTGAAGGAAAAGTCCATCTTAGAACAGATCCCTGCTGGGAAATCCAGGCTGTGAGCAGCTCTGCATATAACAAAGCTAATGGAAATTTCCAGGGAGGGCTTAGAGAGCTTAGTGACAGCCATAAAAGGGAAGAAAGTAAGAACTTGACTAAGTGGACTTCACTGTCCATGACTGACACAGTGTGGAGAATTGCAATTTTTCACCCTAAAGCCCTGGGCAACAAATGTCCTTTTTACTGCATCCACATCCAAGTGGCTCCATGCTACACAGAGCTTCTACCTTATGCCTTGAAAAACATAAAGTGCTTCTAGCATTTCTATGTCTAGAGTTTGATGAAGCAAAAGTTAAATGCTTACATTACCTGAAAAATATTCATTTCTCCAGTGTAAGTTCTACTTCTTGGGAATGAATCGTCAGGCCTTGATTTGCAAATCTCCTGGGAAACGTACTGTGAAAGGCTGCTCATTTACAAAATTCAAGCAGTATTTTGCAATGAGAGCTAAAAAACCTTTAGGCTTTCTGAAAAGGGAGATTGCACTATTCTAAATAGGTGTGGCTAAACCAGAGTAAGTCTTAAGCTTAATTGAAAATCTGATTTAAACCAAGGTAATTGTGGTTGTCACACACATCTTGTTGTGTACTGAAGATGGTTTAAGGTGTGATTATCTGAAAGTTTCTGATGCAAGCATGGTGTTAAAACTGGCATTTAGCCCACACAGTAGCATTATTTCTTTGATGAAATTTTGATTCATTAAGAAATTATGATCTTCATATAAAAGGTAGTGCCCAACCAGTGCCCTCTATTAAGTTCAAGTGTATGCTCTCCTCACTGTATCTTGATGCAGTCTGGAACAGCTCTTCTGTAGGCTCAGTCACTCATCTAAAGGCTGGAAAACCTAATCAGGAGCCATCTTGGTACTGATCTTAGGGCTGTGAAGAGACCAGTGTGGATTCCAGCTCAGAGATACACAGATGCATATGAAAGGGGACAAAGATGGTGCTGAGGGCCTTATGGCCCTTTTGCAGGAGATAGAGCTGGGAAAGGGTAAGTTGTGTAGCTGGCTAAAGGAAGTGACTGCTGAAAGGTAGCAGTGAAGATGCTTGCTGCTGCAGGGAGTGCCAGCTGTTGATTCTGAACCACTTATTTTACCCAGCAGGGAGACACACTTAGACAAAACTAAAAAGCCAGGTTAAAGTGGTGCTGAGAATGTTGAACTCCCATCATGGCCAAGGGTAGTGACCTTGGCTTAATCCTGTTTATCAGTGTTCCCATAGTCAGCAGCAGGAGCAGCAGCACCATCTGCTAAAGGTCCTCCTTCTAGGGAAGGAAGGCAAAGCCCTTGATTCTCTGGCACTAAATGAATAGCTATTAGGATCCTGGCAGCAAAGCTCAGTTGATAAATGGCAATGTTTAAAACCAATATGAAAAGTTATGCATTAAATTGAATGCCTGTTGATTTCAGCATGTGCAAACTGACAGCATGGCGTTAGAGTGGACTTTGCTGTCCAACAACCCAACTGTACAGTAGTGAGACCGTGCAGAATAGGTAGGAGCATGGTCAGGAGCTTTTCATCTGGTGTACTGCATGTCAGCTTGGTACCATGATGCTTTTGTAGAAGTGAAATTGATCCACTCAAAGAAGTATGTGTGCAGGAGCTGGACTTTCTGTGTAGTAGCGGAAGACAGTGTTTGGGGGAAGAGAGGAAATACAGTATTGTCATCTCCCATCTTGTCCTGGGGGAAAGCTTTGTGGTCTTCTGATTTCTTGTCTTGGGAGCTGGCAAGCTGGCAAAGTCAAGTAAGGCACACATTGGCAAGGAATACCAGTCATGTATGTAGCTTGGGGGACCATGCTTGCTCTTTGGGAATCATGAAGATGTGAGGGAGAAGATCACAGGTCAGCTTAGCTCTGTTGTGTAATAGCTGTAGATACCAAGCACACTAGACTTTTTATGGAAATTTTGACTACGAGGTCAGAAAGTCTCTCTTGCCAAGGAACTGTGCTGCTTTGCATACAGCAAAGTGTGACAGCTAAGGCTCAGCCAGTATATTAGACAGGGGATGGAGCAGCCAGAGGGACTGGCAGAGTTTTAGTGACAAGTTACTATCTGTCAGTAAACTCAGAAACCTTTGCAAATTGGCATCTCACTGGCAACTGCTTTCTTGGGGTGTAATGCAGCACAGAAGTAGCTCAGCACAAAAAATAAGAAAGCAATTACTGGTTACTTGTTGCAGCCTCCTTGTGTGATTTTGTTGACCTAATTTTGTTCATCTCTCACCTGGGTCCTAACCTGGCTGTCATCCTGGCAGCCTAGGCCCAGCCCTCCAGTACACACTGCTTTCCCATTGCAGCATGTCTGACCTGCAGCATGCTCTAAGCTGGTGTTCTTGCCAGTTCTGCTGAGGCATCTCTTTACAGAGACAACAGTTTCTATATGTATGTAAAACATCTCATTTGTGTCTGAGCCTTACCCATCTACCAGCTATTTGCCTTAAATCCTTCCTTCAGATTATGGTACTACCCTAGTTCTGAGACTGTCTGCAGGGTGATGGAAGTCCAGCTCTTCAGACACAGTTCCCTTGTGTCTACACAGGTCTTATTTTGTTGGCTTGGGTTTTTTTTCCCCCACTTGCCTTGCTGTGACCACTGCACAGCACTGCTAACTCTCCAACCAGCACCATCAGGTGTGTGCAGTCCATCAGCCATATAGTGAGAGACAACACCCTTTCAAAATTCCCAGGCCAGCTCATATGAGCTGTCAGCATGGTGCAGCAAAATACTCCAGGAAGCACCTCCCATGGTAATGCAGCTCAGAGTGCTGCTGAAGGTGGAACACAGTAGTAGGTGGGAGATCTCTGTGCTTGCCTTGGACTGCATAGTGAGTGCCCCTCCTGTGACATTTCTGTATGGCACAGAGTAAGCTGGATTCGCTCTCGCCCTCTTCTTGGTGGGATGTGTACTTGCAGCATTATGGTGGTTTTGTTTCTGTGATTCTGTTGTCTTCAGAAATGGTTGATAACCTTGTCTGTTCCTGTGAGTAGTAAGCCCTGATTTGATTTATCTTTTGGGAAAATGCTCTGTGAGAGCTTTCCAGAGCATTGGCTGTTCCATTATACTTAGTAGCATTAGAAATAAAATTCAAGTTTAGACTTTTCAGACACGCATGCTGTTGATGCAGTAAGTACAAGCTCTTCTGTAGAAACATGTTAAAATATCCTCTACATCTGTCCTTGCTCCACAGTGGCTGTCAGTGAGAGGGATGTATAAAGATTATTTTTAGATAGAATGAGAATAATTTGCAAAGAAATTATATGTTGAGTAAGCTTACTGACCATTGCCTAGTGCAGGAAGTGCTTGCAGACACCATAGGGAGAATTGGCCTTTCCATTCCAATTCTTTGTTTAGTTACTTGGAGTTAGGGTAACCTGATTTTATTCACACAGTTGTATGTCTTCATTTCCTGAAAATGTCTTTACTCCTGTTGCTGTGTCTTGGTGCTAATACTGAATTGAAATGAATGGAATATTTCAGAGTAATCTGGTAATACAGCACATTGTGTTTGCAAGGTGGTTTATCATGATGAGCCCTTTTAACGAAAATTTGAACTGAGCTAGATCTGCAGTTTCTGTAGGGCAGGAATCAACACTATTCTTCGTGTTGTGGGAATGTAATGTGTACAGGCTTGAACAGTGTCCTGTCATGCTAATATTTTTTCCTTCTTTGGCATTTTAAGGGCCTTAAACTCTGGAGTTGAGTACCACTGGGACCAGCTGAATGAGAATGTCTTCACTGTGCATTCCAGCAGCAGGAATACTGAGCGGCCTGGGTGAGTCTCCTGGGTGTTGGGTTAGAGAGAGACCTGACCCTTTCTGCTGTTTTTGTGAGATCTGAAACATCACTTCTTTGTTCCCTTACCACTTGCATTCTTAAATATTCAATCTTCTCCCCCTTTGATATTGCCTAGTTGGGTCATCTGGCCTTCTTCCAGCAAGTGATATTCAGTGCCCAAAAGTGCCAGTGTTAGTAAAGTACATGTGTCATTCAGGGCCCCAGTAACAGCTGTGGGAGGAACATGTGGGGCTTGATGCATCAAAAATACCACATAAAGCAAATGGCTTTTGGAGAGTAACTGAAGAACAGGGGAGTTCACAGAGAAAAGGGCAGATCTGTCGTGCCGACCTGGTGACTGATTTTCATCTTTTTAATTGCTGGTCATGGGACAGTTGTTTCTCAGTAATAAACTCTAAAAATAAGGCTAAAGCCCTTGATGTCCCCATTGGCTGTTTTAGTCTGTCCAGTCATGCACATGTTGTTGTTGTAAATACAAGGTTGATGCTGCAGTCAGTTGCTTCTGGCCATAGTGACAAGTACTCCTCTGTAAGCCAGCTGTTCTCAGCAAGAGGGTGATAGTTGTGTTTCTGCGTTGTGAGCTTCAGCATACCAAGGAAGTTGTTTACAGGGTGAATGTCTGCGCTGTCCTACAGCCTTGGTCTGATTGTGGGTGACAAATAAGCAGTAGAGATTCTTTACTCTACTGTATAAGTGGATATTGCCACTGCTTAAGTTTTTGACACTACATACTCAGTCAGGTATAATGGCAGCTTGAAGGCAGAAATACCGGTCCAGAATGAACTAGCTCAAAGAGAGAGCAAAAGAAGTGTAGCAAATTCCAAAGCCTTATGAAAAAAAGATCGTGAATGAGGCCTTGAATCTCTTTACCATTTCCAGAACTTAGAGGTCAGTTTAGAAAAGAGCATCGCAGCACTGTCAAGATTCAGCTGTAGCATCGTACACTTCAGCTGTTGGAGTCTGAGAAGCTAATGAGCCTTGAGGTGGTTCCTGTTGTTTGCTTTTGAGAACACAGGATTTCTCTTGTCTGACTGGAATGGGCAGAAATGCCTGCTGGAGTGCATTCATGTGCAACACTGACAATCTAGGAAGTCCAGAGGAGGAAAAGGATACAGGCTACATCCGTGGGAGTTAAAAGTGCCCTGCTGTGCAGGAGGTTTTATGTGTGTTTGTGCTTCTGCACTGCACGTTGTGTTGCCTCCTCAAGACAGTGACTCCAAGACAGTTGTTCTGCAGGCTAAATGATGCTGCAGGGATATCTCTCTGTGCCTGTAAGGCATGCTGCTTCTGTAGAAGGGTGAGTGGAATCTAAGACTCTGTTGGCTTTAAAGCTCAAGAGAGCAGCATGTGTAAGTGAGTGCAGGTCACAATTCCTTTCATCCCATCCTCACAGTGGCGAGCAAGAAGTGGAGGCAAGAAGAGCCTCGCGTTCATGTTTCAGTCTTGCTTGGGCATGTTGCCTCCAGTGATCCTGGTCTAACTTGTTTTTCTGTCTTTTCAGAACCAGCAGAGCTACATGGAGGACAGACAGGGACATGGGCCTGATGAATGCCATAGGCCTCCAACCCCGAAATCCCCCTACCTCTGTGACATCACAGGGTACCCAAACCTTGGCGCCTCAGCTACAGAATGCCGAGACTCAGACAGAGAGGGAGGTACAGGAGCAGGAATCCGCCTCTGCAGGGACTGGTGAAGGTAGGAGATCAATCAGTGGTTTATCAGAGAGAGCTTACCTGATGATGTAGGAGTTTCTACATATGATCCACATCCTGTTAGTGCATTTGGATACTCCTTTTTTTCTCTTCAATAAAGATTTCTCCAGCCTAATTTGCCTGTAGCCAGGCATAGATGATCAGGAGAGTGAGTCTCTGGCCATATGAATAGAAAAGTTTTCTTTTTCATGTGCTTTGAGAAAGGAAAATTAATTCTTCTCCAGATCATTGTGTCTTTGTAGAATCAACTGTACTGTCTTCATTCCTCCCACAGCTCCTGAACTCCTAACCATCAGTAAGGCTGCAAGCTGCTGAGAGTTACCATTTCTGCCTCTGTGTTAGAGTTCAGCTTGGTCCTCCAACTTAGACAAAAAGTCTTCAGGCTTCACAAGTTCAACATTTGGATACGAAATAAAATACTGTAAATCACTCCTCACAAAGCAGCTTTGAGGATTCTGTTTGGTTTGATTGATGAGGTACATGACGAGTGCCCAGTTCAGCTATACAAAAATGTGTCTAGTGGCTACCAGTCCAGGAAAACTTAGCAACATGTAAGGAGCTGGAAACATCTACTGTGCAATTCCTGTATAATGATAGTCACTAATCTGTTGAAAATATGTTAATTTATCCAGGCTTCTTGTCTCAATACTGTAACATTGTGCTTTCATTCAGCTCTGAAGGCTTGGTTAGGGGTTGGGCAGTATATACATAGGAAAGACAAGAGACAATCAAGGAGACAATTTTCAAGTTGTCGGTTCATGATGAACCTGCTTGGCTTTGGGAAGCAGCCCACAACGTGCCTGTTTGTGCCTGTGTGCCTGTTTGTTCTCAGTCACTCTGAAAGTTACTTCTTGGTATGTGACTCTTGCACAGTTTCTGCTGTGTAGTATCCAGCATGTGTGATATGGCCTTGTGTTTCTCTGATCTCAGCTCTTCTGTACAAAGTTAAGTGGGAAATTCCTGCCCGCTGGGGTTTCCGTCTGCTTATCTCAGCAGAGCTGAGATTAACCTCTCTGGAAGGTTAGTACAATTGAGGGCGTGTGAATACAACTGGAACACAGACAGTCTGGACAAATGCTGAACTCATGGGAACTGGTTCTTTCACTGAATGTGGTACACAGACTGAGAACATGGTACAGTGTGGGGCCTTCTGGCATCAAGGCTGTGGTGGCTGATGCTGCAGGCTTTGGGAGTCCATTAAACCAGGAGAGTTCTTCAACACTGCTTCTCCTCCTGCTGTTCTGCAATCATCTGACAGTTTCTTTATCTTTCCTTTCTAACCTTTCAATTTCCAGATCTTGAGCATGGGTTTTAACTAGACTGTTAATGAGATGGGGAAAGGGCTGTTCTCTGCCAGTGCCTTGGCAGGATATCTGTACAAAGAAGCAAAACACGTAACATTTGGAAGAAAAGAAGTGTAAATAACAAGTCTAGGACAGGTACTTCTCTTCACCTCCCCTTCTTGCTTGGAAGAAGATTGTCAAGTTCCACATGTGGTGTGATTTCCATCTCAGACATTGACTTACATGTCCCCTTGCAAATGGCCACAGCTGCAAAATGGGCTGTCACACTCCTGTCTGCTGTATTAGGCCTTGTAAAAGAAAGGAGTCACTGCAGCTTACACATGCACCAGAGATGAGCCAAGACATTTTACCCTGTTGTGGATCACTTCCTATGCCAGTTGCATCCTCAGTAGAAATCCCTGTGTAAGGGCTCAAGAGTAACTTGAAACAGGGAACTGTGAAGACAATAATGATCAGGAGGATGAAGGATCAAAAAAATCAGTAGTAATCCATGAAAGAAGAATAGTACAAAGACCTGACATGAAGCAGAAAGACAAATTTTCTTCTGCTTTTACCCACACCTTAGCCAGGTAGCCAGGTACTCATGGCAGCAGTGGTCTGGCTCATCTAAGTCTTTGTGCTTTGCATTACACATGAGCATTGCTGGCTGCTTGTGACAGTAAGCCAGCTGCTTTCCCAGCATCACCAACTCTTGGGATGCACTTCCAGTGTGTTCCAGCAGGCAGGATTGGGTGTGGTGGTGCTTTTCTGATGACTAAATTGCCCACTGTATCTACTGTAACTCTGCCTGATGGAAGGGAAACTGTATTTCCTAATAGCATGATCTAGATGTCAGGGGCAAAAAGGCAAAAAAAAAAAAAAAAAAGAAGAAATGTGCTACCAGTAACTTGGGGCATGACCCAGAGCAAATTATTAATCATCTACCAAATGGGAATAAATCTTCCCATAGTACAGCACACCAGGGGCTGTGGAGATTAATTAGTGTTTTGTATGGGGCTTTGAAGGTGGAAATCACTAGGTAAAGGCTTAGCAGCATTATCAGCAGCAGAATGGATAAATCAAGTGTGATTCTGAGTAATGTAAAGGAAAGTAGTTTAGTTATCACCCTGCCATGAGGGGCAAAAAAGAAAGAATAATGCTACTGTCAGCCTGGGTTTCTGTCCTCTGTCCTGGCAGTCCTGCTGTTGTGGGGAATTTTGGCTCAGGGCATTTCTTGCAGATATGTGCTTACTGTACAAAAAAAAGTATGCAGAATTGCATCAGAAATCTAATTAAGTTCTGTGCGGGTATAAATAGTTTCCTTTTCTCATGCAAAGCTCTGCGGGGACTTTGCTGCTCTGATTATCTTTCTACCTCCTTTGGAGGAATGAGTATATGATGACTTTATTAGAAGTGAATCCCTCTAATGTCTGAATCTTTCTGTTTTGCAGCAGTTAATAGTGGACTTGTGAACTCTGCTCCCATGCCACACATAAAGGAAAGGTAGTTAGAGTTGAGTAGAGTAGAGAGAAAGCTAGGAGACGTACCAAGAAATGCTTAAAACAGTTGTTGAGCTGTCTCCTATTTTCTTTTAGGCTGACAGACATAGTGGAAATAGTGATAGAGTTGTAACTTTGAGGCACCCTTAATTAGAAACAATCTGTTGGGCGTTGTACTGTGTTTTCCTTGCAAATAGACAGGCGTGATGGGAGTGGGATCTGTATTCAGCTGGCAAATTGAATCTCACTTAAAACGCAGCAAAAATTCCTAATGAGATTTAATGGCCCAAGGCTTTAACCTTTAGAAATTCCTAATTCCTGGTCCAGACTGGGTCAGGCTGTGGCTGCCATTTGTTCAGGCTGTTGGATCTTTGGAGTACAGTGTGAGGGGCAGTAACTGCAGAGTCTGCAATTGTGCCAGAGCTGATGCAGGCTGATGGAGAGGGACCTGTGCAGAGCTACAGGACACTTGTTTGATAGTGGGCCCATGCTGTCCCCTGGCTGTTGAGAGTATATCAATACATCTTCAGGTAATCCTTTCAGGTAATCCAGTTGTTAAAGAGAAAACAACAACAACAACTAACTGAAAAGCAATTGGCATCTCATTTCCTATCAATGCATTGTCTTTGGGGCTTAAAATTCAGGTAGCTAACTGGGTGCTTGTTGTGCAAGTAAGCACATGTTAGGAGTTACTGAAATTGTTAACCATCAGAATACTTGCTGTTAGTGGATTGCTACTTTGCCTGTCTTTGGGACAGCAACATATTGACTACTGTCATGCCACATACAGTTTTTTGACTTGTTGGGTTGACGTGTTTATCAGCAGCCAGTATAAACTTCCATTAGTTCCGGCTTCTTTCAGAGGTTGCAGCAGATACATTTGAGAGGGAAGAGGGTTGTAAAATGAAGGCTTGGGTTTGTGAGATTCAGTCTGTTCAAACTATTGGTAGTGAAAAGACAGCACATGCAAGCAAAACTTTCCTGATATAAGCAAAGCCTCCTGAGGATGCCGAAGGAGCACTTAGAAGTAATCAGTGTGCCTGCATGTGATGTAACTTACTTAATCTGAGACATTAGGAACACGTGTCAAGGGGCTGCTTGGGCAGGAATATTCTGTCCCCAACTGAGCCTCATGAATGCTAACAAGAAGAAACATGTTGTTTATGTTAGCTGAACACGTTCTTGCAATGCTGTTGTCAGATATGATGTGACTTTTGTGCAATTAGTGTAGAAATGGGAACTGGGACACGAGGGATCAGCTTCCACATCGGCCTCTTGTTCACCAAGTAAAAACGTGGGATCCCTTAGCCTTTCATCTGCCCATCCATCTGTAAAATCTGCATCATATGTCCTATAGAAATGTTGGTTTCTCTTTAAAATCCTCTGAAAACGACTACCTAAAAAATAGACTTAAGTTCTAGAAGTATGTACTATGCAAGCCTTTACAGCGTGATCTACTTCCAAGTACTTGGGTCTCTTGGGATTAAATTATGTGGGCTACTTTTAAACTCTCATTACAAAAGAAAGTTTCACTCATATGAATAGCCAAGGTGAGATATTACTAAGAAAAATTTTACAAGTTACAGCAGTTGTGTCTTTTCTGAATTCCGTGGAGTTGTTTGGATTAACTACCTCAGAAAAGAAGTGAGAGCATGTTTCTGGGCTTGGTTGGAAAGAAAAGTAACTAGTAGTATTTCTTGTGGCATTAAGGGAGATATGATTATTCATAGCTGGTTATACTGTGGTGTGTCTCTCCCTTTTCTATTCTTATGCAAGGGGTGAATTAATGTAAAAATGCTGATATTTTTATCTTTGAGCATCTGAATTAGTGGGTCAGCTCACACCTCAGAGCTATTATTTCATGTTCTCTGAAGACTTAGATATCTCTGCAGTGCTTACTGTTAGTTCTAATTTTGAAGCTTTGTTTGCAAACATGGTTCCTAACTACTGCTGGTTTTAGAAAGAGGAATGTTGAAAACAGAAGAAAATTCAAGAGCAATGTCAGTATATTGCACAGATACAGGGGAGTCGGATCCCATCCTTGCTTCTGTGGACTTTGCATTTCATCAGGAGTGTGCCACCCGTGCCCAGAGATAAACAAGTTGTACTCCCTATAAATACTTCAGAGTCCACTTCATTTAGAAGTGGAAATACCCTGTCTTATGCCCAACTCCATCAAAAGTTTGCAAGATGTTTTGACTGCATAGTTTTCTGTGTCAAATTCTTGTCTTGCTGGAGTAGCATACAGGACTTTTAAAAACAGATGCATTAGCTAGGGATTATTTAGTTAAATGTTTGAGACAGCTACATTGACAGAAATCCCCTGGTCTTTGGGATAATTGCTCTCAAGAGTAATGTTTTGTTCTGTGTTTGGAATAGACAGGAGTTTGGACCTCTGGAAAGGTCATTCTGGTTACAGTAGAAAACATTTGTAGGAGCACAGCGCTGCAGCAAGCTGAAATGTGTGTGGTTTACAGGTTTGCTGTTGTTTTGGGTAAGTGCCTGTGTGCCCACCCTGAACCTTCACCAAATGGAAGTCAGTTTATTTCACTTGCTCTGAGTACTAATGTAGTCTGCACTGGCAGCCTGGTGAAAAAATGTGTGTGGGAGTCACCAGGCAGTAGAAACGGGCTGTGTGTGAATCTGTGCTGTAGCTCAGCTCAAGGCAAATGGCACAGCAAGCTCTGCTCTGAACTAGTCAGCCAAAGTCATCATTGAAACCTGAGAGAGGAAGAGGGGAGGACAGTCCCCAAAGCAGAAGTGTTTGTTGGCTGCTTGAATGGTGAGGCTCACTTCTGGCTCTTGATGGGCTGGGAATTTCCAACATTGCTGTATCTCTAGGATCTGAAGGCTCACACCTTGCTGATTCCTGCTGTGGCATCAGCCCTCGCCTGTCTTCTGAGCAAACAGATGCCTCGATTGGAAAGTCAGCCATGGCATATGGTGATTTAGGGGCAGGGAAGAGCAAGGGGTACTGTGGTGAGGCACATGTTTGTAATGCTGAGGGGCATTGGCTGGCTGGGAGTCCTTGCTGTTTTGCTGTTCCAGTGCTTCTGTACTGGACTGGTTTATAGTAAATGATCTATCGAGAGCACATATCGGTGCCTGCTGTGTCAGGGCTTGTGCAGATAGGACTGTCTGGCATGTCTGTAGATCAGGCTGCACATCTTGGTTTTCTTAAGCTTCCTCTCTGGCCTGGCCAGATGGTTGGTAATGAAGTACAACTATGCCCTCAGAAGGAAGTGGTGACTGAATCCAAACCCATGCTTCTCAAACCTTCCACTTAGTTCTGCTCATGAATAATGCTTCAATATCCCTTGGCATGCATGTTTTTCACACTGGAGTTTCCAGTATAATAGCTGCCTCTGTCCCCAGTCTTTGTACTGGTCAACCAAGTTCTTAGTTCATGCATCAACCACATCCTAATTCATACATCAGCCACGACCTGAACAGGATTTCTCTGCTAGAGTTGTGGGTCAGGCTCTGTCTAGGGAGTATTCTTGCTCTCTCCTCTAAGGCCATGCTGCAGATTCTCATGTGATTACAGGTATCTCTGTGATCCCACTGATGCTGTAATCAAGGGAATAGCTGTAATGGCTGTAGCAGGTTTACTACATTCCTAGCAGAAACCTACTTACTCTACTGGTGAGATTTAAATTTGCCCTTAATGTCCATAATATTTCCACCTCAGGGCAGTATGTCAGCAGAGTTACTTGAGGATAAAATTAACTTTGTCCAGTGGTGGGGGATGCTGGTAGTGCTGATGCAAGTACCACTGAGCCCATGAGAAAAGGGAATAAGCTGTCACTGACTGATTGCATGATGTCTCTACAGTAGCAAGATGTGGACTTTGCTGCGTATCTTAGCTCTCATGCTGGATACATGATCATACAATCATTTAGGTTGGATAACACCTCCAAGATCATCAACCTTTGACCAAACACTATTATGTAACTAAACTACAGCACTAAATGCCATGTCCAGTCATTTCTTGAGCAGTTCCAGGAATTGTGACTCCACCACTTCCCTGGGCAGTTAAAATGGGTAACCACAGTCTCTGAAAAAAGTCTTCCTAATGTCCAACCTGAACCCCCCCCCGGTGCAGCTTGAGGCCATTTCCTCCTATCTTGTTGCTGGTCAGCTTGGAGAAGGGGCTGATGACTACACGGCTGCCACTTCCTTCAGGGAGCTGTAGAGAGTGATAAGATCTCCCTTGAGCCTGCTTTTCTCCAGGTTAAACAACCCCAGCTTCCCAGCTTCTTATGACATGTGCTCCAGACCCTTCCTTCACTACTTCTATTGCCCTTCTCTGGATGTGCTCCAGTACCTCAATGTCCTTTCTTGCAATGAGAGGCCCAAAACTTGGCACAGGGTTCAAGGTGTGGCCTCACCAGTGCTGAGGGAGACAATCACTGCCCTGGTCCTGCTGGCCACACTACTGCTGATACAGGCCAGGATGCCATTGGCCTTCTTGACCACCTTGAAACACACACTGAATCACGTTCAGCTGCTGTTGACCAGCACCTCCAGGTCCTTTTCTGCTGAGCAGCTTTCCAGCCCCCCTTCCCCCCAGCCTGCAGTGCTGCATTGGATTGTTGTGACCCAAGGGCATATTGTTGAACCTCATGCAATTGACCTTTGCCCATGACCCATCCTGTCCAGATCCCTCCTCAGACCCTTTCAACCCTCCAGCAACAATCCCACCAATTTACTGTCATATGTGAACTTAATGAGGGTGCACTTGAATCCCCTCATCCAAATCATGGATAAAGATACTAGAGTCCACAGGCCCAAGTGTTTTTGTTTTCCTAGTCAGTGTGGCATTTGGTTTTTATTGTGTTTTAACTCCTTCCTACATCTAGCCTTGTTGACATTTATGTTCATTTCCTTGGTGCCAGGAGAACTCATGGCTGTCTCCTCAAATCAGCACTGTGATAGCTTCGTGGAGGTGGGAGTGAGATTTATTTCTTTAATAAGAATCAGCAAGATCCCACTGTGGAATGTTTCTAGCAGTTTATTATTGCAGATTGTTCTCCCCAAATGCTCTGGGTAGGGTTTGTAACGAAAGGAGAATGCTGAGAAATTGAACTGGGATGAACTTCCCTGTCATGCTGACTTAATCTCCTACGTGGACAATTCTTTTGTGAGATTTTGTTCTCCTTAGGTAATCTTGAGCAACCAAGGTATCTGACGATGGTTCTCTCAGAGCTCACTACAGCCTGACCGTAAAGGGAAGCCTCAGAGATAAGAGCAAAGACTGTAGGTCTTCAGATGTTTTTTTGTATTCCTCAAAAGATATAATCAGTCAAGGGAAGCAGGAGCTCAAGGCAGCTTCTTATGTCCTGCCTAGACTGGCCCTGGGGACATTGCCATCATGTCATCTGCCTACTTCTCAGAGAGGTGAAGTAGGAAAAGCCATGGGGTTCTTTAACACCATGGGCGAAATGTTTGGTTTGTTGCAGTGCAAACTGAGGTTTCTCTTCCTGTCCTCATGGGACTGGCAGGATTGTCTCCATAGCTGTGATAAAACATCCCGTCTCTTTGACTACCACCCTTTCCTCCATCCTTATGCCAGATAAGAGCTGTTTTTCCAAGGCAAGTCTGTGAGGGTTACCTGTGGAAGTGGCCAAGATTTTCTTGACAGAATTTGGTGCCTTTGTTTGACACTTAACCAAGTGGAAAGTTATGGAAATAAAATAGTAGGCTCCCTCTGGAATAAAACCTATCTTCTGTCCCAGTATGTGGGCACTGTGTGATTCAACTACTCAGCATGCTTTATTTTGTGTCATAGTTAGCCTTGTGCACCAGAGTTGCTTCTGCTTTCTTTTGCAGGTGAAGGTCCAGAATATGGGGCCAGTGGGGAGGATGCCCTGAGCAGGATTCAAAGGCTGATGGCAGAAGGTGGCATGACTGCTGTGGTTCAGCGGGAGCAGAGCACCACCATGGCGTCCATGGGCGGCTTCGGCAACAACATCATAGTGAGCCACCGGATCCACCGCAGCTCTCAGACTGGCGCAGAGCCCACTGGAGCTGAGGGCACGTCAGCACAGCAATCCACCTCTCAGCAGCTGGGCACAGAGCTGGAGGGACGGATCCTGTCCGAGTCTGTGCAGCTGCCGGAGCACGGCCTGAGCCCGCGGACAGCCCCTAGTGGGAGTGAAGGACAAAGCGCTGGTGACCTGGACCTGCCGGAGCAGGCCCAGTCCTCCATGGACACCGAGGGACCAACTGAATACAGTGACCTAACTAATAATAACCATCTTCCTGACAGTACCAACTTCTATAGTAATGACAGCACCAGTGGGGAGTCGCGGAACAGGTAGAGATTGAGTTGTGTGTTGGTGCTACCCTTGTACTGCTCAGCAGAGACCTGTACCTCACAGCTGGCCAGGAGCTGGAAGAGTAGGGATGGGTGGCTCTAACAGGATGCTGGTGGTTCAGAGGGCTTCTCTATCCTGGGTGATGGGAGAAGGGATAAGAATTGCAAGGGAAGCCACAGGGAAGAAAGCATACTTAACTTCCAACATTCCCACTGCTGAAGAGTTAACAGGAGTACAAACCATACTTGCTGCACATCAGCCAAATTTTGAAGCCCCGTGGCATCCCCTGAGCTAAGCCCTGCGACTTAACTTGGTGTATCATCCTTTGTAAAGCCTTTTTCCTTTCCTTTTTCCTGCCCTTTTATATCCGTGGAGCTGATCAGTTAGAGTGAAGGAAGGGAAGGGGGCCTGCAGCATCCTTCTGGAGACAGGCAGTACTGGGCAAACCCAGGCGTGATGCTCCGGCTTTGTTGCTGGAGTGGAGGAGTCTTCCAGGCCACAGTCCCTCTCCATAGCACAGCACTGCTCCCCCAGAGTGTGGTGTTCTGAGACCAGTCCTGCCTATGCTGTGGTCTTTTCTGGGAAGAACTGGGCTTCACCAGAACATGCATGGCTCAGGATATGCTCACAGGCGGGATCTTTCCTTTTTAGAGTTAGTTTAGGACTTGGCAGGAAGCAAAGCAGAGATGCCGTATGGATGGGTAGAGGGACAAGGGCTGCTGCTCTCTAGTCAGGATGCAGTTCACACAAGGATGTTCTAAGCTGTGCCAATATTAACACGAATGAGCCACCCCAGTGGTTTCATGGTGCCAGGACTGAGCTGCACCTCCTTGGCAGGGGGCAGGAAACCTCTTTCAGCTCTAGGCCAGGATGTGAGGTATGGGTCTGTGATGTAAGGTGTTGCATGTGAAATCTTGACCTTGTACATGTAGTTTCTAGTGGAGAAGTCAAGGCTCTGATACTTTGTTTTTAGTCTCAAATGTGATTTTCCTTTTCGTTTGTAACTCTCCATCCCTAGTAGGCTTGTGGAGGAAGTACGGGGAGAGTGTGAGTGCTAACGAGGGAAACACCAAAGATCAATGTCATTAAAATATGACAAACCCTTGCTTGACCTCCTGTCTTCATTTGTGTGCTGGTTGTGTCTCTGTTTGGCTTTGGGAATAGATACATCCATCTCAGAAGCTCTAGGCAGCATACAAATGTCAGGTGATGACCACTCCCTTGCCGGGAGGAAAGCAGACTCAGCCTGTGAGTTGGAAGTATAAGCTGGGAAACAGGGAGGTACATTTGGGAGTCTTTCTTGCAAATCGCATTTTAACCAGTCTGGAGATTGAGCAGGCACCTCTGCATTTCCCATCATTCAAGTACTGCAGTAAGGAGAAAGGAGCATTTCACCTATCCTGTGTAAAAAGGTGTGTAGAGGCACAGCACTGAACGTTTTGGGCAAACAAGAGAGTGGCCTGTCTTGCTGACCCCTTGATGCAGAAGAGGGTTGCAGTACCTGGCTGTTCTGGATAGAGGAATGCACACTCCCCTGTTACCACTGTGCTGTGAGGGATGTTTCCACTGCTGTCTGAGCACCTGCCAGCAGCTGCTGTGCTCCTGCCCAGCTCCTCTAGATTCTGTGCTGCTAAGACATTACAATAAATAAGTCTGTCATTAGGCAGCACTCAGGCTCCCAGTCAGAAGAGTCTGTTAGAGAACATTAAGCAAATCTTCCCTTAAATCACAGCCTGGAAATGAACCTTAAATCAAATCAGCTGCTGCCAGGCCTCATTGCTGAGTGTTAATGAGTCTCTAAAACCTGCCCCAAGCCAACCACAGCCCCGATCTGACAGGAGAGCAGCCTGAAAAATGGGATTCCCTTGTGTGGCAAGGAAGGTTTCACGCATCCCTGTATTGCCTTACTGTGGAGGGGCCTGAGGATGTGCTGGCAGTTGGGAGCCAGAAGAGCTATGTCTCAGATGGACAGACAAGGCAGTGCAGATCTAGACAGAGCTGTTTATTGTTCTGCTTGAGAGCAAACTAAAACAGAACCTGGAAGAAAAAACTGCTTCAGCTCAGCCTGACATCACTTCTTCCCTCTCCCTGCATGATTCCTGGAAGAATCTTGAGGGCCATTCTTGGTAGATGTGTTGCAGAGCATTTATAGATACCCATTTTCAGAATGAGCCAAACTATCTACAGAAAAATTTCCATCTCAGTCGGAGAAGTGTCTTCTGGACTGCCTCACTCTGGTGCTGGCAGATTCTCACAGGCTGCCATGTGCTGTTGCTGGGTGCTCTGGCCAGGCTGCCTGAAGCCTGCTCTGCTGGTGGCCTCCCCTTGCTCCACACCTGCCCCACTGGAGACTGTGGCACAATGGGGTGAGCTGCAGCGGGAGCCGGAGCAAACCACAGCTGCTGTCTTTGCCATTGTGGGACTTGTCTGAAGCTCTAAAGCACTCTTCCATTCAAGGCTTGAAGGGGAGGCTCTTCCTGATGAGGTAAGGGTGGAGGCCTGCTCAGAGCAGCAGCTCTGTAGCTCTGGGCCAAAGGCTGCTAACTTGAGCAGCCTGTGTTCCTATGGGCTTTAAGCAGGAGCAGTGGGCACAGTGGATGTGCACAGGCTTTATCTGCTGGTGCTGCCTTGGACATGCTTTGTAGATGACCTGCTGTGGCTACACAACTGAGCAGGTGCCCTCAGTGATGATGGGATTTTGTGTACAGAGAGCAGTGTTTTTCTTCTGAGTTTCAGACCTAGGATCTATCAAGCTCAGATTATCCCTGCCTGAGACCTGATGGAGCTACATGGGGGAATGGTGAGAGGAGTAGGGAACAGGAGGGAAAATAGAGCCCACTTATGCAATGGGCTCACCCACACCCACACTCACCCCAATGCAATTTATTTACTGTGCCTGCCATGCTTCTTGTGGGACAAAGCTCTTTATCCCCTTTGGACTACCCTGCTCCAGCCCAGCAGCCTTGCTCAGTTGTTCTAGACAGGGCTGATCTAACTGCACCCTCCAGCACCACCCCTGAAATCTGTGTGGTGACCGGAGGCCTGGAGCCCTGCGTGGAACAGCAGGCAGTGGGATTGCCCACTCCAGGGACAGCAGCTCAGGGCTCCTTCCCCAAGCCTTGCAGCTTTACCTGCTCACTGCAGTGTGACAATGCAGCACTGAGGCAAGGAACAACATGGAAATTCAACAAGAGCTGCTTCAGGAAACTAAAGCAGAGCTGTGCTTACTTGCTGGCCCAATTTAGGAGGCAAAATGAGAGCTTTGCTGCGTAGGAGCAGGAAATAATCTTAAAAAGTGAAAGCTTTTCTCAGCCATAGACTGTCAGGAGCCTTTAAATGTGCTAACAAAATCCTGGGGAAAGGAGAATTTTATTCTCCTTGCAGTGCAGAGAATTTTATTTAGCTTCCAAAAGGCTTTGATAAAGTCCCTTACAAGAGGCTATTAAAGAAACTTAGTCACCGCAAAGGTGAGGGGTAGAGTCCTCCTGGAGATAGAAGCTGTGGGAATTGGAGTCAAAAGTAAGAACCATTTCTTGGCATGGAATGAGGTTAATGGTGGGTTGGTCGGGTTCAGTAGGAGCCAGTGTTCTCTAAAAGCCCTAATGAGCTGAAAGAGGAGGGGAACAGCTGATGATACAAGATTATTTAGGTTAGCTAGGAAGGGGGAATGTGCCAGAAACCTGGGGCAGTGGGAGGAGGTAGTGGTTGGAGCTTCTGTGCTGAAGAGGACTTCTTGTATGAATCCTTCACAGATGGAAACCTGCATGGGCACTGCTGCAGCTAGTGAATGCTCTGGCATTCCTGGGCCTGGGACCACACCAGAGGGTGAGCACTGCCTGAAGGGAGAGCTGGGATCCCAGAAAAGGTTGCTGAAGCCCTGGCAGGTGGTGCAGTGAAGTGGTGATGCCTGCTTGTCCCTCTGAGTCCTGGGTTTTCTGCCCTCACTCCTTGGCTTATTGCTCCATCTCCAAGTACTTCTATTTGATCCCCCCAAAAGTCCCACCCCACACGTGGCTGCTGTGGGGTGACCTTGTAACTGGGTGGTGCTGGGTCTGCAGCTGTGTGTGACTGCCAGGAGATGTGCTGGCAGGGAGGAGAAGGCAGGGGCCTGGTCACAGCTGGCTGCGTGGGGAGTCTCTCCCATTAGTACTGATGCCAAGCCCCGTAACTGGTTCCTCCAGCTGCTGCTCAGGCTGCTGGCTAGGGAGTGGTTGCCCTCTGCTCAGTCCCAATCTGTCAGAGAACTTATTCTCCAACAGGAAAAGGCAAATTAATTAAAGTGTGCAGCATGTGAGCCATCCACCACTAATTGGGATCTTGGTGTGCAGTGCATAAATGTCATGCCATTGCCACTTCTGCATGGAGGGGGCCCTCAGCACACGAGGGAGCTGGAAGGCAAAGCAATCTTTCCAGCTGCTACTCTGCCAGCCAATTAATGCCCGTGTCCCTCTCCCCTCATCCCTGGGATCAGAGGCCTCTCCCCTCCCTGCCCAGCTCCTGCCCATACAGCCACTCTCTGCTCTCTGCCGAGCACAAGGATTTGTTTTCCCCACAGCATCTCGAGCAGAAGTGCCTCTCATCTGCTCCCAGTGAGCTCCCTCAGCTCCTCTTTGTTTTGCCTTTCCAGGAGTTGTTGATGGCATAAGGCACCGGTAGGAGCTGGCAGGGATCAAGCTGTCTTCCCTGGGATGCTGGCCCTGGGCATCAGCTCTAGTTCTGCCAGGAGCCAGCATCCCAGAGATGACACTGTGAGGCTTCCCCTTTGCCTCTCATCTGAAAATCAATTATGCTGCTGCTTGGTCTCCAAGCATCTCCCTTCTGTGCCAGGGTCTTGCCTGCCAGTGCAGGCCAGGCTCCTCCAGCTCCGTGGTGCCACAGGGGAGAGACTGAGGGTCCCTTGCAAGCAGCTCAAATAACTCAGGGGGACAGGCCAAGTGTGAGCAATGGGAGATGTGAGCACAGCAGCGAGCAAATGCCACCACTGGAAAAGGCAGGCAGACACAGAGGTCTCCAGGAGGACCTGGTGCTGAAACTGGACCCCTGTGTATGTGGAGAGCTGCAGCAGGTTGCTGCCACCCCACTGAGCCTTCACTTCAGCTGTGGCTGGCCAGCCAGTGAGCTTCAAGCAGCTACATTGAATTTGGCAGCTGCTGAGATTTGCCTTTCTGTCCTTGCATCCTGCCCTGCTTCAGCTTGGCTGGTGGAGTTGGATTTTGGAGTCCCTGCTCTTTCCAAGCTCAGGAAACACCTGAAGCTCCTTGGCCTTTCACCCTTACCCTCTGAGCTCCTAGCTTCAGTTTCAGAGGCTGGGGTAAATAGCAGACACTGCAAAAACGTGAGATGTGGTAATTTAGGCTTGGTTCTTTCTATTTCTTAGGCTCATCTTCATGGCCTTTTCCTGGAGTTTGATGCTGGACCCCTGATACCATCACAGCTATTAAAGCCTGTCCCTCAATCCCCAGTTCAATAATACAGTAATAGCCTGATAGTATCAGGAGCTGGCTCTGATGGCAGATGGACTCCAGTCCCTTCTCCAGCACAGCGTGGGGCACTGCCACCCCACTGCAGGGAAACTTTAATTTGCAGATTATTTGTTTTCACTGCAGGCTTTGGGGATGGGGGGGATGAGTAAGTGGTGATTGCTGGCTGCTGACCAGGCACTGCTGAGAGCCCTTTGCTGGCTGGTACCCAAGCCAGCCTCTCTCCTTCCTTTCCCTGGATCCTTGTCACACAGCCCAGGGTGTTGTGGTCATGGCTCTGCCCTTTCCCTGGGGGCCATTACCTCTGGGTTTGCTCATCCTGCCAGACAGGGCCATACTGGGGTATGGCCTGGGCAGGGACCATAAACTCCTTCCCCCTCTAGCCTCAGGCAGAATTAGAAAAGACTCAGAGGGGCTAATGAAGACTGACTGGCGGTCACTGAGGAGGCTGAACATACTAAACATACTAAAATGTTTAAGTGCTATAGCAGTAAAGGGGGTTGTACTTATCTGTCTGCCCACTGCAAAATTTCCCATAGAAGCTCTGCCAGCAACCCTCTGTTAATCACCTACATCAAAGGAAATGCTAATTAAAACAATTATTTAGGGAGGGACTGAGGCTGGTCCTGCTGATTGCTGAGTGGGGGACAAGCACAGCCACTAAACAGCAGTTTTAGGGCCCTGGTACCTCGTGTGACTGGCAAGGGCAAGTGATAACTGAGAAGGACAAGGTTTTTTCATGCATAGGGAGTACCTGGGCCATGGGTCCCAATCAAACAGGACAAGAGCTGAGCATGCAAAAGCAGCACAAGATGCTGCCACACACCCAGCCTTTCCCACCCACAACGTGGGAGTAAGAATCTTGCTCCATGAACTCTTTATTTCAATGTCACGCAAGCTCTGCTGGCTCTTGGTAGGGGGGTTGGGGCTGCTCCCTGCAGAGCTGCAGCCCCAGGCTGAGTGGCTGCAGCGCTGGGGGTGCAGTGACCCAGGAGAAGCCCTGGAGATGGGTTTGCTCCGGGGGCACTGAGGATGGCTAAGCCCAGCATTGCTTTTTTGATGAGATCTCAGGTTTGGTTGACAAAGGTAGCTGTGTCGGCATAATATGCTTAGGCTCCTGTAAGGTATTTGACATGATACTTCCTGACAGCCTGATCAGAAATCAGCCCTATCCAGCACTCTGTGGGTTTAATGCAGCTAAGTGCAACGCCGTATGTTTGGGGAGGCAGAATGTAGGTCACAGCAGTGAGACTGGGCTGCAGGGCACCAGCAGCCAGGCAAAGGTCAGGGCACCCACAGCACCACTGGGGCCTGTCCTGCAGAGGGACTGAGCTCATTCCCTACAAGTTACTTTGCAAATTGAACTAGAGAAATTGCTCAGATAAAGCCCCAGCAGGACTCCAAGGTGTTGCAAAAAGTCAGCTCAGGAATACCAGCAGTCAGAAAACCACCAGTGAGCAGAATTCCCATCCAGGTCCCACGTGCAGCTCTGCTCCCTGCCTTGGTGCTGTCTGGGCTTGCACTTGCTTCCCTCAGTTCCTTCAGCAGGATGGGGCATCACCTTTCCCCTGGGTTTCTTCAGACTCCTGTCCCGTTTCCTTCCCTACCCTTTGGCTCTTACCCCTGCCTAGGTGATTTTCTCTAGCAACCATCTCCTGCATTTTTTTTCGCTCCCCCTCTGGAACATTATTTATCTTATGCTTGTCAGTGAGCATGGGCTTTCCTTCCTAGGAGCACTGCTTCCCACAGAGTTAATGGGACTAAAGGGAGCAGCGTGTTCTTGATGCTTGCCAGGATTTGGATGCATCCACAGGGACACCCCAGGGTGGTGCAGGTTTGTGGGCTCTGCTGGACAAGAGCACATCCAGGCTGTGAGTGCCCTTGTCCTGCCCACACCACCGTGGGGGTCACTCATTGGTCATTTGAAGCTCAGACCCACCCTCCGTGGAACTCCCCAATGCTGCCAGGCCCAGCCCCCAGCTGCACAAATGTTAGCTTGAGGAACAGTGAACAGCCCTGAAACTGCTGAGGTTCCTCCCACCTGGAGCAGCCCTTGCTCTGCATCCATCAAGGCAGTTTAAGGCTGTCCAGATGGCCTAATGTACCTCATCAAAGTACAATTTGTATCGCAGTGCACAGCTATGTGAAGCATCCCAGCTTGGGGCTTGGCAGTAACACTTTGGCCAGTGACATCTGCCTCAATTCACTGGGGAGGTGATGGATGGAGGGACTGGGATCTGTAGCCCAGTGTGGGAAGGCTGGCCCAGCTGAGGGACCAGGGGGGGCTTTAGCATGGCACCTGTGGGCTGGTGCTGGCTGGGTCTCCCTGGGGCATTGGCAGCTACTGCTGTAAGGATGATTGGAGATGCAACAGGTCCTGTCCTTTGGGAACAGCTGGAAAAGCTCTTGGAGCCTGGCAGAAGCATGGGGTTTATCTCTCCAGCTGCCCTCACCCCACTGGCATCTCCACTGGTTTTGTGCCAACCCTTTGCAGCCCCAAGGGGTTGTTCGTTCCTGCTGGCATCTTCAGCTCTTTGGGGGAAATTTGTTAAGCTTTGCCTTGCTTGCACTCTCTGGACAGGCTCTGTGTGCTGCAAGGGTTCTCCTGCAGCCTTCCTCACAATGCTGATGTGCTCCTGCTCCACGGCTAAGGTGGGAGAGGCCTTGACTTCTACACCATGGATGCTGCAAGGTTTCCAGGTCAGGTCTCAAGCCTTGAATGAGTGAAATAAAAGTAAATTTTCATTAAATAGTTTTACCTTTCAAACAAATAAGACTACAGCTGCTTACTTTCCTCTTTTGGAATACTATCACTACAATAATACTTCTTTAGATTTCAGTCATACAACCTGTTTAGGGTCAGACACTCAACTGAGTATGAATTAATTCAGCTCGTCAGAGTGTAGTATTCCTGAGAAGAAAATTCGCCCTCAAAATGTGTTGCTCTCACTCAGCTCTGAAAATGAATATAGATTTTCCCCACTTTACAGTAGCAAGAGGGGATCCTATTTTTTGCATTGTGCTCTGGGAATGCCTGCCATCCCACTTCCCAGCAGTACTGGGGGATGCTGGCACACCTCAAGAGCTGGGGGAGAGCAGTGCTGGTGTGAGCAGCTGCCTGGGTGGGTGCATGAAGGGAGACTGGAGGAGTTAGATAAGGGTGGTTTGACCAAATAGCTGCATGGACCAGCAGCTGGAAAAGGTACAGCCAGAGCATGGGGATAGGAGTGCTGTGAAATGGGGTCTGAAGATCCCCCCGCTCCTGTGGTGACCTCAGCCAGCTCCCCCCCGAGGGACAGTGGCTGGTAACACTGCATCTCCAGCGAGGCAGTTGGAAGCATTTCCTCTCTGGAGGTGTTGACAGCTCCTCTCCTCACATTCCAGGTTTCAAGGCCACGTACCCAATCCCCTCTTGGAAGGGGCTCTGGTCCCTGACTGCATCTGACTGGGCTCTGACTTTGCCTGGCTGCCCAGACTCATCCCTCTCTGCAGCTCCATCCTCCAGCCGAATCACCCAGGGGCTGGAAATTACCTCCCATCATAGGCTCATTTTCGTTAATAAAAATTCCAGGCTGGGCTCGGATTTTTATTTGTTTTGCTGATGTGATTACCTACCTCCCACCTGTGGCTCCCCCAGCCCCTGCCTGATGGAGAGGGGGATGCTTCATGTGGGTTAATAGGCTCTCAGGGGCACGTCTGCTCTATGTCGTGGCCAAAAAATCCCAAAGGTCCAAGATCCCTGCCCCAGACAGCTCTTCAGCCCAGACTACTCTAGCTGCTTGGAAGGGAAGCTGCAGACCCTACTCCAGCTGCTGGGGAGTTGCAGTGCTGCATTGGAGCAACCCCCTGCCTCAAATGAGGGTCTCAGCACCAGGTCCCCAGAAGGAGCACTTTGCTGCCTGCCTGGCCAGGCTTGCCAGCCAAATTGCTGGCTGGGGCTGGCACAGGCCCTGTGCCAAGGTGGAGCACATCCAGCCTGGCCGTGGGGAAGACAGGAAGGCTCTGTGTGTGCATGTGTGTATGCACCTGTGTGTGTGTGCAAGGGAGGGCCCACAGGGCAGAGAAGGGCTGCAGCATGGAAGGATGGACGGACAGAGCTGGGCTAGCAGCCTCCTGCCTTCTTCCTCTTGTGCTCTCTGCCCTGAGAAACCTTATTTAAATTAATGATAAAATTACTGTGAATTAAGGGAAGGGATCAGTGCCAAAACAGGCTGCTCGTTTCCAACTTCCCCACATCCTCCAGGTTTTTCTGTGTGCCCCCTCCCCTTTTCCTGAGGCGTCTCTTCCTCACTAGATTGTTGGAGGGATGGACACCTGCCTGGCTGGAGACTGGATCCCTTGTCCCTCAGTGTGAGCTTGCTGGTTTTGACTTTTGAGTCCTGTTGAGAGGACTTGTGCCTCCACCTTCCCCAGAGTCCCCACCTGGGGGGGAGTTGTGCTGGGGCTGTGCCTTGCAGGCAGCCCAGGCCCCACCACTCCCCTGCTCTGCAGCTGCTCCTGCTTGCCTCCCAATTCCCTGGCAGACACAGTAGTGAGATTATCGTAATGATGTCCGACAAGGCAGTATCAGGAATTACGCTGATAAATCTAAACAGACAGCTTACAAAAAACCCAACAAAAACAAAACAACCACAACTGAACCCAGGCTTGTAATTTAATACAGGGTTATTAGCCTGGCCATCAGAGAACAGAGCTCTTGCATCCTGCAGCCTCAAGCCTCCTCTGCCCCTGGCTCTGCCTTGAGATATGGCCTCTTGCCATAACAAAAGACTTTAGCCAAGTTTCTGGCTTAGCTTGGGGTGGTGAAGTCTCCTTGGTGAGTGCTGGGGCTGTTGTGGGGGTACAGACCCGTGGGGTGAATGCAAAGCCCCATTGGCAGCAGGCTGCCTTCATCCCTGCGGTGCCTGGCAGTTTGGTACCCATGGCCAACCCACAGTGGGCTCTTCTGCACAGGGTAAACTTCAGTGGGCAGAGGCTGGGGAGAAGGGGTGAGAGGAGGGACAGCCTCATCTGTGGGAGGTGTCAGTGCTGGGGGACTGCCCAACAACACACTCAGTGCCCACAGGATGAAGACAAGTGACCCATGGCCGTGTACCTTCCCCCACACAAGGGCCAGGTCCCTGCCAGGCACAGGGAGATGTAGGGCAGGGGCAGCATCTTTCTTGGGAAAGCAAGGATCTGCTTCATTCTGGCTGTATTAAATGCTTTCTTGACAGAGGAAATACTGACTGTTTTTTACCTGCTGTGGATTTGGCACACTTGCTGTGTTCCTCTTGGTTTTCTTCCCTGTGAAAGACAGTGTAGGTAGCATTAACTTTAGTGGGGCCTCAATGTGAGGTAAATGTGCCCATGGGGAGCACAAATTCTGTCCACGTGGGGATCAGAGCTGAGCTGCCTGAAGTGAGATGTGCACACATAGAGCTCTTTGTCCCCAACAGCACCAGCGATTACCTCAAACTGAGGGAAATGCTCTTTTTTAAAAGATTCATTGAAAACAGGGAGTGCATTTATTAGACTGCATGTGTTTTAGAAGGCAGGTTCTGCCAAGCTGCTCGGTGAAGCAGATCTGATGGCAGGGTGATTGTGCAGCAGGGCTGCTGGCTCTGCCCCTGCAGTGGAGAATCCTGGCGGGGCTGCAGGGAAGCCCCCGGAGAGCCTTGGGTTTGCCTCCCAGTGCAGGGAGGATGGGAAGGCACCGGGAGGCTGGGCTGAGTGGTTCAGTGCCCGTGTGGGACTGGGGCTTGTCTCCTCATTTGGGATGAGTGTCTCCTCCAGGAGTGGCCACATGTGCCAAAGGCGGTGCCACCTCCATGGAGGTTTGCCAGCTTTAGAGGCTCCAACCCCTGTAGTCCGGGACCAGCGTTTCCTGTGGACATCCTCTCCTGCAGCTCAGCAACGCTGCTGGCACGTCCTGCAGAACCCAGCAGAAATGGTGTGCACAGATCCCCTGAGCTGGAAGGTGTCAGGAGAGCAGTTGACCCCTCGGAGGGCAGCAGCAGGATGGCTCTGGCACTGGCCACAGGGCTGCTGGGATCCCGTGCTGTGCCAGGGAGGCAGCCTGGGCTCACACTGCCTGCAGGGGAACTGCCGTGTGAGTAAGCATGGTGGGTTAGTGAATTCATGAATTAATGAAGTAGTGAATTGGAAAATTAACTAATTAGACTAATCTGTTAAAGGGGCTCGAGCCCCTGGTTGCTTTTTCCCTGATGGATGGGCAGCAAGCTGTGTGGGACAGTGCCCGGGAGAGGGCCTTGGGGAGCTCATGGCCGCAGGCAGGCACAGAGCTCCCACCAGCTGCCTGGCTCCACAGACCCAGCCCCTGGGCACAGCAGGCACAGCAGGGATGATGTGTGTTTCTGTGTCATGTGAGAAATGGCAGAACAGCACAAGCTTACATTCCTCTTTTTTTTTTTTTTT